>ML787531.1:36721-62900 GCA_009831015.1 Picea engelmannii | reverse complement strand
TTTTTACAACCTTGATGGGTTCTTCATTTCCTGGATTCCCACTGCTTGATCATTCTTCATAACCCAAACCATTTTTCAGCTTTGGATTCCTTTGATGATTCAGAATGGTGGATAATCCTTCCGAGGCTTTGATACTTGATAGATTTTGATTATACAGGGCTTGAAACTTCTCCATTTCTTTCCTTGTTTTCACTACTTCTTGTTCTAATAATTCACATCTTGCCTTCTTTTTTGATAGCTGTTGTTTCAGAATCTCTTCAATTTTCTTTGCCTCTTCCAATTCTACTTTTAGCAGTACGAGGTCTTCATCAGGTTCTTTTCTATCTTTCTTGAATTGTATCAACAATTGTCTTTGCTTTTTGTTCTTGATTCTTAGTCTGTCAATCGCTTCCAATGCACTAATCAGTTCTCCTTCCATGTCAACCACAACTTCTTCTTCACTGCCTATGATTTTATTATCATAATTCTCTTTGGCCATAAGAATGAATTCATTTACCTTATATTCATAGGAAGAGTCACTATCAGTGTCTTCTAAGGAGTCATCATTGTTTACAAATAAACTTTTCTTTTTATCAAATCTCCTGGATTTGTGCTTCTCTTCTCCTTCATAGTTATGATCATGTTTCTTGTGTGGACACTTATTTGCAAAATGACCTATCCTTCCATAGTTAAATCATTTGAAAGGCAGTTTACCTTTGTATTTTCCTAATCCCTTCTTCAGTCTCTTCATAAATTTTGCTTCAATTTCATTGGGCTCAGAATCCTCATTCTTGTCGGCTTTAAATGATTCTTCTCTGGAGGTGGGTTTATCTTTAACTATTCTCATTTCATAAGCAGTCAATGTTCCATGAAGTTGATCAAACTGTAAGGTTTTTAGATTATTAAGTTATTCTATAGAAAATACCTTTGGGTTGAACCTATCTGGGAGAGATCTCAAGATTTTCTGAACTAAAGAAGGTTCCCGAATTGTTTCACCAAGTGCCTTCATTGAATTTACCATTTATTCTATTCTTAGAAAGTATTTTCCAATAGTTTCATCTTCCTTTATCTTCAGCTGTTCAAACAATATTTTGTAGGTTTGAAGATTTGCATCCTTTACATTTTCATCACCCTCATAACTACTAATGAGTTTGTCCCACATTTCTTTGGCAGTTCCTAGGTGCATAACTTTTACGAATTCTACTTCTGCAAGCCCACTCAAGATAGCATTCATATCCTTAGCGTTGAGGCTAAATTCTAGTTTGTCATCTTTATTAGCGAGCACAACTGGCTTTACATACCCAGTATCTACCACATCCCAGACATCTGCACCTAAATCCATTATGTAGGTTCTCATTCTAACTTTCCAGAAGGAAAAGTTTGTTCCATTGAATAGAGGGGCCTTATTGGTTGAATTTCCTTCAAGGCTTGACATGTTTAAGCTCTAGGATCTACCTTTAGATAAAAGGGGTCGGCTCTGATACCAATTGTTGAACAACTGAGAGGGGGGGGGGGTGAATCAGTTGTTACTGTGCTGAAACAATTTTTCTTCTTTTAAACTCTTTGCAGAAACATTGAATGATGATCACATTAATGCAGGGACATAAACAATGGCACATTCAGCATTAGTCACACATATATGAGAAACACAGAGACAGATATTTCCTGAGGAAAACCATACTGGGTAAAAACCTCTTTTTCTTTATATGGTAAGTAATAGTTACATTCTTTACATTATCATACATATGAGCACCAACTCATAATGAGGCTACAACCTCTGCTTTGCAAGCGGCTACTTGCTCAGAGCACCAACACTCTATTTTCTCTAGCACCCACTAGAAGGAAGAACCAACTCCCTGGTTTCTCTAGAACCAACTGGAAGGAAGCACCAACTCCCTGGTTTCTCTAGCACCAACTAGAAGGAAGCACCGACTCCCTGGTTTCTCTAGTACCAACTAGAAGGAAGCACCAACTTCCTGTGTTCAAGCACCCACTTGATCCTTTGAGGACACCAGTCCTCCCTATCACCTCCCAACCACTCTAAAATATAAATCTTTGCTACTGAAACTTATTACAGTGATATGATGTTCAACAATGGCTTACCAGACTCATCATTGTTCTGTTGCATTTCGTTGCTCTATCTGCCTCATTGCCTTTCTACACACATGACTTGTGCTGTCTGTTCTTCTACTTTTTATGCTCTGTGTGCCATGTCCATTCACTGCATAGTTCCTCTTTTGTGCATTTCTACTTCTGCACTCTGCCTCCTTGCTCACACTTCAATCCTTCTACACAGTGACCACAACAACTCCAACAACAAAATGCTTCTCTTCTTTGTACCGTGTATATATAGCTTCTGTGCATCTTTTGCATGCAATATTCCCCATTCCTCTGCATTCTCATACCGTTCCAATCTCCTCCACATGTCAATTTCTCTGTGTGATCATCATCATGACTCTTCAACTTCTCTAGTAGTTCAACCGTTGTGTCTATCATCACTAGGTGTTAAGCCTAGATTCCTTTTTCTCTCTGCTAGTTGAGACTCTTCGTCTTCTCTATTATAGTCGAGTTCATCCTTTCTGTTTTAGTTACGAGATCAAACCCTCATCCAACTATCAATTTCCTCCATGAATCTTCTTCATTCCACTGGCAGATTCCATGTGACTCTTCAGCTCCTCTGGAAATCACACCGAAGTCTCTTCGCATCCTTTGGTAGAAACCACCAATGGTTTCTAGCAGTTTCACTGTGTCATGCAACAGTATCCCTCCGATCTTGTTCAAATTCACCTGCACCGTTGGATTGAATCCATGGGATCTTGCATTCATTTCGTCATTTCGGCATTCGAAAATTCTGTGTTGAGTGTCTCGACACTTCATTTCGCGATCTCCAAAGTTTCGATACGAAACTTTTCTGCACTAGCTCCTTCCCCAATATGACTATGGTCATAACCAAGCGCCTATGCAATAAATGATTTTTGCGAATTCACATTTCGTGAATCTGGAGATGAGGCATCTTGACTTTCCAAGTCGCGATCCTTGAAATGGAGCTTATCTAGACTAACTCCTTCCCTTCTCGAGATCATGGGTTGTGGCCACAGCCTTATGCATAAGGTGCTTTCACGATTTCACATTTCGTGAGTCTGGAGAAGAGACATATCGACTCTCCAAGTCGTGATCCCCGATACCCCGAAATGGCGTGGGATCAACGGTCCTGATCAGAGCTTCATTCAGTGGCTACAATTGAATCACAATTTCGCATATCGCGAAATCGACATTCTTGTTGCATTGTTTGCTTGCCTCTCCATGTTGCAATCCTCGAAACTCTGATATGGGGTTAGATCAACAGTCCAGATCTGAGCTTGATCTGACAGTTCAGATTACATCGTGATTTCACATATCGCAATATTGGGATTCCTGTGGTGAATGTTACTTGTCATCTCCAACTCTCGATCCTCGAAACTCCGACATGGTGTAAGTCTGTTGATGTCACATGTGTTAAACACTTGCCATGTGTCACCCTGATTCGTGACTTACATGTTCTTGAAATGTTGAATCAGTATGACACTTGTCATTACCTGGTTGTGCCATGTGTTCCTAGCTGACGTGAGTCAGATCGACGGTCCAGACCTTATCTTGATCTAACGGCTGCAATTAAATCATTATATCGCATATCGCGATTTTGGGATTCCTGATGTTAATAATCTTTGACATGTTTAATACTCGATCTGTGAAACACATGAATTGACTGGGATCAACGGTCCACATAACACCCTAAGATGGATAGTCCTCCTGCTTTCGGGATTTTGTGAGCCCTCTACTCCTTGTACTTTAAAGATCATGCAGGTTCTCCTCAATCCAACGGTTGTCAAACCCTCTGCTTGGATCTAACGCCCGAGATCTATCCTCCATATCTGCGCACTCCTCTTGTCTACATTGAGATCTAACAGTCATCGTTCTGTCAAGAATTTTGGATGGGATTCAACGATTAGAAATACTTCACAAACTTTATGGGACTTCATCATGCCTGATCAACGTTGTGTTGCCTTCGATCATTCGATCTTCTTGGACTTATCTTCTATTTTCTTTTTGATCATCGTTGTTGTACTCAAGCCATCATTACTGCTATACTTTCCATCAATGACAAGCTTACGCTACCTGTTAAACATTTTCCAACATTACATCCCCTCCGATGACCCTTGGTATGACGATCTTCTCATCTACCTCTGAAAACAAAAATTCAGAAACCACCTCTCCAGAGATGACCGTCGATGGATTCGTCACCAAGCCCCATGTTACCTACTCATCTGGGATGTTTTATATCAGTGAGGGGTCGATACTCTACTCCGTTGATTCTTGACTATCAACGAGGCCGATCGAGTCTTGAAAGAATGCCACAGTGGCACTTGTGGTGGCCACCTCTTAGGGATTTCCACCACCCAGAAAATCATTCGCGCTAGTTACTTTTGGCCTACCTTGTTTCATGATTGTATCTACGCTATGAAGCGATGTGACAAATGTGAGCTTTACACCAACAAAGCATGAGCACCACCTGCTCTTCTACACCCAGTCATCACTATCGGCCCCTTTTGCAAATGTGGCATAGACTTCATGACTTGCAACCCTCCATCCAACAATGGACACAAATACATCATCCTGGAAGTTGATTACTTCACCAAGTGGGTAGAATCTATGCCTACCTTCAACAAAACTGTCAATAATGCAACCCATTTTTTCTTCAACCACGTCATTTCCCGCTTTGGAGTACCACTACAACTAGTATCTAATCATGGGAAACATTTTGACAATGAGATTTTCGTTGAACTCTCATCCAAGTTAGGCTTCTCCCACAAGTTTGCCTCCCCATACTACCCTCAGTCAAATGGGCAGGTCGAAGAAGTCAACAAGGTCCTCAAAACCATGTTGTAGTGCATAGTTGACAAACATAAGACCAATTGGCATCAGATGTTATTTTCTGTGCTATGGGCTTATCACACGTCAGTCAAAATAACCACGGGCTTCACACCATTTCATCTAGTCCACAGGGTCAAGGCCGCTCTTCCCATCGAGTGCGAAATCCCCACCTTACGCACCGCTATTGAGATAGACCCGATAATGCTCCAATGGAGAAACATTTTTTGAACTTAGCGTCTCTGGGTGAAGATCGTTGATCTTCATTACAGAACAACGAGGCAGCCAAAAAATGGTCAAAGGACACCTTTGATCATCATGTCAACCTCCACTCATTCAACGAAAGCGATCTCATCCTCGCTTACGATATCGCTCATGATACCCTCGGCCATGGAAAGTTTGATTCACTATGGCATGGACCTTACATCATCCAAAATTTCCTCACTAAAGGAGCATACATTCTGGTCTCTCTGGAAGGCCACCCTCTCAAAGAACCCATCAATGGGTTGTACTTAAATAAATTTTACGCCTGAGCGTATCCATTCTACACTAGGCTTTTTCTTTTTTGTACGTTTTTATAGAGTTTTTAATCTTCTTTATTCCATACCTCATGTCTAATCCATCATTTGTGTTATTGACAAATGCCTCCCCCATCAACCTACCACATTGTTTACACCAACAGAGCTAGCCATTGGACACAGAATATCGCTTCGGTCGCTTGGGACCTCTATTCACCCTTGCAAGAGCTGCTCCACTCCAGCAACATATGTTTGGGTTCAACAACCAATAACCAAGCCAAGTACAAATCCATCATTGGCCTCCTCACCGAGGCCAGTCATCACCATATTCGTTACCTTAGCATTCTACTAGACTCCCAACTAGTTGTCCTCCAACTCAACAATGTGTACCGTGTATGTGATCCTTGCCTCTTTCGCAAATACCTGCAAGTTAGAATTTTTTCTCGACATTTTGATTCCATCAAATTCACACATATTCCAAGACAATTTAATCAAATAGTAGATACTATATCTAACCTAGTGTTATATTGGCATTTATCACATCAAAATACCAGTATGCATACATAAATCATCAACAGTATGTCAACAGCATATAGATTAGACATCATCAAAAAACATTAACAAACATCAACACATATGAGAACCACAAAGATCCCAAAAAGTATATCCATATATATATATATATATATATATATCAGTCAATGTGTCATCACTGTTTACAAAAATAATATACAAAATATACCATCCGTAGGTAGGTGAACCACCTTGCCCCTATAGATACAAAAATGGCACCCCCTCACCATATACAAAATGGTCTCACCAACCTATATCGATAAAAAAAATGCATACATATAGAGACACTCATGGTGCCTCTAGAGAGTCACCACCTAGCCCTCTCTCTAGAGGAGGGGCCCCACCAGCTAGGGATTCCTTAGGTCCAGGAGGCAGTATCCCAGTCATTGTTTCCCCTGCTACAACCACTCTCTGAACCACGATCTGCCATGCCACCAGAACACCCACACACTATTCCAGGACTCCCTCGTCCAGGATACACAACCACATGCCCTTACGCACTCCCTGTAGTACCGCCTCCAAGTGGCGGCGAACATCCTCGAACTCTTCCCTGGCCTCGGATGGAGGAGGATGCAATGTCCCTACATCGGGTTCATCAAAACGACATCTCCTGACTTCTCTCTCATCATCAATGAGCCTTGCGCCAGCATCATCACATTGTCATCACTCTCCTACCCACAGAGGTCTCACTAGCCCCTGACGCATCAGTGCCCTAACCAACTCAACCTTGTGCCCGCGAGGTCCCACATCTACACATACACCAAACACATGATAGCATCAACATCCATATATACAAAATATACATGCTATACTATCTAAACAAATCAAAACATCAAAAATCACATCTCACCTCAGTGGTCGAACACCTCTCCTAGAGGTAACACCATCTTGAGATCATCTCGAAAGTCCACCCCACAGTATGGATACTGAAGTATGATCTGTAGCATCTGCCGCCACACTTTTGTAGCCTCGGCCATGAAATAATGGCCACCCTCTCCACCACCGTGACAAATCATAATCCTAGACCACCACTTGAGTCACGGCTCTTGCACACCAGGTGCACCCAAAAACACTCTAGGGTGCAACATTGGCACCCTCTCCAAAAACCATGCCACCAAGATAGACACAAAGGAAAACTCCCTTGTGTCTGACATACAACACCTATCGAGATGCCCTACCATATTGGCATGGAGCATCAGACCCCAGGAAAAATTCTCTCCAGCCAGTGCCCTCTCCATAATCCTCAGCTGACCCCCACTGATCCGTTGAGTCGCAAGATACCCATAAACTCTCACAACCATCGCTACCACACAATGATGAACAAGGGTGTCCATCACCCCGATACTCACCACGGAGCCTGACATGAAGTCATCCCTCATACATTACCTTCGACCTAAGGAAGGAAACTGCCCATCCCTAGGTACTACAGGTGTTCAGACCTGAAATTGACATTCTCATTACCCTATTTTACATTTCACCTAAACCCTTTTGGACCTACCTAAAGCTTGAGTAAATGACAAGAACCCTACCAATTGCTAGTATTAAGGTCATAAGGTAAAGTCTGGTTAATTCATATATTTTTTGGTTTATTGAGTTAAGGAATTAAATATTTCATGTATTAATGATCGATTTGTCAGATGTGAATCTTTGACCTCTAGATGTCTAGCATTCCTGTACTAGCTTTGTCATGATCCAGTACCTGCGCACCAAGATTGTTGTTGCCTGATCTAGTACCAAATGCGTCCAATACTAAATCTTACATGTGGTGATTTGATACCAACAAACACGCTCGATGGTGATCCGATACCAACGAACATGCTCTGTTAGGATACAACACCAATGGCTATGCTCTGTCATGATCTGGTACCACCTTTTGTGCCCTGTCGTGATCCGGTACCATCTACCTATTACATCCGATACTGATATGGAGGAGCCTAATGCACTAAGATAAGTGCCAGATCTCACCTAAGTCAATTGGTGGATGTCTATTTTTTTAGCAAGGTTATGATAAGAACAGTTTGTTAATTGCCTCATCCTCATGCATTTCGTGTCATGAGGATGAAGCTAAAGATGTAATTGAATGATTAAACTTAAACAAATGAATGATTTTGAAATCACTTCGCCTCCTTGTGTTTCACGATGAAGACTATTAAATAGCCATGGCAAGGATGGTAGAAGAATAGGAGAGTTAGCGTATCATCAATATGTAAGTAGCATATGATAGTACAGAACACATTTCTGAGTGAAGATTGATGGAATGTCATTTTATCTCCATATTCTGATTATCTATGATTAAGAATGAGTTGAGTTGTTAAAAGAGAGTTTTGATTTTATACTTTGAAGTGTGAGTGAGAGTAATGTGTTTCTTAAAAGCAAGCTTCCTGTAGAGTTCAGTAGCTGACCTGCTGAAGTGGCAAGGGCCCACTGCCCAACAAAGGTCAACCTCTTCGTAGATTAGCATTAGTGTTTGTTTTCAATAGTATAGACAGTAAATTAGCTAAAGCTTTAATTCTGTTAGATGATAGCAATGTAGCTTTGATTAAGATTTCCATTTTATAATTTCTTAGATCTTTAATTTCTCTGTTTTTTCATATGCTATGTTTTTTGTTCTCATGAATTTGATTTCCTTGAGTGACCATAGTTGTTGGCAACAATAGTCAAAACTACTTGGGGAAGAACTAGTGAATTTCATTGTGGACCACAACAGAACCAACATATTGACTGTTGAACTACCTATACTATGATGATTGATGTGTGATTTCCTTTCAGAAATTGTGGATTGCATAATTATTTTTTTGGGTCAAACATTAGAGTTGATCTATCCAACCAATTCCATCTCATACTTTCATGTGCCATAATGGAATAGATAGCCTCTCTGTGATAGACAACCAAAGTGCACTGTAGTTTTCTATCTTGATTTGTTTCCAGCATACATAATCTAGTTTGATTCTATACTCATGACATTAAGAATTACCTTTCTTACTGGTGTCTTGTAACTCTGTTGATTATGAATCCTAGATTGATAATTAATGAGTGCATTATATTAGACATATAAGTAGAACAACATTTTGGTGTCGTTGTCGGGGAGTTGCAAATAGTAGGAAGTAATCTTTAGCTTAGATTGTTTGCATAAAATTTAAAAGGCTTCTTGAGGGAGGAGGATAAAACGTTTAAGACATGAGTGAAGAGCCACACAACCACTAGAGTGGGGTTCTCCGAATCTAGGTTTCCTTCTTACCTTCTAGATAGAATTAGGATTTCAATTCAGCTAAAGAATCAAACTTCCATTTTATGCATAGATATAGAGATAGAAAGGGTAGATTTGTAAGATCCAAAGATTCAAAAACAAAACCCCCCCCACTAATCCAACTGACACTGGTGCAGGAAACATTCTACCAACAGAAAATTCAAGGGGAGCCAGTGAGGATCCAAAAGGAGAATCTAAAACGAAAGAACCAGTATTGGGACAGGCAGAACATGAGCCTACTGAACATTTAGGAGACATAGAAAATCCAGTTTCTAAACCACCCATCAGTAGAGTGGCGGAAGAAGAATGAAATGCAACTACAGAGACTGAGACCTTTGGGTTTCCAATATTGGATATTTCCAGAAACGTTAGCATGAAGAATATCCCACTATCATCGTTACCCACTTTTAGAGGTATGTCAACTAAAGATCTAGATTTATTCTTATTTGAGTTTGACATATTATGTAGAAGCTATAACTAATCAGATGATGCTCAAAAACTTAAGATTTTTCTTGCTACAATGAAATATTCAACCTTAAGATGGTTCATGAGCTTAGGAGAAAATACAATCCTTTCTTGGGATCAAATGAAAGGCACATTTCTACAAAAATACCAAGACTATTGTAAATATAATGTTAAAAATGACATTTTTAAAATGCATCAAACAGAAGATGAAAGTCCTGAAGACTACTTAGAAAGGTTCTTATACAACTATCAAAATTCAAAGCTATTCACCTAAGACCTAACTATAGTAAGAACTGTATTCTTGAAAGGTCTTAGAGATGATTGCATAGAAGTTTTAAACTTGTTGAGTTTAGGAGATGTACACCAAAAACCTTTTTCAGAAATTGAAGATTACTGTAGGAGATAATCAAGAGGACAAGCTAAAACAGGCAAAGGACCAAGAGATCCTTTTAGCAAAAATACAAAACAAAGTTTAGGGACTGTCACCAGAACTGAATTAGGAAACTTATTGGAGAACTTTAAAATAGACATCTTGAGCACAATAAGTAACCAATTAGATACTCTGAAACTAAAAAAGAAACAAGAATAATATGCTTTAGCAATATTTTGTCATAGATGCCGAAATAAGCACAACAACGAGAAAGAATGCCCATTAAATGTCATAGAAATCTGCGGTCTGTGTACACTAGAACACCCCACATCTGAGTGTAAAACATTTCTTGAACTACAAGACATGTATAGGGGAGGAGGAGTCTCACAAGAACAGCCATACCCTTCTAGAAGACCTTGGAGAGCTCAAAATCCCAATACATTTTATGATCCTAATACACAATATCAACAACAACAATGGGGTCCTTCCCCAATGACTTATCCACAATGGACACCTCAACAAACTCAGCCTTGGCAATAAGGTTGGAGGGGACCTATGTATGGAAATCCCTCTTACCCTACATATCCACAGTACCCTGCAGACATTTCCCAATTACTACCTGGATTCAACCCACCACAGATGCAATCTTTACTCCCACCTCCTATACAACAACAATTTACAACCCTCTTGAATCCTAATTAGCAACAACAAGTATCTATAAATCCCAATCAAAAACCAAAAAACCAAGTTGTGAACAATCCTCCGAGACCAACAACAATCCTTGCCTAGCCAATCCCTAACCTCAATAATCGACCCACCCACCCTGTGTAGAATGCAAAATTTCAAACCTTTCCCACCTATGAAATTCAAATACGATCGGGGAAGTTGTAAACCAATCAAATCCTGCAATAATAATTCAGGAAGAAAATAATAATCATTATGAGGAAGAAAACACTCAAACCACCCCTGTAGAAGAAGATGCCTCTCCTCCTATCCCGATCACTTATCATTCTATACGAGTACCCCAACAAATTAATCTCCCACCTTACCCCGAAATACTGTTAGTGAAGAAACCTGAACCACCCTTGCACAGAGATATAGAAGATGAATTACGAAAGGTGTGCATAAAAATACCTCTGCTACAAGCCATTAAGGATATCCCTATTTACGCCAAAATTATAAGGGATATTTGCATTAAGAAACCAGGAAGGAAGAAGAAGGAACCTCCTCTTGTTCAGGTAGTGGGACAATTATCTGAATTCATTTCTGAAATGCCATACAAATATAATGATCCTGGAAACCTAGTTGTCACTATTGAAATTAATGGCATTTCTCTACCAAACAAACTCATTGATTTGGGTGCAGCTATTAATGTAATTCCTTTTGACACTATGGAAAATCTCCAAATCAATCAGCTAAGACCAACCCAAACCATGATCGAGTTGGCAGATAAGTCATTCATTAGCCCTGCAGGAAGTCTAGATGATGTCACAGTCACCTTAGCTTCTTGGGAATATCCAATAGACGTTTTAGTCATCTATTCTAAATCATCCTCCAAACTAGGACACCCTATGGTTCTTGGTTGCCCTTGGCTGGCCATAGCAGATTCCTTTATAAGTTGTCGGTCTAGTGAGATGACTATATCCAATGGCACACATAGCCAAAAACTTGTTCTCTTCCCTCTTGCCCAACTAGCACAGGAAATACCTATTTGGTTAGAAAACCCTTATGGAGAGGAATATTGCATCAGACCTCTATTAACACTTGAACAAGTAAGAGGAATATAAGAACAATCATATGAAAAAGTCTTAAGCTTATTTTTGGCTGACACAAATTGTATTGAATACCCAAGGTCTTTTGCAGAACTGTCACATATTTTTAGTTTCAAATTTCAACAAACTTGGCATCCTAATATCACTAAATTATAAACTTTATCACCAACCTCCTCAGATAATGAAGAAACTACTGAACTTGTTGAAATTAGTCCAGGAAAACCTTTGTATATCAACTCTAGTTTGGAACCAGAACAAAAGATACAAGTAATTGAAATGCTCCAAAGACAATTTGATGCCTTTGCATGGGATGATGCAGACATGAAAGGCATTCACCCTGACAAATGCACACATCATATCTACACTAATGACAAAATCAGACCAGTCAGGTAGCCTCAACGAAGGATGAATCCAACCCTTAAAGATATTGTAAAAGAGGAATTGCAAAAACTCCTCTGAGCCAATCTCATATACCCCATTTCAGATATTCAATAGGTATCTCCACTTGTCATAGTTCCCAAGAAAAATGGTAAGTGGAGGATTTGTGTAGACTTCTGGGAGTTAAACAAAGCCACCCATAGGGATTACTTTCCCTTACCATTTATTGATCAGGTGTTGGATACCCTATCCGGAAAGAATTATTTTTCATTCTTGGATGGTTTTAGTGGTTACAACTAGATACAAATATCACCCAAAGACTAGGAAAAGACCACTTTCACCTTCCCTTGGGACACATATTCTTATAGGGTGCTCCCTTTTGGACTTTGCAATGCCCCAACCACTTTTCAAAGAGCTGTCCTACCCATTTTCTCTGACTTGACCAATGATTGTGTGGAAGTCTACATGGATGACTTTACACTCCATGGAAAAGACTTCCAAGAAGCATTGGCCAGTTTAGAAAAAGTGTTGATTAGGTGTAAGGAAACTAACCTTTCCTTAAGTAATGAAAAATAAAAAATGATGCTCACTGAAGGTATTGTTTTGGGACATCACATTTCTTGTTCTGGCATGAGAGTTGATCTGGAAAAGATTTATATCATCACACAAATCAGAATACCTTCCTCACAAAAGGAAGTTCATATATTTTTAGGACATGCTGGCTACTATAGAAGATTCATTCCGAATTTTAAGCCTAGCTACCCCTCTATTTAAATTATTATCCAAAGAAGCTGAATTTAAGTGGGATGATGAATGCCAAATGTCTTTTGAAATTCTAAAACAGAAATTGTCAACTACCCCTGTATTAAGAGGATCAAATTGGTCCCTTCCTTTTCATATCTATAATGATGCTTCAGACACATCCCTTGGGGTAGTCCTTGGACAAAGATAAAATCAAATGCCCTATGCTATTTACTTCGTCAGTAAAAACTTGTCTCCAACTGAAGTTAATTATACAGTCACGGAAAAGGAATTGCTAGTTGTAGTCCATGCTATCAATAAATTTACACACTATATTACAGGATATCAAGCTTTTGTACACACTGATCATTCAGACATCTGATTCTTAATGAACAAACCTGTAAAAAATCTTAGAGTTATAAGATGGATTTTATTATTACAAGAGTTTAATATCAATATTATTGATAGACCTAGTAAAGATAATCTTTTGACTGATTTCTTATCTAGAATGATTCATCTGGGAGATAATGCACCAATAGAAGATACCTTTCCTGATGAAAATTTATTTTTTATTTCTACATTCACTCCATGGTATGCAGATGTTTCTAACTATATTATGATAGGGAAAATGCCTTAGAAATTGTCTCTTAGATAAAAACAGAAGGTAATTCAACTAAGTGCAAATTACATATGGCATGATGATTACCTCTACAAAACAGGACCAGATTTGGTGATCAAGAGATGTGTAAGGGAAGATGAAATTCATGATATTTTACAAGCCTACCATGATGGCCCTTGTGGAGGACACTTCGTAGACAAAAGGACTACTTACAAAGTTTTGCAATCAGGTTACTACTGGCCTCATATTTTCAGAGATGCTAAAACCTATGTATCCAACTGTGATGAATGTCAACAAATGGGTAAGCCTAATGCATGAGACCAAATGCCACTTCAAGCCCAAGTAGTCATTGAACCATTCAAGAAATGGGCATTAGATTTTGTAGGGCCCATTAACCCTGCATCTAGAAAGAAAAAGTATATACTTGTATGCACTGACTATGTGACTAAATGGGTTGAAGCAAAGGCTTTACCGGCTACCAATGAACAAACAGTGGTAGATTTCCTTTTTAATGATATCTTTACTAGATTTGGTGTACTGTGAGAAATTGTGACTAATCAGGGAACCCAATTTACCTCTTATCTATTCAAAGCTGTTACAGAATAGTACCAAATCAAACACAGGAAATCTACACCCTATTATCCACAAGAAAATGGACAGTAGAATCCACCAACAAAGTTATCGAGTCCATTCTTACCAAAACAGTGCAACTGAACCATAAGGATTGGGCTGACAGATTATTAGAAGCCTTATGGGATTATAGAATCACCTGGAGGAATACAATGGGACATACACCCTATGAGTTAGTGTATGGGAAGCATGTGCTTCTCCCCATAGAATTTCAGATCAAAACCTTCAAGACTGCAGTACAAGTTGGCATGAACTTGGATGAAGCCCAACAGCAAAGACTCTTGTAGCTTAATGAGTTGGATGAAACTAGGCAGAAAGCACTTCAAAGAACTACCCTAATTCAAGAACAAAGAACAAAATGGCATTACAAGTATCTCAAAAAGAAAAATTTTCAACAAGGAGATTGGGCCCTATTGTATGACATCAGATTCAAGAACTTCAAAGGTAAGTTAACCACTTGTTGGATGGGACCTTACAAAATTGACACTATCGACGATAATGGTTCAATCAGGATACAGACAATTGATGAACAACAAGCACCACTACTTGTGAATGGTCACCGGTTGCGAATTTACAACAAACCTCTATCAAAAGAAGAATTCCTAATTCCTGACTTGTATACTATAGATTTCAGACATGTAGATGATCAGTAAGGAAGGACATCCTCCTACTGACCCACATTGATTGATTGGTTTATTTGAAACTTTTTGTACATAGGTGTGGATCGAATTTTGTTAATAAGCTGAATGTAACAAAAGACCCTTACCTCCTTTTGTTTTACTTTTGCAAATTTTCTTTTCTTTCGTAAGCAAATTTTTAATAATCTATTTGATCCTTCATGAATTTTCTAAATATCAATTGTAGGCATCAACAATACTCTGTTCTATTTCGGTACCAAAAATCCTGTTCTGGTCTAGTACTAGTCTGGTACCAGAGTATCTCCTTCTACAGTACTATTAAGACATATTGACAGAGCATATTTTAAAATCTTATGTCAATTAATCTGAAGTATGAAGCCATGCAAAAACCACTTAATATGTAACCACGAAGACGAAAGCACTATCAAATGGCATCCCTTCTACTGACAACTAAAAGGGAAGTATTTTAATTTCTTTTGGTTATGTTGTTGAGAAGTATTTCAATTTCTTTTGGTTTTATTGCTAAGAAGAACTTTAATTTCTTTTGGTTATGTTGCTTAAAAAAAAACTAAAAACAGGGACACAATCTTTACCTATGATTTCTCAAAGAACCATAATCCACTTTAAAGACTAGAAGTTGCCTTTACCCAGCATTTCAGCATGATTTAAAGGACAAAAATATATTAGCCTATAAGCAACTATATCACCCTAACCATATTTCAATAGTATTCATTGGATTATCTTATTAAAGAGTAACATATGAGTATATGAACACTCTCTACCATGGGCACACTACCAAAACTTTTATGGCAGAGGATGTACCAGTACCTCAAGGAAACTTTAGGTCATTCTCTTACAGACAACTTTAGATAAAATTATACATCTAGATCACTCTAAAGAAATAATGTGGATAAAATTTTATTTTTCCTTCGAACAAATCTTTAAAAGACATACAAACTAAGAGTACATGCCTTCCAACCCAATACCGTCCCACCCTGTAAAAATGTTTTTAGACAAGCCTCCCCTGTCACCATGCAAAGAACTCTTTAATACAAACCAAAATGGGTGACTATGGACAAGAAGCCTCTGATGGAAAAAGGGTTTAAGAGAATAACCCACTGGGATACTGAACAGGTCTGCTGGCAGCGGGTACCAGTCTATGGTATGACTAGGAAAACCCATCAGGGTACTGAACATGCCTGTTGGCAATGGGGCATTCTGCCTGGGGAAGACACCTCTCACTAATTATCACAACTACCCCACTGGAGTACTGAACAGGCTTGCTAGTAGTGGGTTATGGTTGAAACATGTCTCATCTATACTTGTCTGATTGAAAAATCCACTTTTTTCCATCTAAAACAAAAATTCATTATTGGCTTTCATGAGATACAAAATCCCAGATGAATTAGCAATATAATTCTCCATGCAAATTTCCATTTGAGAATCACCCTAATTCAACTTACCAGTTTGACATCTAAAGCCTACACTATCTAAGAAGGAAACTTCTTAAGAGTGGAGCCCTAATTAGGGAGCCTAATCTACTCATATTGTGAAATTTATCTATAACAACCAATGATAGTAAATCTTTGAAGCAAGTTAGGTGGGATCTGTTCTTCTGGAAAACATATATATTCCCCTGTTTCACTGTTGAATGATACCTCTATCAATACTCCATTAAAATAAGGGCAATTTCATTTTTGGCATGAGATGCAAACATATATGTATTCCCCTATTTCACTGATGAAATCTACCTCTGTCAATAATCCATTAAAAGTAGGGCAATTTCATTTTTTTTAAGATCATATGATAAGTGATAAGTTGTACTTCTATCATTTGAATGGTTTCTTTTGCTCTTATCATCTTTTTCCACTATGATATAAATTGATTGAATCTTCTTGCCTATAGAGATACAACATCTTCGACATGGGGGAAGGTCAAAGAGCCCCTTCAGAACTCTTTTCCAGAATCATATAATCCACCTACRGAACCAAATACAAAGAAGATAAGAACATAATAACAAAAGTACATGACATTCCTGTACCAAGTTTTCAAGAAGCTTTAGTCTAAAAGGATGAATTTTGACAATTTACAAGCAGTCACACATACTATGGGCATCGATCATACAAAGGTGAAAGCAAAGGTAACATGGTATTTATTTTCCTATGCTCATACAACTACAATAAATATGAAAAGCTATACTAGATCCTATGACCTTAGTATTAAACCCATGCGCCTATCCCTCATACCCATATGCCTAAACCTAATTAACCCTCTCATAGCTCTTGAACATGGTTAAAGGCAAAAATCATATTAAAATATGAAGCATGCATAGCAATGATAACCCATGAATATATTTCGTCCTCAAGAAAATTCACGAACCTATCTTATACCATGAACCACGATCCAACATTACTTTCACCACTCGAACGTCCAATCACCTATCTCAAAATGATGCCTTGAACACCTGACGTCTTATCCTCATCATTACAGTAATGGGTAGAAATTAAATAGCTTGTCTGGTGGCGAAGCCATCCAGATAAGCTTCATTTGGTCATAATTTTCCTTACAAGCACCCTCACTTAAAATTACCATTTGAAACACAATCAACATACTTCCCCCTGTCGTGAACTTCTCTCCAGTTCTGAGCCTACTCCTTTCCGGTACCAAACCCTCCATCAATTCACTAAACCCTTGTGCTAAAGCCCAATCCTCCCCTCAACTTATAATGATGGTCGTTAGGAGACATGAACCGGTTTTCCAAATTTATAGGGAAACCAAGGAATACCAATTATGCCAAGAAAAATATGCCAGACTAGGGTGGATATTATTTCTGGAAAAGGTTACATGCTGGAATGAGAAGATATCTCAGGAATTTATACAAGGTTATGATGGAGAGACGACATGTATAGGCAATCTACAAATGATAATTAATGAAGCAACCGTAAGGGAGGTTACGGGACAACCTAGCAAAGGAGATAAATACATCAAAGGTGTGGGAATTAACAAAGAGATGTGCCAACAATTCTTGAAGGCAGATCATTAGCACCCTGACTGGAAGAAAGGGATCCCTAGAAACTACATCAAAGAAGAATACCATCCAATGATTACCAATCTTCAACGATTTGTCACCTGTGAAGGCAGGCATGACGTGACTTTCATTTATCACCTTAGGCTCCTATTGTATTTTGAAGGAGGCCCTGAAATCAATTTTTCCTATTTTCTATGGATGAGTTTGAATAAAATGGTAAGGGGTGTTAAATACATCTCCAAAATAGAAAAGACTAGCATCTACCATCAAGGTTTCATTAAAATGCTAGTTTTTCATGAGCTTAGGAAACAGAGGATTAGTTGGAAAACGCTTATCACACAGCACCTTCCCACATGAAACAAATATGTGGAGGAAACCCAACATGGTCCAAAGAAAAGTAAGGAACCCCAAGAGAAAAAGAGAAAGAAGGATAAAACAAGTCCACCATCATCTAGGGCAATGAGCCAACATGAAAAGGAATGGTCCTCCTCCACAATCAACAAGACTTCTAAAAGATCCAAATTAAAAGGTAAAAACAAATTAGTTGAGGAGACTTCCATGGTGGTAGTTGAGAAAGAGGACCATCAAAAAATGATGAAGAAAAGGAATCCTAGCTCAAAAACTAAAAGTAAACAGTCTGTGGCACAACCCCTTGTCACCATTTCACATTTAAAGAAGAAGAAAAGGAAGCCTATGAGCATTCCTGATCTGGTACCTCCTTGTAAAAGAACTACGAGGAGCATGGAAAAGAAGGGAAAAGAAATAGTTAGTCCTCATACACATGAAGACCCAATTGAGCTTATCTCCCCTTCTGAGGATTTACCAATCCAAGATGACATCCCTAGTCTGACCAAAGAGAAAGCCACTATTACTCTATGTGGGATGAGGGAGGAAGTCGAGGAAAGGGAGTGCACCTATCCAGCAATGGTAGAATCAACAAAGAACTTGAAAAGAGAACAAATGAAGAAAGGATTGGGGAATTACAAAAACAAAATCAGGAACTCCAACAGGAAGTAAAGGAATATCAACTCTTGGATAGATATATAAAAAAGGAAATGAGCAGTTGAAAGCAACCAGCCAACAAATTCAAGATGACCATGAGGAGACCTCTAACAAGCTCAAGAAGGTATTAAGACTCCTACAATATGTTAGGGTCATCAAAATGGAGCTAAGAGAAGAGGCTTCAACCATCGATATCATTGATCCACCCAAGTAAAGAACACAGTCTCAAGTTTTGAAAATTTTGGGTTTTGTTTTCAGTTGCACAAGGACATGCAATGATTTTGGCATGGGGGAATGTTGAGACCTGAAATTGTCATTCTCATTACCCTATTTTACTCTTCACCTATACCTTTTTGGACCTACCTAAAGCTTGAGTAAATGACAAGAATGCTACCAATTTCCAGTATTAAGGTCATAAGGTAAATTATGGTTATTTCATATATTTTGTGGTTTATTGAGTTAAGGAATTAAATATTTTATGTACTAATGCTCAATTTTTCATATGTGAATCTTTGACCTCTAGATGTCTAGCGTTCTTGCACCAGCTTTGTCATGATCCGATACCCGGGCACCAAGATTTCTGCTATCTGATCCGGTACCAAATGCATCCAGTACTAAATCTTACTTGTGGTGATCCGGTACCAAAAAACACGCTCTCTGGTGATCCGGTACCAATGAACACACTCTGTTAGGATTCGGTACTAATGACCACGCTCTATCATGATATGATACCACCTTTTGTT
The DNA here is from genome assembly GCA_009831015.1 of Picea engelmannii. Lineage (NCBI taxonomy): Eukaryota > Viridiplantae > Streptophyta > Pinopsida > Pinales > Pinaceae > Picea > Picea engelmannii. The sequence continues at coordinate 43,289 of ML787531.1, read as the reverse complement.
CCCTGTCTTGATCCGGTATCATCTGCCTGTTACGATCCGGTACTGATATGGACGAGCCTAATGCACTAAACTAAGTGCTAGATCTTGCCTAAGTCAATTGGTGGATGTCTATTTGTTTAGAAAGGTTATGATAAGAATAGTTTGTTAATTTCCTCATCCTCATGCATTTCGTGTCATGAGGATGAAGCTAAATATGTAACCGAATGATTAAACTTAAACAACTTAATGATTTGCAAATCACTTCGCCTCCTTGTGTTTCACGATGCAGACTATTAAATAGCCATGGCAAGGATGGTAGAAGAATAGGAGAGTTAGCGTATCATTAATGTGTAAGCAACGTATGATAGTACATAACACATTTATGAGTGAATATTAATGGAATGCCATTTTATCTCCATATTCTGATTATCTATGATTAAGAATGAGTTGAGTTGTTAAAAGAGAGTTTTGATTTTATGTTTTGAAGTGTGAGTGAGAGTAATGTGTGTCTTAAAAGAAATCTTCCTGTAGACTTCAGCAGCTGACCTGTTGAAGCAGCAAGGGCCCACCGCCCAACAAAGGTCAGCCTCTTCGTAGATTAGCATTAGTGTTTGTTTTCAGTAGTATAGACAGTGAATTAGCTAAATCTTTAATTCTATTGGATGATAGCAGTGTAGCTTAGATTAAGATTTCCATTTTATAATTTCTTAGATCTTTAATTGCTCTATTTTTGCATATGCTCTATTTTTTGTTCTCATGAATTTGATTTCCTTGAGTGACCATAGTTGTTGGCAGCAATAGTCAAAACTACTTGGGGAAGAACTAGTGAAGTTCATTGTGGACCACAACAGAACCAACATATTGACTATTGAACTACCTATGCTATGTTGATTGATGTGTGATTTCCTTTTAGAAAGTGTGGATTGCATAATTAGTTTTATGGGTCAAACATTAGAGTTGATCTATCAAACCAATTCCATCTCATACTTGCATGTGCCATAATGGAATATATAGCCTCTCTATGAAAGATAACCAAAGTGCACTGTAGTTTTCTATCTTGATTTGTTTCCAGCATACATAATCTAGTTTGATCCTATACTTGTGACATTAGGAATTACCTTTCTTACTGGTGTCTTGTAACTCTATTGATTATGAATCCCGGATTGATAATTAATGAGTGAATTATATTAGACATATAAGTAGCACAACAACAGGCTCTACTAGTAAGGGTGTTCCCCAAAAAGGGAGCCCATTCAGAAAATATACATCCTCCACCACAGTGAAGGCCATTTGCTCCCCCTGCACCATAAAACAATGCAGATTCGGACTCCACATCTAAATTAGGAACTGCAGTAAATACTCTTGTGCCTGCACCAGGGGCACTCAAATAACTTCAACAAACCACAATCTTCCAAAGTATCACGAAGCACTGAATCCTCATTGGTCACGACCTCCCTGAGGTGTGACCAATCTCTTTCTCTCCAGTGAATAAACATCATCCAAAATGATCACCTGCATCCACATAATCTAATACTCAATCAGCCATATCAACTATAAACACATCAAAATCTCCAAAAAGGATAAGTTTTTACACCCTTCATCTTTGCCTCCAAGGCATGGTTGTTTTAACCCACATGCACGCTTGTTTATCCCACAAGCACACCCACATGTGTGCATGTTCATCCTACAGGTGCACATGAATGCACACCTATTGGCCATACATAATCACATTCATGTGCCCCTATCACCTATACAGGCGCGCATCATAGTGCACTTGTTCAATGCACAGCTCCACACACATCCACAGTTGTTAAGATTATAGGTGTGCATGCCATGTGCACTTGTTTCCCCCATTAAGGTGACCCAAAGTGTGGATATCTGCATTACAGGTGTGCACCCATGCACATAACTAGATTGCCCATGCACTAGGGGGCCTGCACCCACAAAATTTCGTGTACGACCCTTAGTACAGGCCCTGCCCAAAAACAAAAACCCTAATTCTATGTAGGATGATACGACAGCTAACTTGAATCTCATTGGTCCTGAATCGGTCGCCTCGATCTCTCAAAATCTCTAAAACTCCTCTAAACTTGCACGTCCACTCAATAACATAGGAGGTACAAATGAAGTGGCATTGTGTTCCCTACAACTATATATAGTCCATATTGCCAAACTTCCAGACTCAATTTCGGGACCTCCGGGTGTCCATTTTTCGATCCATCTTCAACCATGGGATCAACACCCAGTAACCTACACCATGACAGTCCCTGGGCCACTTTCCATCCTTAGCCCCCGGGGGACATTTTTCTCATATTACACTCAGGTGCGCATGCTTACATTATTGAATAACTACTCTATGATCTTTCTCTTCAGATATTTTTCACGTTGGGGTATTCGTTCTTCATGTGTGAAGGTACTTTCTCATCATATCTCAGCAGTCTCCCTTCAGGAATATTATTGACACTGGCATGTATTCTTTCCCTCTAAATATCACATTTCATTTCTAGTCACACCCCCGGATATTTGCCTCTAGGATCCCTATATCCGGCTCTGTAGTACTGTCACCTCCACTAAATTTTGGTACTGTCACCCCATAGTACTCACACCCACATGAGTTGTCCCAATCATAGTCCCCCTGGGCACTTTGAAACTCATGTTGTTTTCACCCTGTAGGGATGGGAGTCCTGATAGTCTTACATCGTGTCGAGAATTAGCCACATACTCCTTCTCCTCATTTTGCTAAAACTACCCAATGGACTCCTAGGTTACTTCATCATGGTTCTATTTTAACTGTACCCCTGCAGTATCATTAACCATCCATTTCATTCACCACCAGTTTTCCCATCTGCAGATTGTCCTCCATACATTTCCCTAAATACAAAAACTCGTCTATGGGGCCCTAACCCTCCACTTTTTCTCCAAGCAACTTGCGCCCTCATCAAGCCAAGCCATCTTACACTGGGGTACCCATTTCTATATCTGCACAGTTATCCCAACTTATTCTTTTTTATTCTTTTGGTAATTTTACAAACCCCTTTTTTTGCATTTTCATAGCTTTTGGTTGTTGCCTTTAGTGGCCTTCCTTTTTTCGGCAAAGCAACCCTTGTCACCCTTGGTTGGGGCATTTCTCATTTTCCTGACATCAATGAAATTATCTATAAAACTACAGCCCATACACCTTTCAATTTTTGTGTTTACCCATTTTGTCACGCCTCTGGCACAATTTACTCTCATCTAGTTGTCCCCCTGACAATAGATTCAGTTTTACGGTTGCTGTCACTTTACATCTCCCCCCAACCAAAGTCAGTTTTGAGTCTCACTACTCCTCGAATTCGTCTATGTTACTCATCATTTCCTTATTTTGTCCAAGTGGATTTCATGAAGCCCTCTTCTTCTCGAAGTCCTGTCTCCCTTTCTGTCGACATCAAGACAGTTTCTAGCAGGGCGACAGTATCTTAACTCTCATTACCTTTACAATGAGGAGTCTTGGACAACATAGAGAGAACCATCATTGTTCTATGATGTCATTGAACCCCACCACATTCGACTTCAACACTTTCTCATGTTGCGATGGGTCTTACTTTGTGACTAGTGCAGTTGTTTTTTATATTTTCTGAAGACCTCTGAACATTGTTAGGCCATCAATGCCTGCGAATCATTGACACTTTCTCTAAGTGTCATCGCCTCTTTTCAGAGTTTATTCACCATCAGAATTTCCCTTTGCTATTATCAACACGCCCCTAAGGGCGCTGCAATCATCTACAACAACATAGACTTCAGTTACTATATTACACTCCTTTTGAGTTACATAACACGAGAATGGAGCATGCCTGCCTCATTTGTACACATTTTATTTTTTACACCTTGCTAGAGGTTGGGTTCTACAAGTTCCCCTCTCCCACCAATGGGTCACTCTTGACACTCTCATTATCACTCTTTCTTACAATGGTACTCTCAGCAGAAGAAACATTCATGAATTTCGGCTATACATATGGTCCTAACCTTATCCATCAAGGGGCATCTGTTATCACTAAAATTTCATCCACAAATGGTTACAGGAATCCGGCATCTTCAAATAGCTATTAGTTCACCCATGGACCAAAAATCACCAAAAATGCATTTCCAAAAGGTCCAAAACTATACAACCAATTATAAAATCAACATGCACTAAGGATATACAGGAAGCGCACGCATGTGCGCCAGTTGAAAATGCCAGAAACACGTGCATGCACCTGAGGCACGAATGTGGATGATAAAATCCATGCACACCTCAAAATGACGAATTTATGATGTTGGTCGGCTTCCCACCGACTTCTGGTTCAGCTTCCAAGTCGATTTGACATCCAAATCTCAGCTGAATTCAGCTGGGTGGCTAGTCAAAGACCTAAAAGTGCCCTAAATGGCCCCTTTTTCACACTAAAGGCTGGTTAGATAATGCCTCAAAGCTATGCTATAAAAAGAGGCCATGGGTGCACTACATTTTCAAGGAATTCATTTGTATTTTTATGCTTCCTATACTCTCTTGTAGGATCATCTTTCCTTGTCAAGATCAAACAAGCAGTATTTCATTGGAACTATTCACATCACCTTTTGAGTGAATTAGCTTGGGATCCTTTCACCATTTCTTTCAAGTTTTCAAGTTGTAATCAGAGCTCAATCTTGGGGGTTCAAGAGCCCTCCCTTAGAGGAAGAAGGGACCCAAAGTCCCCCTTTCTCTTTGGTGTTTTCTTTCCACTAATAAAATCCTTTCCATTGGTCGCATGAGTCTTGTTTGTTACTTGTTCTAATGTCCTTATGCACTCTAGTTTAATTTTTGTTATTTTTCTTAGCTTAGTATTTTCTTTATATTACATGTTTTTTGTTTCTGAATTTTACCTTCGCTATTGTCTTGCCTAGCTAACCCAACTGGGCTTGTAAGCACCTTTGTTTTGTTCATTTTGGTGACAAAAGAAGGGCAACAGATTGACAACTCCACTAGGGAAAGGTATCAATTTCCTACCCCATTTGCGTTATTTTATCTCTTCTTTTTGTTTCTTTAACTTGCAAGGACCATAAATAGCCCAAGACAACCTACAAAAATCCAAATTCAAAGCTGAACAGAGAGAATTTCATCCAAAAAATGGCCCTTAAATGTGTCGGGTGATCTTGACAACGCATGGAATGCATCGGTAGATCGTCAATATAGGGTTCCACAATGTTCTTAATATCATGGAAATCGTAAGACATAGCGCATTGAAAAGTTGCGTCAACATTCTTGAGACCAAAGGGTAATTTTCAGTAAGAAAAGGTTACCCAAGGGAAAATAAATGCAGTCTTTTGTTGATCTGTGAGTAAAATATTAATTTGATTATAGCCAGAGAAACCATCCATGAAAGAGAAGATTTTGTTTTCGGCACAGTCGTCAATGATCTGTTCAATGAAAGGGGTTGGGTAATTGTCCTTAGGACAAGCCATGTTTATATCTCAATAATCTACAAAAACATGGATGGTACCTTGTTTCTTATTCACCGGAACTAGATTGGATACCCAATCATTCAAAGCCACAAGATAGACAAAGTTAGTTTTAAGAAGTTTTTCAACTTCAATATTGATAGCAGTAGCTTTGCGTGGATGTATTGGGCGAAGTCTCTATCAAATGGGTTTAGCGTCTAGGTATGTCTTAATCTCATGCACAACAATATAGGGATAAATACCTGGCATATCTTCCTAAATTCAGGCAAAATCGTCATGGAATTATTGGAAAAGGGATTTATATGTATGGACCTCATCAGTAGAACACGAGGCCCCGATATGAACATTCTCCATGAATCTAGGTTTAACATATATGTCGAGAGGGATAGTAGGGGAAAAGTTTCTCAAGTTTTCTTTGTAAAAAAAATCATGTGTTGACTCAGGAATTGAAGAAATAACAACAACAGTCGACGGAGTCGAAATCCATTAGTAACTCTCTAGGGTGTCGCGTTCTAGGAAGAGAATGGAGTAATGATGCCCATCATCCCAGGGAGTGTCTTCCATATACATGACAGACATGATCATATCGTCCGTAGGAAAAATCACCTGAAATAGATCGGGAGATGAATCACAGAGAGAATAAAGGTAGAAGGTTATCGATTCAATAGCTTGATAAGCAGATTCGACCAGACTTAAAGGCATCATTTTTCCATAACAGAGGTAATCACCAGGGTTGGGTACTATCCATGGGTCATATGACTTAGGGGTTTCACCAAGAGTGGTGGATATCATGTTAATATAGGTAAATAAAGGAGGGGGAATATCAGGTGGTGGGATTGGAAATGTACCCATCAAAGTTGAATCTTTCAAAAGACCCACTCTGATATTCTCATAACCAGGAGGTGTCTTTGAGATGAAGGGAATGTTTCTAGTATAGGAATCAAAATTAAAGAAGGTCGGTTGTTCAACAGTAATGACATTTCCTTGATGTGGGAAACATACCACACAGAAAAGGGTAGACAAAATTGCACGCATGGAATCAATCCATCTATGGCCAAGTAAAAGGTTATAATCAAGAGGTGCATCAAAAACCTCAACCTCAACATTGACCGATTTACCTTCCAATGTAATAGACAAC
>ML787530.1:592184-618738 GCA_009831015.1 Picea engelmannii | reverse complement strand
TGAGAGTTGGTGCTTTCAAGGTTTCAGGATTTGCTACCCTACCCATACGGTGATCCGGACTTACGACTGCTCACCTATGCATTGGTTATATAGTGGTTTATTAGTTGCTTGACTTAGGTATCTCATAGGTTACTTGCAGGGGTTATTCTACTTGTACCCTGAGTCAGATAAGGGTCGGACAACACACATCCTTTATGGAGGATTACCTCTCCAGGGGGATCTGACCAACTGGTTGTTAAGCCCACGAGGGCCCTTATAATTGATTCTGTTACCTCCAAAATTTAGCGAGGAGTCTCAGGTCCCTTTTGGACGAGACATACCTTCTTCAATGAGGGAGGCCACTCAACCACTTTTGCCCATTTGCATGCATAGTGCTTGTTTGACTTTTTGGTATGCTCTTTGAATACTAGTTGGCCATAGGATATATTTCTATTTGTGGACAAGTCATAAGTCATCATGGAGTCAGACTAGCTTCCTCACAGGTCCCGTCGGTTGTTACAGTTACCACCAGTTTTTGAGTCCTTTCCTTCTAAAAGGCATAGAGTTATCAGTAGTCATACACACACATCCACTTTTCAGACTTGTGATCCTGAAAGGATGAGTACTAAGTCTAGTCTTTAGAATACTGGGAGTTCCTTGACTCCCAATCCCACTATAATTCATGGGACTCCTTTGACACCTGCAGCTGCTACAGTTGCAGTGTCGGAGGCTTACACCAGTACTATGGCTCGGCATGTATTTAATGCTTCATCTCTTGCCTCGAACCCTTTTGGAGGATTCGACCACTCACTGATTTACAATGTTTAGACCATCCCCATGGATTCTAGTCTGTTTTCTTATGGTATGCCTAACTTCACCTCATATTTTTCAACTGCCATCCCAGCTACCGGCCATAACACTATCCTTGGACTTGGGGGCACTACACCTCCTTACACTCCTTCCTCATTTGGCGATTCTCATATTCCCCAAGAAAATCCTAATGTAGGGAGTGTCCCTATTCTTAACCCCTGGTCTAATCCTTCTACGGCTAGATGGAACAACCTAGCTGGTGGACAAGTTCCACCCTATATTCCTATCCCCTCGATGTCGATTCTGACCAATACTTTTGGCATGATGAATCCACTTCAATCCTCTGGATTCCCACCTGGAGGAGGTCAGTATTACACTTTAGGCACCCTCCAACCTGGATCTAATCTAGTTGGGGGAAGTTTTAACAACCCCCAGCTTGGATCTAATCTAACTGGGGGCAATTTTCATAACCCTTATCAAAACACTCTTGCTGGAATGATGCCCAATCCATATTTTACAAATCATCCTAGAGGAGGGTCTTATAATTTTGGACAAGGTTTTGGTCCTCACCAAAATCCTGGATGGAACGTATCTCCTAACGCACAATCTTTCACGGGAGGATGGGCTCAAGTGTCGCAACCCCGTATTCCCTTTCTGGCCATGCTTAATCTACCAGATTTGTCTGAACTAATGAATGACCTGGTGAGTCATGACCCCTCATGGCCCCCTGTCCCTACCAAACGTCCATCAGACATTGCAAAGTTTGAAGGTAAGAATGGTGAAGACCTTGGTGATCACGTCACTACTTTTCACCTTTGGTTCTCATCGAATTCTTTGAACCATGATTCTATCAGGTTACAATTGTTTCAGGGCACTATCATTGGAGTAGCATCACAATGGTACATTGAGATACCTAGGGGGACATATGGGTCATTCCATCAATTGGTGCTAGCCTTTCTCAATCACTTTCAACTACCCATTCGTTGTGATGATGGCCTTGAACTTTTGTCAACTTTAAGCCAGAATACCAACACTCACATCTCAGACCATATATAGGAATGGCGAAGGTAAAGGCGGTTGGTTAAGACTCCTATACCCCTGGCCTTTCTTTTAGAATGGTTCCTAAAGTATTTACACACTCCTATTTCAAAGGATGTTGCTACTTCCGAGGTATTCAGCAAGGAAGAAGCTATCCTTAGAGCCCAGCAATTTGATTTGATATATGCTCAGTCTGGGATGTTATACCACCTTCTTCTAGACGCACCATGGACAAACCATGATCCTAGACAAACTCCCAGACCTCATGCCGACAACATTGTAGGGTCCACCAATGTAAAATACACAGACTCAGAAACGAAGTCTGTTGGAGGACCAACCTCGTCTGGATCCTCCAAACCCACCCAATCGGCAGATGTACATTCCATGCAATCGTCAAAGAACCCAAATGGTGACCAAGAAATAGATGGGAATAAAAGGAAAGGTCGAAATAATCATAAGGGTGGGAAAAATAATAATAATAAACCCAAGGACAAAGATAATAATGGGAAACATAATGATAATGCTGGAGAGGGAAGGAAAGAGAAGTGTAAGGTGAAGTTTCCTTGTAAACTTTGTACCGATGACCACCTTACCCACTTGTGCCCCAAACTTACGGAGGCTGCGAGGATTTTAAATATACTGCCCGCTATGCAGACGAATCCATTCCCACAAAACCAACACTTACCCTCGAGTTCTTCGAGCACCGGAAATGTGCCTAGTGGAAGTCAAAACCCACCATCCCAAGATGGCGATCATGTTTTAAAAATCTAGTACCAGCCTATAAGCTCCTCCTCCACCACTAGAGACGAATTTACAGATCGAGAAACTAGAGCCACTGCATCATATTCTAAAAAGAGTACTCAAGCGTTCTACCCACAACCCTAATGCTATAGCCTCCTAGAACTATTCTATTGTTGAATATCTGGGCCAAACCCCTTTTGCAATGTCGGCTTTGAAGGTACTCCAGACGTGTCCATCACAGAGGAATGCCTTACTCTCTGCCTTAGGATCTCTAGAGCCTAGTGGCTCGAAAGTCATCAAGTTTGATGTCACGAACGTGAAGCCTCGCTTACCCTACCATGTGTATTTTCAAATCCACATGGAGTATTCCAAGTATACTATCAAACGATCGGTCGTATATGAAGGTTCTTCCACTTGTGTGATGGCCCTGGTCTATTGGAAAGCTATCAGTTCTCTGACCCTTTCCAAGTCATCAAACATGTTGACTGCATTTGACGGTCTTTCCTTCCACCCTCATGGTATTCTCCCTGCCTTTCCAGTCCAGTTGGGTGGGAAGATGGTAGAGTTGGAAGTAGAATTAGTTGATGCACCTCTCGATTATAACTTGTTACTAGGTCGCAATTGGACCTATGTTATGGTCACTGTCGTATCGTCCATTTTTCGCGTGCTTTGTTTTCCTCATCAAGGGGAGATTGTGACGATCGACCAATTATCCTTTGCGTACTCTAGTCCTAACGCATTTGTTGGACCATCGATCCCTGTGATCGATAATTCTCAGCCGACAACTAAGAATATCGGTGTCGGAATGTATTCTTCCCCCATGGGTACTTTTGACTTCTCGGCACCGATTCACCATGTTTACACCATGTCTAGTAGGCCCGCTTCAATAGAGAAGTCCATTCCTTTCCGCACTTCCTATTTTATGATCCTTGGACCTTAACTTCTCCGACTTTGTCGATTGAAGGCCAGTCGCATGCTGGCATGGCTATGCCACTATCGGAAGTGGAGATTGCATATCAAGCTATCCTTGACTCTTCTGTCGATCCCGATCCCATTACCTCACAGACAGACAAGGAGGATCTCGTTCCTAGGCCTATATGGGCCTCTTAGTTATCTTTTTCACATGACTTTTTGGATGAGACTTTGCCTTCGGACGAAGCCATCATCAAAGCCATGAATTTTTTCGAGAGACCTTGGGATGATATGCATCATCGATCTTATTTTCTCCCAAGTCTTGAAAGAATTGAGCAAGATTATTTTTGGTCTACCTTGAGTGAGATAGTCAGTCACGTCATAGTTCCACTTGATACGCATGGCATTTATGCCAAAGGAAATATGGCGAGTATTTATTCTACCATCTCAATCGATATCTCTCATACCCCTAGAAAAATTGAGAACATAAATATAGGTGTGGATTGTTCGCCAAAAGAGATTCTGATCTACACCAACCTCTTCAAAGAATTTCGAGATGTATTCGCTTGGTCATACGAAGAGATGCCAAGGATTGATCCTCGCATTATCGAAAATGAAATTAGAACTTATTCAGATTCTAAACCGGTTTGACAACAGCTTAGAGATGTTAATCCTAGGAAGGTCCCCGCTATTAAGGAAGAGGTGGAGAAGCTACTTAACGTCATCTTCATATACCCGATTCCCTTGACTGAATGGGTATCCAACCCCGTTCCTGTAAATAAAAAGCAAGGAATCATCCATGTGTGTATGGACTTTCACGACCTGAACAAATCTTGTCCTAAAGATAACTTCCCCACGCCTTTCATTGATGATATTCTCGATGAGTGTGTGGGAAGAAAAATATTTTCCTTTATGGACATATTTTCAAGATATAATCAAATCCAGATCAAACCTAAGGACCAACATAAGAAGGAATTTATATTTCCTTGGGGTACTTTTGCATACCGAAAAATTCCTTTCGGCCTGAAAATGTCGGAGTAACCTTCCAACGCACCATGACATTCGCTTTTCAAGATCTCAAACATATAGTTGAAGCTTACCTCGATGATCTTGCTGCTCACTCTCACAAGAGAGTGGATCATGTCATGCACCTTCGGCTGGTTTTTGAAAGATGTCGTTACTATAGAATCCAGTTAAACCCTCACAAATGCATCTTTTGCGTTAGATCTAGTCGTCTCTTAGGAGTTTTAGGAGTTTTAGTTTTCGAGACTGGAATCATGGTAGATCCTCTTAAGGTTGAGGCAATACTTCAATTGCCTCCCCCGTGCACAATTATACAACTTCAGGGTTTACAGGGGAAAGCTAACTTTCTGCGTCGGTTTATAGTGAATTATGCCAATATCACTAATGGTTTCATGCGCCTATTAAAGAAAGACACCCATTTTATCTGTAATGAGTGAGCCTAGGAGTCTTTCGATGCCTTGAAGAAAGCCTTGGTATCAGATCCTCTGCTAAAATCTCTTGATTACAATAGAGATTACTTGTTATATATTGCCGCATCCCAAGAGACGATTGGTATGGTTCTAGTTTAGGAGGATGATCAGCTCCATGAGCACATCATCTACTATCTCAGTCGAAATTTAGTCAGTCCCAAAATTAATTACTCTCACATCGAAAATCTAGCTTTGGCTGTCGTTCATGCGATCCAATGTTTACGACACTATATATTGCTTTACAAAACTACTATTGTCACTTATGTTAATCCATTTCAATATGTCCTCACTAGGCGTTTCATAGGATGGAAATATAATAAATGGATTTTCATCTTGCAAGAATTTGATCTTGACTTTGCTTTAGCCAAGTCCAAGAAGTAATTAGTTTTTATAGAGTTAATATTCGATTTCCCATGATTAGACGAGGACATTATCCATGTCGATTTGTTTGCAGATGAATAAATTTTCCTTGTCTCATCATCTGACCCCTGGTACAGAGACATTGTTTTATATCTTCAAACCTTGAAGTTCGCTCAACATCTCCTGTGAGATGATGGACGATGAGTTAGATACCAATCCAAGAAGTATACCATCGTCGACGACACTTTGTATCGCCAAGGAATAGATAGTATCTTACGTCACTGCTTAACTCACGAGGAAGTCAAGTTAGTCCTAAATGACTGCCACAAAGGGGCTTGTGGTGGTCACCTATCTGAGCTTGCGAGAGCCCAAAAAATCCTACAAGCCGGTTACTTCTGGCCCACCATCTTTAAATATTGTATTGAATCAATTAAGAAGTGTCACCCCTGCCAGGTGTTCACTCGAAAAATGTGCTTGCACCCAACCCCTCTTCACCCAGTCATTATCGTCGGTCCCTTCACCAAGTGGGGGGTAGATTTCCTCGATTGCAACCCAACTTTGGTTGGGGGGCATCAACACATCATCGTGGCTGTCGACTATTTTACCAAATGGGCCGAAGCCATTCCTACTATAAAATCCGATGGAAAGGTTGCAACCTTCTTCATGTTCAACCAAATTATCGCCCGGTTCGGTATCCCGAGTGAGATTGTCACTGATCATGGAAGTCACTTTTAGAATGAAATGATGGTAGAAATAGCGTCCAATATGGGGTTTAAACATGGTCACTCATCTCCTTATTACCCCCAGGAAAATGGGCAAGTAGAGGCTGTCAACAAGTCTCTCAAGAACATTTTTCAAAAACCTGTCACTCAGAGTAATTGTAATTGGCACATCATGTTGTATCCCACACTTTGGGCATACTAAACATCAGTTAAGACTGCCACTATTTTTTCCCCTTTTCAGTTAGTGCACGGTGTGGAGTCGATACTTCCCATTGAATGGGAAATCCCTTCTCTCAAATTGGTAGTCGAGCTCCTACCTGACACTTCAGATTTAGAGTGACGCCTGGTGCACCTAGAGAGTCTTGACGAGTAGCTTCGAGACACCTTTACGGCTATCGAGGCAAACAAAAAACGTGTCAAGGTTCAGTACGACCAGTCTGTCTGTCCCCGGTTGTATGCCAAGGGTGACTTGGTCCTTTTGTATTACCAAGCCAAAGAACCACTAGGGGAAGTAAGTTTAAACCCATGTGGCATGGTCCTTATATCGTGCGACATGTTCTAGAAAAAGGAGCCTATGAATTGGAAGATTACAAAGGGAAGAAGTTGGCCAAGCCTAGAAATGGGCTCTACTAGAAAAATTATTATGCTTGAGCCCTCAGATTGATTGAAACCCTTTGTATACTAATGTAAATTTAGTGTATATACATCTTTTTTCTTTTTGTCTTTGGCTTTCTTATTGACCTTTCCCTTTTTGTTGGCAGATGTCAATGGAGTCTTCGATCTATCTAGGATTTGAAGATGGATCCATTCATCATACATGGAACATGGCTTCCTCCGCTTGGGTGATTTACTCACCCAAGGGTCTACTGGTGTCTTCTGGTGGCATATGCCTAGGGCCATCCATGAACAATGTGGCCGAATATAGCGTCGTTATAGAACTTTTGCGCGATGATATCTCACATGGTATTCACTCTCTAGAGGTTCACCTGGATTCTCAATTAATCATATGTCAGTTGAACGACAGTTACTGTGTGTGTGATCTGACGTTACTTCGTCGATTCCTATGGGTACGTCTTTTAGAACGACAATTTGATTTTATTACATACTTCCACATCCCTATAATTTCTAATCGTGTATCCGATGCCTACGCTAATTATGTTTTAGATTGGCATTTGTCACATTAATAAAGAAAAGAAGACCATTAAATCAATGTACACATTGTAAGATATGAGTAAATTCGAAGATCCCTCTTTATATATTTCCAAACAATATGGTGTTTATATTACAAAATTGGGGCTAAAACCCTAAAAATAAATATACAACTGATATACATGTCCCATGACATCTATACCTGTGGCGTCAGATGTGTATCATGATAGAAAACCACGACATTTGCGAGACATTGGAAGAGCTGTACCCATTCTCTAGGTACATCGAAAACATGTCGTTGCATGGCTTCAGGTAGATCCTCCACCTGAACCATAGGAATCCTCTGTGTTAGACGAGACATGTTACCCTATACGTTCTGTAGGACTCTCTCTGCTTCTCCTCCCACTACCTCATCTCCCTGGTGCCTCCGCCTATGTCGTAGGAACCCTTATGGCCGTTGCGGACCTACATCTGCAATCACACATGTATCGAATTAATAACACCATCCAAAAATATTTGTTGTCCTCTTTAATACAAAAATACAAAAAAATGAAATATATCAAAACTTTTACCTATGGCGTCGTAGGAAGCTCCTGGTGGAAGTGGTATATTAGGATCCCCTCTGAAATTGATTCTCACGTAGGGATATTCTTCTAGAGCTATGATTTGTCTCCACCACCAGAAGAAAAAATCATCATTGTAGGGTGTCACGACCCTACCTCCCCCCTGTTGTTTCGTGACCTTGATCCATCGCACCATAGATGGATCACGTGATCCTCTAGAAATGATCTCCACTCTAGGTCCCAGACCTAGGACCCGCTCGAAAACAAAGCTGCAAAGGATAGAGGAAAACTCGAAGTTTCGTTTCCCCCCCTGCTTGCACTCTGTCAACTGACCTTTCATGTTGGTCAGTAGTGAGGTACACCAGTCGTAGACGGTGTGTCTAGCACACTCCATTGCATAAAACATAAGTGGTCTTGATGATTTATGCAACGAGTCCAATCCTATGATCCTGGTAAGCACGAGCACAATAATATTCAGGCTGAAGTTACCTATAGCCCGGGTAGGGATTTCACTTCCCACCATGGGAGTCCCTACAACAAAGTGGGCCTTGATGTATTCTTCGACCTTCATCCCACTCCCTACCCCGTGAGACTTGAGGTCCACAACCTCCCCTCGGTGTGAAAGTCTAGTCAAGAAGTAGATGTCCTCTACTTCGATCCGTAATGGTTGTCCATCAAGAACAAATCTCTCGCTATCAGGATCCCAATAGTCCACCAGCATTTCCAACAACCTCACTTGGGCCCTCATTCCTTTGAGAGCCCAAAACTTGTATAAACCACATATTTTTAAAGTGGATTGAGCCACCAGATCTTGATCCACTGCTACATCTACCTCCTCATGCTTTCGCTCTCTCCATTCCAACACCATCCTGAAAAAAAAAAAAAAATCATTTTTGAGTTAGAAACATATTTTTTTTCCATTTGCACACGTATACGTAGTTTATTTACAAACAGTCACGGGTAGGTCCTGCTATACACCCCCTGTAGTTCACATAGGGGCGTATAACTAGTCATATATGTGACTTATGCAGGGAAACCCCCATATACCGAAAAACCCAATTTGCACCCTTAAAAACTATCAAAATAGAACCTAACTCAAAATTGTAAACCACTGAAATTAAAGAGGAAGGGATGAAGAGTTACCTAGTCCAGACAGTGCGTGATTCCGTTGCCTATTTCTCCCGTGATTGCTGTTTAAATTCTAGAGGTGTTTTAGTCCAAATTGCACTATTTGGGTAAAAATGAAAATGATACAGTAAATTTTGATTTTATTACTATTTATAAGTCATTTTTTACCCACTTGATATAGTTTTATGCTATTTTTTTTCCTAATGGACTAATTCAAAAATGGTTTTAAGCTGGTTTTTGTAGTTTCGACTCAATTTTCTTGCGGATTTCAATGTCATGGTTGTTCGTTCATCTCCTCAGGTAGGTACATTCATAACCTAGCATATAAGATAGGCACCTACTCTATTGTGCATTCTTTGCATTATCCTTCGTCTACCATTTTTTAAGCCTTAGGTACGAACCCATTTATTACGATGCATAAACCTTCATCTACTATTAATAGTGTTGTTAATAAATGGTGGAGAGTTACCAAACATGGGTACCCTAGTTAGAACCTCTTCGTCATTTGGTGCCCATGCCGAGTTTTTCCTTAGGACCGAGAGTCCATTATAATTCAATACATGACTTTACAATGAGCCTCATTTCTCATTCATGCACATGCGTCCTTATTACCCACATACTCCCAATAACGAGTCTCATTTAAGCTCTTTTCCAACTCGCTATCAAAAAGAGAAAAGATTGTCGAGTGAGCTTGTCTTTTTCACACTCGTAAATTGGATTTGAAAAGACGTCTATTTGGCACAAGTTTACCCCTTTTTCACACCAAGTAGACTAAAATATATAAAAAAGGACATTTTTTGGCATTAAGTTGTGATTGCATCTAGTGCCCTCGCTTGTTGTATTGAGCCTTTATCCAGTTCTCTCTTTGCATTATAAATCATTGCCTAAGCAGTTTGCATCCTCAACCAAGTAGAGCCTTGTTTTTATCCTTCACAATTTGAAACCCCATACCCTGGAGGGAACATCACCCCGAGTGTCTATATCCCGCATGCATTTCCTTACATTGAGCATAGGTATGTTCCACTATTGGAACTAGTTTTTCTTACTTGCGACACTCATTCCCTCCTCTGTATCATAGCATTCATTTGTTATGAAAAAAAAAAAAAGACGGGCGGGAAGGGAATACTATATTATAATTGGCAATTGTCGTATCACCTTTGAACAAAGCACAAAGTTATTGAGTCTGTGTGTCATCATAATTTTGGGTTTAGCATTGCCTTAGGAAGCTGATCTCGCTATAGAGTTTTCTCTACTGACTGGTTACTCTTCCAGTACCTATAGAGAAAGTTATTGATTCCTCCTGCATCCAATTGTCAAATCATTGAGTCCATGCTATCAGAGTTCACCATATGTCTCATGCTCTTGTTCAAAGGATGTCTATCAACCTGTGTCGGCCACTCCTCAAAAATATTGACTTTGCATGTCGGGCATACCCTTAGTTTGTCTCAGAATCACATGATACTTTGGTCTTATCATGCACCTTGGCCCTAATTTCATCATTGGTAGGTCACCTTGAACCCAACAATCAACATTTCATCAATGCTCGTTGATTGGGTGGTTTCTCTTGTGTTCAACAGTAATACATCTATTCACACTTTGGGATTCGTGTAGGGTCTTGGATGCCATTATCCTTATTGGTGGTTTCCTCGCCTTTGTCAACAATTTTTCATCATTGGTTGCCATTCAGAGGGTCCTTTTTGTGTACTGCTTGCATTTGGCACATGCGAAAGAAACACAGGGTCGTTAGTTCATGAACATGTTCTTCGTCCGATCTCCACCAAATCATGAAGCTCCTACTTTGTTCCTCGTGTTGATTTATGAGAGATGCCTCAATGCTCTCGTTTCAGCGGGTCTCCTTCCATCGACTTCAGCTCATTTATTCTAGATATGAGACCTAGATTTTTATGAGTACCTTGAGGCTTGCAGTCATTAGTGGTAGGCTCTCTCTCCATTGACAGATGGGAATACATCAATGTATCCTGATCAATGGATCTCTCAAGTGTTCGACACAAACTCCTTTATTCACATTTGTAGGGATGTACTCGGTGCCTTGATACCTACTTTCATTATCGACAGGCTGTCTCGTGTTTGTTAACAGTATACTTCAATGATCGGTAATCAAATGATGTCTCATCGTGTTCGAACTCAACTCATTTATTCACATGATGTAGACTTGCACCATTGGCGGATAGTGTAGAAGACTTGAAGACATCACTATGTGGCCACATCTTTCCTGAGCTGTTGCTTCCATTTCATTGGAACAGTACCTTTTTGACTTCAGTGATCATGGGAGATCAGATTGTACTACATGGTATATATATATCGTCAGATCGATTTTTGAGACTGGTTTCACTGGGCCTTGTTCGTGACTATGAAAACTTTTAGCATATAACCGCATTTGTATTTGCCTATTCATGGCCATGAACACTTGTTTGGTATATTTTTCACATGGATCTGCATTGTATTCTTGGCAGCCATGTATGCAAAGTCAATACATAATGTAATGAGCAATTGAGTTCGTCCATTTGGTTCTCTACCACTCCACTTTCGGGTTATTTATAATGTATTTTGGTCATCGTAGTTACTCCTCTGATCTCACACATTAGGGGGCATCTGTTATAGCAAGAGTTTCCTCACCATTGCTATATTGCACAGAGGGCCTTTTTCCATTTCCCTATGCGAAATTTCATCCCTTTTTTTATGTATCCAGAGCTAAAAATGTACATTTTTCCACATATACGCTCCCTAAATGCTATGCAAGATGCATATACGCTTGCTGCTCCATTACAGCTCGCGTATATTGGGATTTTTGCCAGAAAATATAAAACGAGGTCGAGTTTCCATGTCACGAAAAAATATTTCTGATCCTTGGCCTTCCATATACTAGAAACATTCCGACTTGGCCCTTCAGTTTCATTCTAGAGGCTATAAGAGCACAATTTCAAACTATGGAAAAGAAGGAGAAAGAATTCAACTTTGAGAGAAAAGTTACTCTGGAGAAATTACTTCATATTGAGTATGCATCCCTTTGTCCCTCAAGTCTGAACAGAGTGTTCAGCCCCCACGATCTTCCCTTATTATTGAGAGGACCTCTTTGACTCTTTCTCATGAGCTTGCCTTTGGTGGAGGATTGAAGTGGTGGGGACCCAGTTGGAAGGAACTTGGTTTCCTAGTTTTGAACCATGCCGACATGGAAGTCTGTAATGTTGACAGTTCTGCTGATCAATTATTAATAGAAATATTCCTTTCTCGTCCTATTGGTATCTTGAAAATATATGATTTTTATCCATGGGCATGTTTGTAATGTTTATTAATGGATTATTCTATCTGGTGTGCTAACCCCTTTCGTATCATCACTATATACTTGCTTTGCTTGTTTTTTGAGAACTTCTCGTAGGTATAAATCTTTGGGTCAAAGTTATCAATGGTGGAACATCATCAAATGTTGGATCGAGGTAGGTCTCTTTCTTATATTGCACATTAGTTTATATAGCATATGTTGGAATTGAGTTGATTTCTGCAGTCATACCTATCTGTTGTGGTTTACCCTTGGCCATAGAGAGTTTTTCCCTTGTAACATGAGTACAAATATAGCCATGTGATTATAGGCGTTGAATTCGAACATGGTTAGAAACCACTTGATTACCGTTTGTTAATGAAAAACCGTTAACAAGTGCGAGGGAAATCACCGTTGATGTCAATGAATCCCAAGGTACAATAGTACAATCCAACGAGTGTGAATAGATGAGCTGAAGTTGAACAATTGGGGGAATCTCTCGATCAGGGATCAATGATGTAAATCCACTGTCGAAAGCAAAGTAAACTTCCATTGAGGCATGCAGGCTCTAAGGCACTAAATAATTTCTAAGTCTTATTCCTAGACAATGAGTTGCGGTCGATAGGAAAAGACTCATCACAGGAGGGTCGTGATGTATCCCCCATCAAATGACACGAAATAAGTAACAAATTTAGGGTAGAGAAAAGTATGAACATGATTTGAAACTGACACAAGGAAGGTCGACATGGTAGGAATTGACAATTGCAGATGACCGACTCAATAGAGGGCTTGGTTGAACTCCTTTTGAACATATGAATGGCACGACACTGGTCTTGGTAGCATTGACTCAAAGATGACCCAAGATATGTACCTGCAGAAAGTCAAACGAGAGACAAATTGATTTTCCAACCTGGATTCAAATGATGAAGGGGGTGCCATCTTCAAGAGCGATGCTTACTACCACTAACACAAATACAGAGACATGCCTCTTTCCCAAATTTTCCCCCACCATTTCTGGCGAGTACCTCTTTATTTTTACGCAAGCTTGAGGAGTATAACATATGCTTGTTGATGTAAGATCATCCTTCGGATGAGTCCCTCAGAGTATTTTTAACGAACCCTAAGAAGGAGTGGTTCGGTCCCATACAGGTCTTTCGATGTTTGTTTAATGAGTCCAAAGGTAGAAAACTCAAAGGTGTTTCATGTTTATAGAGTCTGGAAAAAAAACTTAAAAGAGAACTCTCTCAGTTCCTTTTTCGTAAAATAGTTCGATAGAAACGAAAAAGTGATAAACTATCGCCCATCGAATGTTTTATTCAAATACTTTTACGAGCGTGAACAAAAAATGGTCTCTCGACAATCTTTTCATTTTTAAGGAGTGTGAAAAGAGCTTAAAGGTTACTCCGTAAGTTTTGTTATTTTCATGTTACCATGACGAGTACAAAAAGACGAAAAAAGTATACTCGGTTATGTTCTCATCGATTTTCGAGCACGAGAATGAACAAAGACTAAGCTCGAGGTTTTTCTAAAAAACCCTAAAAAGTAATCGTACACACAACGAAAAAGAAAAAAAAATCGCAAAAACTGTCCATACTTCATTTTTCAGAGCCCTAGTCTGCCCATATGTGAGAAACAAAACACTCACAAGACCATTAGGTTGGTAGGTTTTTGAGAAAATATATTTAAATGAGATAATATTTTTAGAAAAAGTAAAAAATGAGATAAATAGGGGTAATAACTCATTTTCCCTATTTCATTTGTATTTGGTCAAAAACTTGTCTAAGAGCCCTTTTTTCACCTCATATCGGTGGTCGATTGGGGGGAGCATAGGCGATCATTCAGTGAACTGTTTGCGTGGAAACGGTGAGTACCTCATCTTCTTCCTTTTCAATGAGGTGAATTGTTTGGGCCGTAGGCATGCGCTGGGGCCACCGCAGGTGCCCCATATCGGGGCCTGCAAAAATAAAGGATTTTCGTAGGTTCCCAATGGTTCACCTATGGAAACCCCGCTCTGTAAGTGAAGCCCAGTTGTGGAAGCCAAAAACCCAAAAAGAAAATGATGTGTTGGACCAAAATGAATTCCAAAACATTATGACTAAAGGTGCTAACTTCTTTCTTTCATCTCCATGTTGGTATTTTGATTGCAAAGATGTTGGAGTGGAGAGAAAGAGAGCATGAAAACAATGATGCAATGGATTTGAATGATCTGGGCACCATAAATGCCCTACGATAGTGTGGTTTGTTAAAGTTCTTCAAGATCCAGGACATGAGAGACCAACTAAGACTCTTGGAATATTTGGTCCATATGTGGGACGTGGACCAACAAGTATTTCATGTGGGTGTTCATGTTCTTTCCTTGGACATCAAAGAAATTTACTTCTTCACGGGGCTATCCCATCGTGGGGTGCAAGTGATCTTAACAAAAGGTCGAGGTGGTGGTTTACCAATGAGTGAATACATCAGATGCTATTGTGAACTTGAGGCCGAGCGGTGCAAGGGTAAAGTGGCTATCAGAGGGGTTCGTGATCTGACACTCAAAACCATTATTTTCACCATTGCATGGATGGTAGGGAGTTCTTCTCCACACATGGCTCTACAAAGCTACTTCCAGTACGCGGTGGAATGCATGGAACCTCATGTGTTCAACCGGTGCGATGGACTCCTCCATAGTATGAAGAGTCAGTTGACCAAGAGCAAGAAAGGGGAACTAAAGCAATTTGGGTACAGATCCATTTTGGTATCTTTCTTCCTAGAGAGATTCCCTCACCTACGCCTACAGGTAGAGTGGAATATACCAGTGCCACGAGATCCACGGATGAAACGGTGGTGTCATCGCATGTCCCGGCATGTAGCAGGGCCCATTATTAAATATAATGATACATATTTTGATTGGTTGGAGCCCCAAATCTTGATGATTGATTACTATGTGTATGCCAGGCTAGATTTTCGCCATGATCTTGACTTGGTGTTACCTGAGGGTTCTCAGTGGGAGGATCTAGGTAATAATAAAAATTTTCTTTTATGGTGTTTTTGTAAAATTTTCAAAATATTAAACACATTTTTTTCTTTTTATGTTTTCAATCCAATGACTAATCAAAATATTTTGACCATGCAGATGTAGGGCCATTCTGCCCCCTAGGTACATCCCCTATCCAGAGGCAACGAGAAGCAGAGGTAGTAGTAGGATGGGATGTGGAATATTATGAAGCAATCAAGCAGAATCTGGAGGGTTTGACTGCAGCGATCCTAGATATATCGATCGACGAGGTCCCGAGGCATTTCCAGCACCATACTATAGGCTTGGTTGGTCCACTGAGATGATTTCTCTGTAGGGTAGCACGAGAAGTAGTATGTTACTGAGAGCAGCATCCATGATGCCATTTTGTAGAAGCTATGAGCTTCATATTTTTATATTTTGGTCTTCGGACGAAAAACAATCTTTTTGTAAAAACTTTTATCGTTATATATATATATATACATGAGGCTTCTACCAGCTTATTTTGATTTGTATAATACATGTGATGTGTGATTGGATTTATAAATGTCTCATATGTCTGTCTAACACATGATTAGGTAATGCATTGGTTAATGTATTTAGACATCTAGGAATGTGCTGATACTCGATATAATCAAAATAACGTTCCAAGAAGCGAATTCGTAAATATACCCGTAATAAAGTAGGACTTAAGATAGCATAGACATTACTTAACTACAACACTAAAATATGTGAATCAAGTCGTATAACCAGGTGACGAATCCCAAGTGAGATAGCATCGGTCAATAATTCGCTAACTACGTTATACTCTTCTATATTATTGGTTGCATGACCGAGGCAAACACCATGTAGACTGATAACTTCGTTCATGGGTGCATAGATTGCCCATGCAACAGAAGCTAGGTTCTGAGTGCTATGACTAGCGCCATCGGCGAAGCCAAAGTGGGGTAGCGAAGACTCTGACATATAGAAACCAAGAACAACACAAGATAAGCGGTCGAGGGTAGAAACCAAATAACTTAAAAGAACACAACAGTATGATACAGTAAAATACAAGCACTCATGCAAAGATAGTCAAAGCATAATACTTCTTCATGTAAAGCCCATTTCTAGGTTCACTCAAAGGAATTCCATCATAATCTACTAACTCATAGGATCCCTTCTCCAGCACTCGTTTGACGATATAAGGGCCTCGCCACATAGCCTCGAATTTTCCGGCTCCTAGCAAATCACGATCTTGTTCATAGAGGAGAACTAAATCACCCTTAGAGAAAACGCATGGCTTTCCATTCTTGTCATATTGGGCTTTGGCATGTTTCTTCTAGGTTTCAATAACTAGGGTGGCATCACGACATGCTTCGTCCAATTGCATAAGATACAACAGACGTTCTTCTTCAGCAGAGGTGTTCGGGAGAAGTTCAATGGCTAGTTTCAAAGATGGAATTTCACATTCAATCGGGAGAGCGACTTCAATGGCGTAGACTAGTTGAAAGGGGGTAAATCTTGTAGCAGACTTCACAGATTTCCGATAGGCTCATAATGCTGAGAACAACATCATGTGCCAACTGGTATTATGGATTCCTATTATCCGACGAAGCATAGTGATAAGGATTTTATTGATTGCTTCAAATTGGTCGTTGGCCTATGGATAGTAGGGGGTTGAGTTTTCATGACGAATACCTAGCTTGTCGGTAATTCCAGACATCATAAAGTTTTGAAAATGGCTACCGTGATCTATAATGATAGCTTGCGGGATCTCGAATCGAGTAATAATGTGATTGAAAATGAAAAGTGCTACAATTTTTCTAGTATTGTCGAATGTAGGCATCACCTTGGCCCATTTGGTGAAATAGTCCACAGCTACAATAACGTATCCATGCCCCCCGACCGAGTGAGGATTACAAGTCATAAAATCAATGCCCCATTTTGTGAAAGTTCCAATGGAAACTACAGGGTGTAAGGGAGCGGGATGAGATCTTATCTTATGATTGTATGTTTGGAAAGCATGGAATTTCTAGATGATAGTTATACAATCTTTAAATAAAGAAGGCCATAAGTACCCTGCTCGTAAGATCTTTTGGGCAGTGGCATACCCAGACATATGACCGCCACATGCTCTAGAGTGGCAGTCATTCAAATCTTTCTTGGCCTCATCAGAGGTGAGACAGCGTCAGAATATAGAGTCAACACCATGGCAATAAAGAGTGTCACCGAGAATGATGTATTGAAGGGCTTGATAGCAGATGCGATGACGGTCTATACTAGAGAGGTCTGGTCGGAAAGTTTGATTCTAGAGATAAATGATGATATCTCCATACCAGGCATCATCAGAACTGATCATAAAAAGGGATTTGTCGGGTAGGGAATCCTCTGCCACATTTTCTATCTCAGTGGAGGGAAGGTCACATATTAGTTCGGAAAACACCAAGGATTTCTTGGACTTAGCGCCTTCTAATTCTACGTAAAACTATTGAAGAATTACTATCCACTTGGAGTATTTTACCCCTAGCAATTGACGTGTAATAATGTGTTGCATAGGGTTGCAATCGAAAATTACAATGGTCTTGCGTAATAGAATATAGTGACAGAAACGTTGGACAACTTGAACAGCTGCCAAGGCCAACTTTTCAACATGTAATTACTTGGCTTCGATAGTCACGAGACTTCGAATCAAATAATAAATGACATGCTCATCGTGTAAATCGTCTTCTTAGACTAGAACCATGGTGATGGTAGAGTCCGAAGCAACGAGATAAAGGAAATAATCTCGACTATAATCGGGTGGGGAAAATAGTGGGGTACGGGTTAAAATCAGTTTCAAAGCATCGAAGGCTTTGTTGGCAGTGGTGTCCCATAAAAACTCAAAGCCCTTCTTTAGTAGTTGAGTAAATCTGAGTGTTAACTCAGCATAGTTTGGGATAAAATGATGTAGAAAGTTTGCCTTCCCTTGTAAACTTTGTAGCTGGTGAAATGAGGAAGGAGGAGGGAGATTGAGGATTGCCTCAACCTTCAAAGGATCTACCCTAATACCCTGACATGACACAATAAAGCTTAGGAGTCGGCCAAACTCCACACAAAAGACACATTTATGTGGGTTTAATCATATACGATAGAACCGACAACGAAGGAAAATGGCTCGGAGGTGGGATGGATGATCACTACGATGCATGGAATGCACTGGTAGGTCATCTAAATAGGGTTGTACAATATTCTTAATATCATGGAAAACGTAAGACATAGCACGTTGAAACGTTGCACTGGAGTTTTTCAAACCGAAGGGTAGTTTCTGGTAGGCAAAAGTGCCCCAAGGACAAATAAAAGCAGTTTTGTATTTATCTACAGGTAATATATTGATTTGATTATATCTAGAGAAACCGTCGATCAAAGAGAAGATTTCACTTCTAGAGCAATCGTCGACGATTTGGTCAATGAAGGGGGTAGGAAATTTGTCCTTAGGACAAGCTTTGTTGATATCCCTATAATAAACACAGACACAAATCGTACCTTGTTTCTTGTTAACCAGAACTAGATTGGATACCCAATCCGTCAAACCCACTAGATAAATAAAGCCAACTTTAAGAAATTTTTCGAATTCAAGCTTGATAACAGCTGCTTTACGGGGGTGGACCAAGAAAAGTCTCTTCCGGATTGGTTTATTGTCTGAGTAGGTCTTAATTTTGTGTACAACAATATCATGGTCAATACCTGACATCCCTTTGTAGCTCCACATGAAGATGTCACGAAATTCTTGAAAAAGTGACTTATACGTGGCAACCTCATCGGTGGAACATGAAGCTCTGATGTGGACATTTTCGACAAATCCAAGTTTAATAGATATGTCAAGGGGGATGGTGGGTGAAATGTTACTTAATTTCCCTTCGTATAACACATCGTGTGTGGATTCAGGAACCAAATAAATAACAACAATGGTCGACAGAGTTGAGAGCCATTGGTAACTCTCGATGGTGTGTTGTTTGAGAAAGAGAATGGAATGATGATGCCCATCATCCCAAGGCGTATATTCCATCAACATAACTGACATAATCATCTCGTCCATGGGAAAAATAACATGGAATGGATCAAGAGATGAATCACCGAGAGAGGGAGTATAAGGCTCAGCCGATTAAATGGCTTGGTAGGTAGATTCAACCCGACTTAAAGGCATCTGGTCACTATAGTGAAGATAATTATCGGGTTCAGGTACTATCCACAGGTCAGAAGATGTGGGAGTTTCACGGACAAAGGTGGAAATCATGTGAATCGAGGCAACCAAAGGAGGTGGAACATCAGGTCGTGGGATTGGAAACATACCCATCAGATTTGAATCTTTTAGTAGACCGACACTGACATTCTCGTACCCAGGGGGTGTCTTTGTAATGAAAGGTATGTTGTTGGTACATGTATCAGAGTTAAAGAAGGCCAATTGGTCTACTGTAACTACTTTTCCTTGATGTGGAAAACAGACGATACGAAAAAGTGTAGACACAAATGCACGCATGGAATCAATCCAACTACGACCAAGTAAAAGGTTGTAATCGAGATGGGCGTCAAATGCCTCAACTTCAACGTTGACCATTTTGCCTTCTAACGTAAGGCAACAAAGGGAGTGCACCATAGGTTTTAAATCTAGAGCCATTAAAGGCTTTGATCATGTTGTGTGATTCAGTTAAGGAAGGAGAGCCAATGGCTTTCCAATAGGCAATAGACATGACACATATCGAGGCACCCTCATCAATAAATGTTCTACAAATGTTTGTGTCAGCGAAAAAAACTTGTATTTGAAATGCGAGCTAAGGGGGTAACCTTGGCATGTGATATTCCAAGTCAAAGATTATTAAATTTGTATCCATAGGGTCGATTCCACCGATATATTTTAACAGTGCCTTCCATTATGTAGGACAACTGCTAAGGACTTCGAGGGATGACATCGCAGACGACGCTTGCGCCAAATCCTCTACAATATTGTAGTTCTAGGCAGCATGGATATGAGGATTGAAGGAAGACTTTCGAACCATGCCCTTGGGAGGAGGGTGAAGGACTATATCAGGGTTGGGTCGTTCGAGATGAAGAGGACCATTGGAAGGTGGAGTCGAGGGAGATTGTTGAACCAACGAAGGTGGTATATCATCAAATTTCTCCTTGGAGGAAGAGTAATCTTTGGCATGACTGGTAAGTGTGATGTCATTCTTCTTTTAATCATCGTTACACATAAGTACATAGGAGGTAGTGGAGGAATAAGGTTGATCATGGATGACCAATTGAGCTTGTTGTTGAGAAGGGAAGGGTTGAGACAAGACGTCAGGTGTAGGATGTTTTGGGGTCCCTTGAAGGAACTTCATGACCTCGGAACGTCTTGGACAGTCATTCGTGTAGTGATCATCACCACAGATAAGGAAAGGATAACGAGGTTTGCATTTATCCTTGTCATCAACAGGTTATGTCTTGGTCTCGTCGGATTGTGGGTTGTTATTTTTATTCTCCTTATTCCTACCCTTCCCCCTTTTAGATTTATTCTTATCGATAGGAGTCAATTGAACGACGTTCACTTCTGAAGTTTTACTAGTGGGAGGGGTGGGCGTCGGAGCAGTTTGAACATTAGAAGCATGGGATTTGGGAGTGGTGTGAGAGGCCTGCACAGATTGAGGTTGAGCATGGAAAGTACCTATCACACCATTAGCGGCATGAGAAGTTGTTGGGGTTGTTGAGGTGGTTGTGGTATAAGGATGAGGTGCGTCAGGGAGAAGATCGTAAAGAGTACCCGTTTGTGAATAAACAAGATCGAGGTACTGGGTGCGACTGATCGCCTGTTCTTCTGTGACAACTCCTCCCATGGCAATGTATTTAGAGATGTCATTCATGAAGGATTTCGTGAACCATTCTGCCAATAACTAATCGGGAAGAATGAGTTTGATTAAACATCGTCTTCGTCTCCAATCATGAATGTGATCAGAGATATGAGTGGCTTTACTTTTCTTGAAAGAACTCAAAATCTCGATTCTCATTTCATAACGGATTGGAAACTATTAGTGAGTGAGGAAAGCTATAGCTTGGATATTGAAATCGGTGAAGAAGCCTCATGGTAATTCTATATACCACTTCGCGGCTGAAACCATGAGAGTTCGTTGAAAAAGACATATCTGAATGGAGTCATCCATCAAAGAGTTGGATGAACACCAAAGGTGAAAAGTCATTACATGATTGTTCATATCCTCTCTTGGTTTACCATCGAACTTGGCAATGTCAGATGATAATTTAGCTGGTATAATGGGCTAGTGGGGAGAGTGTGAAATAGGATCATTCAAAATTCTAGATAGATCAGGGAGGTCCAAAGTTGATAAAAAGGGAAGTTGTTTATTCACATGAGGATACTGGTAACTTTGGGGAGGGAGTCCCGTTGGTAAACCAGTAGGACCATAAGCCATTTGCATAGGATGCAAAGATCCTGGCAAATTCAGACGTGTGTGCAGAGGTAGGTAACTCATAGGGTTGAATGGAGTGGGGATGTTCCCTTGCAAAGGGATACTAGATTGAGCATTTGAACCCCAAATAGGATTGGAAGAACCAGGATACGCCTGGCCTGAGCTAGGGGGTATGAAAGAGTCGACTTGAAGTTGTTTCCCCCTAGACGATTGTGGATTCTCTTGAATAAGATGATTCCAATACTGGGCCAGTGATCCGGGGATGTTCTACCCAGACTGTGGATTATAGCCTCCGAGTGGGAGTTGTCCTCCAAGTGAGGATGATGCCCCAATTTGGGTTTGACCTCAAAATTGAGCATGCCCCCCAGGGTTATGGTTCCCCCCAGTGGAAATCTGCTAACCATAAGTGAATAACGATGTAGACATTCCAACGGTGGTAGAGACACTGGGTCTAAATCCTCCTATAATAGGTGGAAGGGACCCTCTGGAAAGGAGATGGGATGGTGTCATAATAGAACCGAAAGAAACATTATACCCAGGGGGAGTGAAGACTCCAAAAATTTCGGATGGAACTGGGGTAGGATTCGGAATAGAGGCATTCAAAGAATTATACCTAAGAGGAAGTGATGGGATTTGACTAGAAAAAAGCAATGTGGCAATAGGTGATTGGTTGGCAACCATATTCCCAATGGGAATAATCGTAGTGTTTGGGACCATTATGGAATGGGCCTGCTAAAGAGGGATGGTTGAACTGGGACCAGCTAATAAGGTTTCAGAACCAGGAAAATAATAGCACATTGTATTGTTAAAGTGATCTAAGGGTATCATAAATGTGTAAGAAGTTTCGGGTGGTTCAGAAATGATAGGTATGTCAACTCCTGTCTCTGAGGTGGGAGGGTTCCATTTAGAAGTCGGAGTCTAAACGATGTCAGTGGTCCAATAAGGATCCTCGTGAAGGTTGGCAACAATTTCAGGAGGTAATCCAGAAGTGTTGATAAAAAATTCTCCAAACGAATTGAGTCAGAGAATATGTCTCTCGTATCCAGGGGGTAGGCGGAAAGATTCTAGAGGGTCAGAGACAACTCAAAATATATCTAGAGAATCGGTCTTTTTCGATTGTGAAGGTACATGGTCCTAGATCTCACTCTGTTGAGGAGATTCCTCCGGCGGGTTAGGGGACAAGGGTTGAGAAACTTATGAATCTTCTGGAGGTAATCCCTGCATCCTACGTGAACGACGTGGAGGGTCAATGTTGGTCGAACCGAAAATTCTATGAAAACAATCTATGGCCAACTATGTTAACAAACAACACTTGCTAGTAGAATCCAGGAATCCAAACCAAGAAAAAAAGACCTTCCTATTCTGAAGTCACTAGTTGGTGATGAAATCCAACGCCGCGAAGTTGAGACAAGAAGGGGCTAGGCTAGGGTGAAAAAGTTACATTGACGACCTGCTTAATGGACTTACACCTTGGTGAAAGATCCCACACATAAATGTGGGTATACCCTCCAAGGATCTCGAGTGAGTCTAGCCAACGTCGATTCCACGTACCATGGAGACTTTCCCCTGCACAGTCACCTTATGTAAGACCCTAATAATATAGGCAACTAAGGTTACCAGAAACAACAACGATGCCCAGGGGAGCAGTCGACAGTCTGATCCACGCTCAAGGGTAGGGTATCTATCCCAAAATCAACTCGAGAGGCTTCCACTCATCATTGTGGGTATACCTTCAAGAGACCCCCATAAGACACACAATCTCTACACTAAGACCAACAAAGCAGGGTGAGTAACTCTACCAATATCAATGCGACCTCAGGTTTGACCCTTGTGTGAGAAGGGTGTCCCAAGACAAAATGTTGCAAATGGAATTTGACACTCCCTATCACAAGATTCTATTGTGTGTTTTTTTCTTTGGAGAGTGTGTCTCACTACCTATTCCACATCTCTAGCCTAGCTAATGTTGGTGTAAAAGAGCCCGAGAAAAATTACTAGTTAAGTTCTATATTTTTGCAATATTATTAAAGGTTGTTGTTACTCAAGAGGGAGATGAGAATGAAAATGATGTTGTGTAAGACCTTGACGCAACAATATGCAAATAGAAAATGAATGATGCAACTTTATTTAGATGAATTCTATCTACAGTAAGGAGAAGGTACTTTTGGAATGGTGTAAACTACAAAATATACTTTCTTTCTTTGAATGTAATACTAAACAATCATCAACAATGTAATTTCATTATTCGTTCTCTTTCAATTTTTTGAATGACAATATTTTTTGTATAAATGATTACCTAAAAGACTGAAAGACTTTAATATTTTCCTTTCAAAAACCAAAAAAGGGACGGAATAGAGAAAGGATAAGCAATCAATGAAAATAAAATACTCAACAAGCACCCAAATTGATCTTTCAATGGAGATAAAAATAAAAAATGACCAGAAAACGTTTCTTTAAATGTAAATAAAAAACTGGTATTCCGATCGTTAAACAATCCAAAATGTGTAACCAACCTAAAACTTCAAATCCGATTGAAGATTTTTAATCAAGAAAGCACTCAGACACAAATCCAGAGATTATACCCTTGTCGATAAAAAACAAAAACAAAAATTGGAAAAAGATCAAAAGAGAGGTATTCGATCTTCGAATCCAATCAAGAGCAAGCTTAAACAGTCAGAAAAAGTTAAGAACTGGCATTAAAAATCCTTTCCCAACTAACTAAAGAAAAACTGGGTAACAACAGAGGCCAAAACCCAACCTAAAAAATTTCTCAAACACCATCGTAGGCTAGAAGTATAACACAGTGCGGAATTGAATAGTTTTTGTAGGCCCGAAACATACAGGGTGTAGAAATCTCACACTGAAATAAACCAGCAGGGTGTGGAAATCAAAGGTTTCCGCAGGCTATCTATAAGGTACAGTGCAAAAGTGTTTGAAAAATCAATAAATTTGGAGAAAAGGGTAAAGCATCCAAGTGGATTTTCAAACCCAGAGAGTCTAAATGGATCTCCCACAGACTCAAAGATTGATTTCAAGTAAAAAGAATAGGTCAAAAGAAAATGGAAAACAAAAAACCATAATCAAGTTGTTCTTCCCCATTGGATTCGCCAATTTTTTTATTGGGTAAATCGGTAGATGCGGACATGAACTAATCCCCCTAGATCCACCTAGATCTAGAACAAAACGAGACGGAACAAGACGCTTTCCCTAAGTTGTAATCATTGAGTCTACTACCAAAGGAGGAATCGATAACATACCTTATGAATCACTTCCTTATATCTTTGTTGTCCCTGCTTCACTCCAGTGATATTGTGGAATCAGATCTGCGATAACAAAAACCAACCAACGTGAAAGCAGAAATAATAGAATTCAATGACAACCTAAACATGTGATCAAGGAATCATGTAATAAAATACTAATCATTTTATGGGAAAGAGACATGCCACCATATTATATTAATGAAAAGTATAAGATACAACTGAATTGTCTTGATGTTGCAAGTTCCCTTTTAGTGGTCCTTTGTTCCAACACACACATACACTTGCTCTGAAATTCGCATGAAGATAATCCAAAAAACCTTGATGGGAAAATGGTGGCCTCAAGCATCACTTAAAACATGATTCTTCACACAGTCTTTGTTAAGCCCTAATATTGGCTCATTACCCCTTAATTGGGGAATTTATATTAGTAATGTTATTTTATTTATGTCATCTTTAGGCCATTAGTTGTAATTATACCTCCTAGTCTCCTATATATACCAAGGAGACATTTTCATTTTGAATCATCTTGTACTTGAACATTTAAGTGGGGTAAAAGGAGGTTTCCCCCTTGAAGAGGCTTATTATATGAAATTATCTTTGTTTCAAGGCGTTGAGTACTTTTTCTGAGGTTTTTCTATGCTATATTGATATTTGGTTCTTAACATATGGTATCAGAGCTCAAGGTCTTGGGATTTTGCTGCTACATCTGAGACACCTTGGAATTTTTGCTATAACTGCTTTTCTACAACGTTTCAGAAGGAATGGCTTGGAGGATATTTAGTAGACGGATCAAGGTATGTTGGGTTCGAAATTTATCTCCTGAGGCCTTATACTTTCGGAGATACAACCTGTAAAAGATAGGGTTCTGGAATCATCCTGAAATGAGTCATTGCAGAATTTTTGCTATAAAAACTGTTCTGTAATGTTTGAGACCTTGAACTCCAGAGGATATTTACAGAAATTAGTAAGGTATCTGTGGTAAAAATTTCATCTTCTAGGTCATTTTAAATTTGTAGATACACCTTGTGTAATATAGGGTATCTGACTAGTCCTATTGACTAGTCTCAAGAAAGTGTTCCAAGTAAAACAATCATAACTTCTTTCTAGAGTATCCAAATTGAGTGGGATTGGTTTCATTAGATCATGGACAGTCTGTAGTATTTCTGGTGTGAGTTTCATAATTTTATATCAATTATTTTGTGTGGGGCACGCTATACAAGTGAGATCTCCTGGAAATGCCAAAAATCGGCAAGTTGTGGGGAAGTTACCATAAATTCCACTTGGCACATCCAATTTTGATCAGACCTATGGAATTTCAGAAAAGAAATATTAGAGAAATACATAAAATAAATTTTCATACCTAGAAGGGCCGAAACTTGGGAATACAACAGAACACATATTGTCTAGCAGAACCACCTCAAAATCAAGGTTCAAAAGTGATACTTGGCCAACATGCCAACCAAAAATGGAACTTCTACACCAAATAAGCCTCCAGAAAATCCTTCTTGGACTCTTGATGAAGGTGAAGAAATGCGTAGGGACATAAATGATTTACAAAAGAAGATAGTAACAAAAGATGAACTACAAGAGATGATGGAGGGTTTAAAAGGGGAGATCATGGAAGTATTGAAAAATTTCGTAACTGAGAAGACACCTGAAAGTGAAAATGCATCCCATAAAATTCATGATGAGGACACAAGGAAGGTGAATC
>ML787530.1:534017-572070 GCA_009831015.1 Picea engelmannii | reverse complement strand
CTCACCAGGTGACAAATTGGGTGCGAACAATATGTCTTAAAGAGAGTGGTCAAATTAATCCCATTAAACATATAAATATGTGCACTCAATGAGGCCTCATCATGAGGATGGCTAGAACTGCCCCTAAGAGAAGGGGTTTGAGAAACCATGGATTGTTGCTGTGGAAAAGGCTGAGTAAGCACAGTGGGTTGTGAATTTCCTTGGAAAAGTTTGGACACTTCATTGTGATGTGGAAAGTCTCAAGTGTAGTGATCGTCACCACAAATGATACATGGGAATTTCAGTGTCTGTTGTGGTTTCTTTTCAGTAGCAGGTGTTTGAGCTTGATTTTTTGGTTGTTCATTGTTATTTTTTTATTTATTCTTTGTCTTCTTCTTACCTCTAGATTGTTGTGAAGGAGCAGATTGAACTGCATTCACCTCAGAGATATGAGTTTGGGGGGAGGTAGAGGAGAGTGTGGTCGATTGGGAAGTAGATTGAGTTTTGAAGGAACCGATAACACCATCCTCATGAGATGAGGATGTCGGCTTAGATGGATCGGTATTAGCTCGAGCAGCATTCGGAAGCAAATCATACAAAGTACCAGATTGTGACTAAACCAAATCTAAGTACTAAGCCCGAGCAATGTATTCTTCCTCAGTGACTGCGCCACCCATAGCGACATCGCGAGTGATTGGGGGTAAAAGTGATTTAGTAAACCATTCTGCCAATAATATGTCAGGAATGATTACCTTGATCATACTTCATCGTCGTCTCCACTCATGAATATGGTCAGAGATATGCACGGATTCAGTTTGACGAAGGGGAGACAAGGGTTCAGTACCCATCTCGTAGAGAATAGGTAGTTGAAAGTGCATGAGGAAAGACATGGCAAGGGAATTGAAATTATGAAAAGAAGCATGTGGTAGTTCAATATACCACTTTGATGTCGAGCCTGTAAGTGTTCGCTGGAAAAGACGCAAACATACAGAATCATCCATGAGGGAGTTTGATGAAAACCACAAATGGAAACTCATTACATGGTTGTTTGGATCTTTGCCAGATTTTCCATCAAATTTCAGAATATCATAAGGAAGTTTAGCTGGAATGACTGGCCAAACTGGTGAATGAAAAATAGGATCACTAGTTAACTGAGACAAGTCGAGGAGATCTATAGTCGCAAGGAAAGGTAGTTGTTGGTTAATTTGCAGATGATACTAGTGCAGCATAGGAACACCAGTAGGACCATAAACTGGATTAGGTGGATAGTTGTAACCAGTAGGCCCTCCTACATACAGTTGTTGCTGGCCAGGATAAGCAGGATTCGATGATGGATGAGAAACATTTGCATAACCCTGTGAGTTCTAAGCATTATACGCTGAGTGATTTGCTTGCCCATGAGGAGGATAAACATTTTTACCTTGAGGATTGTAAGGAGTAGATCCCAGAGGTGGATACACATTAGACCCAGGAGGAGTATCAAAGCCTTGTACAGGAGGAAAGAAGTATCTTTTCTCAGGCAAAAATTCATGTTAAGAGCCTAAACACATGTTTGTGAAATCATCACTAGGGTGTCCAAAAATATGTATAACACACAACATGTGGCATAGTGTATGATACCACATCTCCATCCAAATTTGAGCTTCCACCTTCTTCTTTACTCTTCTTAGGCACTTTTTCAGATGCCATGGTGTCTGTGCTAAATGAAAACCTGTTGCGAAGAAGAAATGCATGAGCTCTTTTGAATATAGTTCGCTCCTAGTCTGAAAGTAGGAATGAAATTCTAAATAACATACCTTTATTTACCTTTAACTCGTCTTAAATCTATCATAATGATGCAGGCGATAAGAATTAAATGCTTTAATGGAGATGGTACACCTAGAGATATGGACCCTATGTTAAAAATATATTCATTAATCCGTTATAGAGACTGCCACATATCAATAATTCAAAACTGGGAGTTTGAAAGGAATGTCATTGAAAAATCACGAATAGCGAAATGAGAAAAGCTATTAATTATCATTAATCTCGCTTTAAAGTTACGTTAATTTGTGTTTAAGCACTTAATTCTTTCAGGTTTTTGTGTTTAAGAGTTTCAAACATCATGTCCCCAAGAGATATAACACCAGAAACCCTGAATCGTGAAATCACGATGGAGTTTATTTAGGCTCTAACCGCTTGTTTTAACCCTTTAATTAATCGCGATTAGAGGTTAACCTTTACTTTTCATGGACTGGAGTATGAGGACTCTGATAACATTTTATGCGAGAAATCACGATGGGATTTATTAACTTTCAATCATTATTTAGTTCCTATTTAAGCGTGATTAGACCATAAGCTTTAGGAGTTTTGGATATCGCGAACTCGAAGTTTATGGCATGTGAGAATCCCGAATCTTGAAATCACGATGGGATTTATTAAACCCTTTTTAAATTCTTTAATAAATGTGGCACTAGCTTTTAACACTTTTGTGAATTTGGGAATCGGTGACTTGAGGAGTCATTTGACATTGACTCATTGTATTTTACAAACTGCCTACTCCCAAAAATTCAAAATAAGCTTTCATTTAAGATTGATTTGTTGATAGAAAGGCGACTCCATAATAAACTTTTTAGATAGAAGAATGTTCCCTTTAGTCTTAAGTTTAAAAAAAAAGGATAATGTTCCAACATAGGCTCCATCTAGGGATCTCGTCTCTCTGTGGGATGACAAGAATAGTAGACCACGTGCCTTTATTGGGTAAATGGAGTCATTAGTTTGTTTCTGTGAAACTTGTTCAGAAGGAGGGTGCAGGGGAAAAAGGGGGTTTCATCCTTATCTCTAGAAGATTTCAAAAATTAATTGCTTTCTAATCTCAATTTTAGGCCATTTCACTTCCTCTTCCCTAATACCAACTTCTGGTCTTGTCAGGATAATCCAAATAACCTCAGGAATTTTCACAGATGCAGTTGATCTTGCTTGCCTCAAGATGAAGTAATTTTAATGTTTTTAATCAGGGAGTCCTGCACAAACTGGGGATGTAGATCTGGTTTCAAAGAAAACTAATTACCAGAGCACAATACAATTCACGTATAACATCCTTACATATATCTTAGACATTGCTTCACTGCCAGCAAGCCTATTTAGTACCCCGGTGAAGTTATCTTCTCCCCTTCATTGAATTTCTTTCACCACTTCAGTCTGTAGATTCACATTTAAATGCTGAGATGAGGGAAATCATTTAATGAATTTCCTTTCATCATCTCTTTTTTGGACTAGATGGGGGAAATCAATTGTGAATTTCCTTTCACCATCCATCTTATACTTTTTCTTGACATGAAGTGGGGGAAATCAATTAGTATAAAGTATACCAGGGATGATATCCGTGTATAATTTTGAAACAGAGGTCTGTCAAATCACTTTGATTACTCTGGATCAGTTTCCTTTTGACCTTCAAAACATCTTAGTCTGCAAGAGAACTTATGTGAGAAATTTATTTCCAGGAACCTTCTTTTGAGCAAGACTAAAATCCTAGAACCTATGAAAAGAACTAAGAGAGTTAGGATTAACCTATGCATATCTTAGTTTAGTAAGCATTTGAGGGGTCATGAGGAATTGCCTTTCTTCTAAAGATTTGTTTTTCATCTTTTAGAGCTAAAGTGTAACCTCTCTTTCCTCTGTGGAGATCATGGGAAGGCATCTGGGGTCAAGGAGAAAAAACCATGGGATGAAACAAGATGACAAAGAATTTTTTGAATTTCATAAACATAGTTGTGGTAACACAATTCTGACTCTCGGAACCCTTTCTTTGAGGTCACTTTACTTCTTCTATTTAATTTACTTATTTTTGTCT
Organism: Picea engelmannii; assembly: GCA_009831015.1. Lineage (NCBI taxonomy): Eukaryota > Viridiplantae > Streptophyta > Pinopsida > Pinales > Pinaceae > Picea > Picea engelmannii. Next base: position 568,259 of record ML787530.1, on the reverse strand, counting down.
TATCCAGAGGAATCTTTTATGGTCCATAGAAAACTTCATTCTTTTGATGATACCTCGGGCGAATATGTTCATACTCATGAGACCATTGTTGCACCTAGGTGATATTTATTTGGAATCTAGACATTTTGGGAATTCATAGCTTTGCCTTACCATTTCATTCTCATCTTAGTAACTTATTTTTGATCACATGTTTTGGGCGAATCATTTTTCTGATACACAAGCATCCATTTTCTTCTTTTTGATGTTTGGGTTGTAGACCGGAATCCTGTAAGAAAACAACATGAACGGTGTCAGGGTTCTAAGATTTATGGAATCCAATGTGTTGAATATTTCATATCTCTATTTCTAGGAGATCACTAACCTGCTTTATTTGCGGTGAAAGAAAAACTTACCGAAAAGCTATAAAAATAGAAAACACAAATTGATATATATAGTGGAAATTTGGAAATCATTTATTGCATATAGTGCTTCAGATAATGCTCGTTGATAGGGGCGTTGAGGATTTTACCATCCAAATTTCTAACAGAAATGAGTTCTTCCCTTTAGAAGCTGTGACTTTGAATGGTCCATACCAGATATGATCAAATTTTCCATGTTTTTCCGAGTCTTCCCTCCTAGCATCCCATTTCAAAACCAAATCTCCAGGGAGGAATTCCCTATATTTAGCCTTATGATCAAACAGTGCTTTCATGTTATCTTGATATTTCTGCAGCCTTTCATCAACCTCAACCCTATTCTGTTGAACTTCAATTAGTTGATTTATTCTTCTTATGACATGGTTTGGTTCTTCTTTTTCATCTTGCCAAAGATTCATCACTGGTAGAGTCAGGTTTATGGGTAATACCACGTCAATCCCATATACCATTTGGAATGGAGAAGTGCCAATCGACTTCTTGGTTCCTATTCGGTTTTCCCACAGGGCATATTTCAAATGCAGATGCCAATATTTTTTTATTTTCGTTCAACACCTTCTTAATTATGGTAATTAAGATTTTATTTGACGATTATGCTAGCCTGTTGCCTTGGGGGTAGTATGCCATGGAGTGACCCAATATAATATTTTACTTTTGGAAAAATCTAATCATTTCCATAGATTTGAATGCCTGGGCATTATCTTTAACTATCTTTCAGGGACAACCAAATCTACATAATATGTTTTCTTCTAGGAAGTCTATCACCATTGAATTAGTGGCTTTTATAGTTGGAATAGCTTCTACCCATTTGGTGAAATAATTTGTAGTGGTCAGGATCCATTTGTGTTGTGCACTAGAATGTGGATTAATCTCACCTATAAAATCCAACCCCCATTGTTGGAATGAAGCTTTTGTTTTAACCGGGTCAAGAGGTAGTGTTGGGAGTTTTTGCTTGCCTGGAAATAATTGGCATGAATCACAGGCTCTGACTTTAGCGTTTACATATGGGAATAATTTAGGGCAATAATATCCCACTCTCGGGATTTTATAAGTCATTTCTCTCCACGCATGATGCCCTCCGCACACCCCTTTATGGAATTCATTTATGACTTTTTTGGTCTCCGATTCGACTAGGAAAACCAGTAGAAAACCCAGAGGGTCTTTCCAATACAATTGGCTTTCCGAAATACAGTACTTCACCGCATGCAGTTTCAACATTCTAGATTTGGATATAGCCATATCACTTGGTCATTTCAAAGTCAGAAGATATGATAATATATCTTTGTACCACACTGAAGTTGTAAATTTTTCTTCTATACTGGTTGTAGCTACTTGGTTGTTGAGTTCGTCCATATCCATACATCCTTCATACTCTTGTAGGTTATTTATACAGAGTGCTCTGAAATTTGATTCGGCTAGTAGCTTAGCCAAACCTTGTCCTTTTACAAGCTTTGTCGATTTCACCTCTAAATCGAATTCTTGAATCTTAGCAAGCCATCGACCCCTCTTCCCATCGCTATCAGGTTGGACCAATATATCCTTAACGGATCTGGTGGGTACATATGAAATTATCTTAGAGTGTAATACATAGATTTTGAAGGCCTTTAGTGCCTTAACCATAGCATATGCTTGCTTTTCCATTATGTCATATTACAATTCTGCATCTCTGAGGCTTTTACTGAAGAAATCTATTGGTTGCTGGAAACCTTCTTCGTTCTTTTGTAGACGTACTGTTGTGATTGTGTGTTCGGATGCAAACGAGAAGATCAAAAATTCCTTGAGATAGTCATGGCTTGCCAGTACAGGTGCTTCACCTATAATTTTCTTGATGTTCTTAAATGATGCTTTAGCTTCAGCTGTCCACTTAACTTTGATGTTGGTTTTGAGCATATCTGTAATCAATTTTACGATTCAACGAAGTTCGGGATAAATCTTCTCAAAAAAATCATTTTTCCTAAAAACGACTGAATTTATTTTACATTTCTAGGAATATTTATAGTGTATATAGCTTCGACCCTTTTAGGATCAATTTTAATTATGTATCGAGACACAATATGTCCCAATATTTTACCTTCTTGCATTGCAAAGTGTGACTTCTTGGGATTTAAAGACAAACCAAATTTGCGACATTTCTCGAACGTTTGCTTGAGATGTATTAGATGATCTTCATCAGATTTAGAAAAAACGGTCAGATCATCCAGATAAATAACCATGAATTTATCTCTTTCATCGACGAAGGTGATATCCATAGCCCGCTGGAAGGTAGCACCTGCATTCATTAAACCAAATGGCATTTTTTCATACATAAATGTACCCCAAGGGGTGGTGAAGGTTGTTTTTTCTTTATCGTCTTCACTGACAACAATCTTATTGTAACCAGAAAAGTCATCGATAATGGACATTCTATTTGCTCCGACTACTTTTTCTAAGACATGGTCCATTTTGGGTAGCGGATAATTTTCTTTAAGAGATGATTTATTTAAATTTCTAAAATCTACTCACAGCCTAATTTCTCCGCTCTTCTTTCTGACTAGGACCAGGTTGGCTACCCACTCAGAGTACCCAAGTGGTACAATTATTTTGGCATCTAGGAGTTTCTTTACTTCCATTTTGACCAAAGGAAATAATATCGGATTTATTTGCCCGAGATTCTGTTTGAAAGGCTTAATGCTTGGCTTTAATGGAATCTTATGCTCGATCATCATGGTGTCATAAGTTCTCAGCTCATCATAATACCAAGCAAATACGTCTTTATATTGCTTGAGTAAATCCGCATATCTACCTTTCATCTTAGGAGAAAGGTATTTTGATATCTTTACTATTCTAGGAACTTCTTTGGTGCCTATATCACAATCTTCAACTTCATCTGGTTGAGACTGTAATGTAGATTTCAATGGCATATCATTATGATCAAATAATCTTTCTAGGGGGATTACACCTTTAGGGATTTGATTATTTTTTAGCACTAACATGCGATGATTTGCGATCTTATCTTGGAAATTTTGAGGATCCTCCCCTTCTTGCACAATCCAAGTATGATTGTTCTAGTTTTCTTGGTCAATATGGGTTTCAACAAAGTCTTCCACCATTTCGAAGAATTTTCTGATATGTTCATCATCTTCGAAGACCTGCCAGTGTTGTATATTGTTGGGTATGGAAGGTTTGTGCCTCACCTCAATGTGATACTTAAGTTTTAAAGCTGCAGGAGGTGCAAAAGTTGAGGCTGATTTAGCTAACGAATCAGCTTGCAGATTTTCTATACGGGGAATGTAATGGACATTAACTGACGAGAATTTTTTTTCCATTAAATCCGAGGTGCAATTTATATATGATMTCAATCTCGGGTGCTTGGCCTAATACTTTCGATTTACTTGTTTGACAATTAATTCCGCATCTCCATAGACTTCTAAGGTTTTTATGTTTAAATTTCTAGCGGCTTCTAATCCCCAAACCAAAGCTTCATACTCRCATACGTTATTTGTGTAGTTTATGTCCCACTGTAGTCTATAAGAGAAAAKAATGATAAAATMATCTCTAGGTGCTACAAAGAGTACACCTRCGCCTGTGCCTGCTCCTTCACATGACGAAGCACCATCAAAATACATTTTCCAGGTTTCGGTACTATATGCACTTTCTTTTACCCTTTCTGTTTGATTTTTTTCTGTGAAATCCTCAGAAAATTCATTTATATCGTCATCAATTGATAAAATAAAATTTACAAAACCTTGATTAGTGATATAAATAGGGTAATTGTTAGGACTACGTGGATCACTTACCGTGTATGTCAGCCGCGTTTCCCGGTATAATCAGGTGAAATGTCCTCCGAAAATGGGAATCGTGGTGTATGTCATGTCTAACTGAAGGGATCCTCCGAGATTAGCACCCCAAGACTTGCATAATAGCATACCATACTTTGGAGGCATGTCATCAATAACCACACCCATCAAAATATCTTTTATTGGGATCTGTGCAAGATTTACTACCAAGTCTTTGATCATGCCTGCACATTTAACCTTTCTCGAATCAAATGAATAAAGGTCTCTGTACGGCCTAGTAATTTTGAGGGCCATTCTATCCATAAGGGCCTTGGGAATCACGTTATATAACAGTCGATTGTGCACATTTAGTGTAATGAATAAAGGAGCAACAATATCTCTGCACCCCTCATAATGCGGACCAAAAATTATATCGGGCTTATCATCTTCCAAATTTATAATGTCATCTTGACTTCCCATTTCTGAAAAATTAATCATTTTGGTAATTTGTTTTCGGTAAATGAGATTCTTGGCTAGTTCAACCAGAGGTATCGGTATTTTAATTTTGTTAATCTCATTTTCTAGACTGAAATCCCCTATGGTTTTTTTGGTTTCTCTGGCTGGCACTTCGGTCACCTTCCTTTCAGGCCTATTCATTTGCATTGCTTTATTTTCAATTGTTTTTACTTCCGATGTCTGCGTTTCAGCTGTCTTGGTTTTCCCAGCTCAGGTCTCAGTTGCCTTTGTTTTTGTATTTTGTGGATCTACTCCTTTTATTTGGGTGTTGGGTATCTCAGCGTCCTTTGGAGCGAGATCGTATATTTCGCCTCTTGGCAAGATTTTCTTTGGTGGAGTGGTCACCAATATTTTATTTTTAGGCCTTAGATTGTACTTATGTTGGAGCTCGACCATTAAGGTATCATCTAGTCCTTGATAGGCAGAATCATCTATATCGTTTATATTGCTATCCTTATTAGATCATTGTTCAGTGCCCAAAGACCTCTCATAATCTTCCTTAGTCAAATGGGGTTGTAGACAATCGTCACCCAAATTGTTCATATCTCCTTCTAGATCCTCAAATTATTCTATGTCATTCCCTCCAATAAAATTTTCATTTTGTAAAGGGGTTTGAACCTTTTGGTCTTCATTTTTAATCTGTCTTTGTTGTATCTGAGGATTAGGGTTTCTTCTAAAATCTCTCCTAACGAATTGATCTTCTTTAGATTGATCTAGCTCCATCCTTGAAATTTTATTTGATAGCTCTTTTATTATCCTAGCCATATCATCCATTTTATCATCTGATGATCTCCCAGACCCTGAGGGTCCTGCCTGTTCCCTAAAATGTTTAAGCTCTTTGTTTCATGTTTCCACTTTTGTTTTTAATTTCACTGAGGCCATCATATTTGACTCAATCTGTACGGCATCGTCTTGAATTTGGGTAAGGTCGGTTGCTCTCCTTTCTCTCAATAATAGTGCGAAATCGAGATCGAAAGCTCCTGCAAAGGTTACCTTTGCTGCAGATGGAGAAGGTTTAACGTCAATTGGGATCTTGTTATATAATTTATTAAATCTATGGATAAATTCAATAACTGTTTCATAATTTTTCTTCCTTAATGCCCCAAACTCAGTTAAATAGTATAAGTGATCCTTTATTTCCCCCAATTGTCTGAGAAAAGAGTTTTCTAACACGTCATAAGATAATATCGAACCTACGGGCAAACCTCGAAACCAAGTTCTCACCTGCCCTTCGAAAGTTTGCACAAATAATCATGAATACACGTCTTCGTGTTCAAGACCAAGGATATCTACGAATTGGTCGAAAAAGTTGATATGTTCAGCTGCAGTTAGGTCTCCTTCCCTGATAAACTTAGGCAGGTTTTTCATATAGTTCTCAGGTAAATCATGAAGGGGTACTGGGAGAACCAAAGGGGCGTATCTTGCAGCTACTTTGGAGAAAATCCCGGGAGGTGGGGGTTTCCCTTGGCCGCCCCCTCCTCCACCTACAATAGCCATAGATGTCATAGAGAAGTTAACTGGTAGATTATAAAGAGGGTTTTGGAAGATGTATAACACTCCCTTAACTTCTTCGGGAGATGAAAAACTGAAAGAGGCAGGAACAAGATACGAGGACTCAGTTCCTCTGACTTGCAAGAAATGTAAATGGGAGAACCGACAGGTGTGGAATCTAAGTATATGGTATACTCTTAGAGAATTTGTGAGGTTGATAAATCTAACTGAAGGGTTGGTGGGATATCAATGGATGCGAGCTTTACTGAGGGCTTCTCACCTTCGTTTACGCAGGAGGTAGTTGGATGAGACTCAAATTTGATTTCTGGGAACACTAAATTTGGGTTGGTGATCTTGGCTTCAACCGCCTTAGCCAACGTTTCTCCAGAAAGGGTTTGGGTGGGAACTTCTTGTGAAGTTAACGTTTCAAATGGAATCTTAGATTTAGGCTATGTGTACTTAGGCTGGTAGGCCGTAGTAGTTTTCTTAATGAAACCTCTTGTTTTTAGTATTTTTTCGGGATCGAAAATAGGTCAAAAATAGGCTTGGTTTGCTTAGCATCTGAGTTTTGTCTAGTGTTCCTTCGACTAGATGCCAACTTTCTTAAACATGGAGTCTCCAAGTGAATAATAACTGATCCTTTGAAAGGTGTTCACTCTTTGTTCACTATCAAAGAGGGAAGCTTATAAATGTTATTTTCCCAAGGAAAATAATTTTGTCTCTTTGTTCCCCAACAACAGCGCCAAAAATATGTTGCTCCAGAGTTTATACTCAAGGCTTGAGAGTGTAAAGTCTAGGCATCCGAAAAGAGGGTCTAGGATATAAGGAAGAAGAAAACAACTCTTTTAAAAGGAAAAGGAGTTATGGTTAATTTCTGAGTTGTCTTTGTCTAGATTCCAATTGTTCCTGGAAACTGATGTCCTGTACAATGGCCACCCATGAGCATTCAAGTTCAACCCGGGTGGTGGCAATTTTTAAGATAGTATTGAAAAGGTTTAATGAAATACTGGTCTGATCTGTGAGACCGGGTTCAATGTTGGGTTGTCTTGTAACTGGTACAATCATGGAGGAAGAAGGTTTTAAGGACTGGTTTCTTCCTTTTAGATTGTATGAGAAAATTTCCCAAATCTTGAATTAATATTGTAGAAAAATCAAAGGCCCTTTCCCGTATCTGAGTTAAACTGGAAACCATGCATGGAATGAAAGAAAACATAAAGCTGTGGAACAATGTGAGGCTTCGATCAAGGAATAATATCACACTATGACAGAGGAAGAAAAAAGATAAGGAAAAACTTTAATGAAGCATCATATATAATAGTCTAAGTCATTCACAGGTCTTGTAAGTGTTGATAGCCGATACAGAGGAAAAACTGTAAACGATTAGATCATTAAAAAATTCAATCACCACAGTAGAATTTGTACTAAATTGCAGGTACGCATTCATTAAAGATACATGGGAAATGAAGTTAAATATGAAATAACAGAGGAGCACATAACTCAAACTTGATGGGGTCTGGAATCTCCGACTTGCATTTGTATTAATTTTGGAAAAAACGAAGAACTTTTCTGCTACAATCGGTCAAAACAAAGACATTGGTATCACTTTCAAAATTGTATTTATACAAGAAAAACATCAACCCTAGATGATTGGTAGTCTCCTAATCTCCTCCGTTCTAATGGTTACAGGATATAGAATTTGAACCGTTTTTCTCGGTTACTTTTGCTTTTATAACAATTGGACAAAAATTAGCATACATGCATTATTTCATCATTTCTTTGAAGCACTTCCTTCGCTTGGTCCTGAACAAATGACGCACCTGTCCACAAACTGCATCAAAATTATGGAAGGCTGTGATGTATTATTTGCTTCAAACACATATAACTTTCTCTGAATTTGGGGCAACTCGTCTTCGATCTTTTCCTTGCCAGACCTTGTCAACTACAACTGTAGATTCGACTTTATTAACCACTTATCTATTTGGGCGATGTCGAGCTATTTCAATTGTGAAATATCAAGCTGGGCTTCATTCCAACTCTCCTTGATATGAAGTTGATGCCTTACAACATTTATCTGTCCTAATAGCCCAGGACAATCGCCTTTACCAATGCCTAGTGTTTTTGTGTCTAGCTGATCAAATAATTATTCACATTCTCTCTTAATTTCTCTTGCCATTTTCCTTCTTTCAGCAATATTTGTCTCCCATGTCTTTAACATGATGTCTCCCCTGATTTTTTCATCTACAATCTTCTTAGGGGTTGATGGTACTTCCTCTCTGGCCGAAAACACCACTACCTTTTGAAAAGTAGCACGAGTTGTTGTGGCCTCTTTTTCCTTCAAAACAATGTTATCTAGTGAGTGGCTTATTTCCAAGAAGTAATTTTGGACGATTTCTATTTTGGAAAGCATGTCCTGTTGTTCTTCTTATAGTTTCTCATGCACCTCTAGTACTTGGGCTTGAAATAATGTTATATTCACGACTTTTCCTTCAATAGAATTCAACTCAGCATGTAGCTGTCTCACTAACTCTTCCTGTCGAATAACCTGTACCTGACTCATTTGCATCTGCTTGTTCACTTCATCCAAACTAGACTTCAACGATTGCATTTTCTCTTCGTACACAGTTCGGGAAAATTCAACCCTTTGATTTACCTCCTCTCGAATATTATTCTCTGTGTGCCTTATTTGGTCCCGCAACTAAGCTATCATTTTATTTTTCTACTTCAACCTTGTTTTCAAAGAGTCAACTGAAAATAAATTGGCAGTTGCCAAGGCTCCCATAGAGCTTGCTACTTCTGTGGCAAAGTCTTCCTCCTCTAGGTTTTTACCATCTACGAGCACTCTGTGTTTCGTCGCCATTCTGCCTTCTTTCAGATACATTTCCTATTTTAATACTGCCTTCTGCTTCCTACTGAAAAAGTAATTAGAGGAGGGTATCTCCTCTCTAGAGATAGGAGTAAGGTCACTTGCATATATGAATTGCAGAAGGGGGTTTCCAAAAGTTGACTGTATAGGATTTAATGATGCAATAGTGCTAGTTAATTCTGAAGATTGAGTTTCTCCTGCTATTTTGGGAATATCAACAGGGATAGTCGATGATGAAGGTGGAATCGTTTGATTCAAATTTGAAGGAGTCTCGGATTTAGAACTTTTTTCAGACCCTGGATTCTTTGATTGTGAGGTTTCTGCCTTTTGTGAAGACACTTCAGTCTTCTTCGAGTTTTCTTCTGCAGTCTCTTTATCATGAGCCTTTGATCTGAAACTTGGGGGAGTATTTTCTTGAGTTGGGGGAGGGGTTGTTGATTCTCCCTGTAGTATCTTCGGAAAACCAATTTGCCTGTGCTTCTAGAAAGTCATAAAGTTGGTATGTAGGTCAGGTGATAATGCTTGAACTCTGTCTAATACTTCTTCATAGGTCCTAGCTCCCTTGAACATGTCATCGCAGGGAGAAACCTCATGTTCGTACATTTTCATGTTGCACTGAGTAAGGTGATTTCCTACAACTTGATAAGGGTCATGCTTTCTGAGTTCAAGGTCTACTAATTTGATGTCATCCAGTGCCACAACTTCTACCTTGGCATGACCCAAGTTAAGTAATGAATACTTCCCAATCTGTACAGGAAAAACCGGCCAAAACTTCTTCTGAGTCGCTTTCAATTATATGCCAATGCCACTAGTTACTATTTGGTAGGCCACCTCCGTACACACCAGTCTGTCGGGAAGGAACTTCAGAAGTGCATGAGGAGGAATCAAGCACCCAAAAACCTTGACATAGGAAACACCCTCTTCAATAAACCAATCTGCGATCACCCTCAGATTTCACATGATTTGCTCTGAAATAGGAGGGGGTGCATAGCCATAGAAAATTTGGTACAGAGGTATCACTATGTAGTGGCAGATTTCATAAAAGAAATCTTTAGCATTTTCCTCCCATATCTTGGAATGATAAATATGAATGGGCTCCTCACATGCTAGGTTTCAGCTCCATCTCATCAAAGGGAATGGAGTCATGTAACAAACCACATCCATAATATAGGCGGACATGTAAAAAGATGCAGGTTGGCCTTTCGACTTAGTTGTTTGGTACTCTGCAACCTCACGAGCTAGATTGTCGGATAAAATTTTGCCCCAATTAAAACTGTAACCCTCGACTACTGTGTGTATAAGTGGCACCCATTCTGCCAGAAAATGGGTAGGGCTCTTCCTCCCGAAGAGTCTACATAGCATCAAGGCTATATAAACCATGTATTAGTTTAATGAAGTTGTTGCATAGCTGCCATGGGTATTGGCTCTAAACCTTGATGGAATTCCCCACCAGTCTTTGATTATATTTGGATATGTTTGATCGAATTGTGTGCACTCCTTTCTTTGAAATTATTCTATGAATTTGGCATTATAAATGTTTTTAGAATTAAGGGGCTCGTTTATACATTACTTGGATGTTCTCGGGTTTGAATGAGCCGACGATGACCCCTTGACTGTTTTGAATGCTCCTTGTCAGAACATCGATTTTATCTAAAGCCAAGCATACCATGTCATTATGCGGCATGAGTCTCGACCATGTGGCTATTTTGTGTAGCTCAGACTTGTCTATGTCTTTGAGTTTATTTTCGGTCTTTTCATTCCCAAAATTGTCGGGGCAATTCCTAATCTCATAGTCCAAACTCTAAAAAATATGCCTCCAAGATTTGATTGAATCCACAGCATGTGGTGTAATGTATGATACCACATCTCCATCCGGATTTGAGCTTCCACCTACTTCTTCACTCTTCTTAGGTGCTTTTCTGGGTGCCATGGTGTCTTCGCTAAATGAAAACCTGATGTGGAGAAGAAATGCGTGAACTCTTCTAAATATAATTTCGCTCCTAGTCTGAAAGTAGGAATGAAATTCGAAATAAAATACCTTTATTTACCTTTAATTGGTCTTAAATCTATCGTACCGATGCAAGCGATAAGAATTAAATTATTTAATGGAGATGGTACACCTGGAGATACACACCCCATGTTCAAAATATCTTCATTAATCCGTTATAGAGACTGCCACATATCAGCGATTCAAAACTGGGAGTTTGAAAGGAATGTCATTGAAAACTCACGAATAGAGAAACGCAAAAAGCTATTAATTATCATTAATCTCGCTTTAAAGTTAAGTTAATATGTGTTTAAGCGCTTAATTTCTTCGGGTTTTTGTGTTTCAGAGTTTCGAACATCATGTCCCCAAGAGGTATAGCACCAGAAACCCTGAATCGCGAAATCATGATGGAGTTTATTTAGGTGCTAACCGCTTGTTTTAACCCTTTAATTAATCACGATTAGAGGTTAACCTTTACTTTTCATGGACTAGAGTATGAGGAATTTGATAACATTTGACGCGAGAAATCCCGAATCGCAAAATCACGATGGGATTTATTAACTGTCAATCACTTTTTAGCTCCTAATTAAGCGTGATTAGACTGTAATATTTCGGGGTTTTGGATATCGCAAACTCGAAGTTTACAAAATGTGAGAATACCGAATCATGAAATCATGATGGGATTTATTAAACCCTTTTTAAATTCTTTAATAAATGTGGCACTAGCTTTTAACACTTTTGTGAATTCGGGAATCGATGACTTGAGGAGGCATTTAACATTGAATCATTGTATTTTACAAACTACCGACTCCCGAAAATTCAAAATAAGATTTCATTTAAGATTGATTTGTTGATAGAAAGGCGACTCCATAATAAACTTTTTAGATAGAAGAATGTTCCCTTTAGTCTTAAGTTTTAGAAAAAAAAAGGATAATGTTCCAACACTATATACAGTCTAGTTATCCATATATACTTCTAGAAACTGATGTATGAATTCCTTAAAAGAAGCTATGACTACTCTTGAAAATATGGCTAGTGCATTCTTCAATCCAAGTGGAATGACTGTGTATTGGTAGGATCCCCATTTTGTAGAAAAAGTAGTCTTATACCTGTCTTATGGAGCTATTTTGATATGATGGTACCCTAAGAATCCATACGTAAATGAATATGCTTCCTGGACTTCCACATTCTCTAATACCTCATATGTGAAAGGGGTAGGAAAAGGGTCATGTAAGAAATAATGATTCATTTTTCTCAAATCTACACAGATCCTTATTCCCCCTTGTTTATTTTCTTGGACTACCATAGGACTTATCCATTATGATTCCTCTACTGGTTCTATGATACTAGCTTTGAACATTCTGTCAATTTATGCCTTCACTTTATGCTTATACACTGGATTCATTATGTAAGGTCTTTTTCTGACAGGTCTTGCCTTAGGTTTCAGAGGTATCTTCATCTCTCCTAGCTCTCTTGCTATGCATTTCATATTTGTAAAGGTTGTTGGCAACAAGTCACTGTATTCACGCAGTAACTCTGTTATTCTTTCTATTGTTTGTTCATCCCAATAATCTTCAATACTTGCCATTTTAGGATTTTCAGTTGTCCCAATGTTGACTTTCTTCACCTTGATTGGTGTAGAAAATACTTTTGATTCTAGAGATGGACCTTCCACCTCTCTTTCTCCTTCAATTTCTGTAATCTGAATATTGTGCACGTCATCTTCATCTGATGCTTCCTCTTCAACATGGTAGGATATTGATAGTAACTCTTTGACTATTTGTTTGTTTTGTTGTTGATACATTGTTATGATTTGAACCTCTGGTTCATTAATAAATATCACACCTTTTATTTTCTTTAGTTTTGAGTCAATGTTGGGATTCTCATGTTCAAATGAGAAAGTTACTACAAAGTTATGTTGTAATGTTGTCCATTCTGTAGTACCTCTGCGCATATCCTGGTCTACATACCAGTTCTCTGGGATTCCTTCCAATGTATGGATGAGGTGATGAGGTCATTCTTCTGGTGGTGTCATCCTCTATTGTGTTCTTCACTGCTCCAAATGTTCTGTTGGTGTTCCTTTCCCATCATACCTCTGCATCTTATTGCTCCTCTGTTCTGCACTGAATCTAATGCACAGTAGTCATTTACATTGGTACCCATCCTAAATTGTTTATTTGTGTACGCCCACCATATTGTAGGTGTGGCCTTGATTGAAATATCTAGGGATAAGATCCTCTGATTTTCTAATACTTCCTCTTCATATTTTGTCAGAAATTCCTCTATGTCATTTACCCCATGAAAACGGGGAGGTTCTCTTACCTCTATACCAACCCATCTTACTACGCAGTCTATCATTGCGCACCTTCTTGAGGAAACTTCATGTAGTCTCTATTTCCAATTCTCCAAACCTATCTCTGAGTCAGAAGCATGTGATGTGATGCTTCTACAACTGAGTACCCCATATTCAGTTTGTTAACATAATCTTCTTCTCACGTGGTGGTTCTGTACAGCTGGTTTATTTCCTCTATATCTAAATAAGTGGGTTCTACAAACCTTTATCCTTATTAAGGGTCTAATGGTGCAATGACTCTGTATTCACCCAATTCAAACATCATTTTACTTGTATTCAAATTGATTATGGACTGGTTATCAAATGCCTAATCCAATCCAAGAAATGTTGCATGTGGTGTTGCACCATCTACTATCTCTATTACTTCAAAATATTCCATAGTGTGCACTCCATCCAAATCTACTATCATGCTTTTAAGCCTTTCAATTGGTAGCACTCTGTGTTGGTTTTATAATTTCAGTTGGATAGGTGAATAGCATAGTGTGGGTTATCCCATACACTACCATGTCTTATTAGGTAAAACATTTACTTCAAAGCCCAAATCTAGTATGATATCACCCATATTAAAATATCCAATGTTGGCATTCAATATGAATTCCCTGCTTGTCCTTCTCCTTGTATGGAGATGATTGACTGTTTTATGCTCTAACTTCCCTTTTCCCTCTGTGTTAATTATTTCTAACGTATTTTGAAAAACCTTAATAGATGATGGATCATTCAGTAGCTTAACACAAGATTACATAAAATTATTTATGGTACTTACTTGCTCTAACCGTTGTGCTTCACTGGTGTGGTCCATTGAGGAAGGAATCTCGTACATAGGAGAGTTCTGATTTTTCTACGTAGCTGACGTAGATGCAGTATTTTTCTTGAGAAACTCATGTCTCACCTCCTTGAATGTCTCATTTTTTTTCCACACATCAAACTGCGTCCGTAATTCAATATTCTTCTTCACCCATTGGTGTTGCATTGGGTATTGTCTTAGCTCCTCCTCGCATGACTATATTGATGTTCCTTCCATCATCCATGGCTTCTACAAAGATCCACTATACATTTTGGTTGTTTTGGTTCCTCTTTTCTTGGATCTTTCCCAAAAGTGTTGGAAAGTCTTTTGTGTCATGGTTTGTTGTGCAACAATACATACATGTCACTGGTGGAAGTGGACATTCCATTTCATAATTTCCTGGTTGTTGGAAGTTGTGGCACAATATTGGGCCTATGACTCTTCCAAATCCTCCTCTACCTCATCCTCCACCTTTGTATCTAGTCTGATCTCCCCGTGGTGTGTTGTACTGAGGTACCTGATTGTATTGCATGGGGTTATATTGTGGCTGCGCATTGTTGTATTGTGGATGCACATTATTATACTTTTGTTGCACATTGTTGTATGGAGGTGGTACCTAGTTAAATTAAGGTTCATATTGCCCTATCATCATTTATACTTGCACCCTATAAGTATCTGAATTTCTTTCTCTCATTAGCTCCATTGTCCTGCAATCTTTATCATCATGACCCACTAATTTGCAAAAATTGCAGTATGAAATTTTGGGTACTTTTTGGTACTTCTACATCATTGGACAATTATATGGATCATTCCCATGTGTTTTACAAATATTTCACCATGGTCCTCTTGTTGGAAAAGGGTTTGTTACTCATGCTTCCATGTACTACACGAAAGTTGGACATTCATTCTCATGGTGTACTTATGTCCTACATGTGGTACACCATATAACTTCTCTTTTCTCCTTGCCCTTATTCTGGTTAAGATGAAATGTTAGGTTCTTCAGATCCTCCTTCAGCTCCTCTATTGTTGAATCTGTCTTCTAATATTGGTTCTCTTCCAATTGTGAGGATTCCTATAGAGCCTCTTCCTGAGTTTGGAAATTTTGTTGTCTTAATGGGTATTTCAAATGTGGTAATAGTTATTTCACAAATAAGTGCTTATGTTGCATGCCATTCATGGCATATTTCGACTTACCTTTGAGACGCTTAAACCTATTATCAATCTCCCAAACAAACTCACCCATTTTTTTCCTAATTTCAAACATTTCATTCATGTACTAATCTTCTGAGCTAGGCTGATGAAATTCATTTATAACTAGTTTCTTCACATCTTCAATAGTCCTTATTCCTCTTGGTGGACTATTTACATATAGGCTCATGTACCAATCCAGTGCAAGGTCTCTCAGCATGATAGCTATATGCACAAGTTTTGTATCCTCATATGTGATCTTCTTTGCTCCCCATATATTCTCGCAGATGAATAAGTTATTTTCAGGGTCCTC
Organism: Picea engelmannii; assembly: GCA_009831015.1. Taxonomy (NCBI): domain Eukaryota; kingdom Viridiplantae; phylum Streptophyta; class Pinopsida; order Pinales; family Pinaceae; genus Picea; species Picea engelmannii. The sequence continues at coordinate 552,596 of ML787530.1, read as the reverse complement.
TGATTCCTTTCCCCAAAATTATGGTAACCTCATCGTGTGATCCGAAAATGATCTTTTAAATACTATTTCTAAGTTTATGCATGAGTTGATTTATCATTTAGAATTTGAAGAGAAGAAGAAGATTTAATGAAAGAATATTGTAGCCATCATAAATAATATAGAACAAAAAATAAGCACTAAGAACAACAAACCATAATGCCAAATATTTATAACGGAGTTCAACAAGGTTGCCTACATCTTCGGGCCTTTGTCTCCATGGGGGAGGCTTTATTATTAATCTTCCATTCTTCAAAAACACATCAGAAGTACATCAATTGCATTACAAACTGGTATGTATGTAATCTTCTCTACCTCAATAATCCAACACAACTTACGACATTGAAAAAGGCCGAGCGTATCTCTCGGAAATGGCCTCCAATGTTCGCTTCCTCAATGGATTCCCTGCATAAAAATGGCTTAAGCTTCATAAATACTTCATCAATTATGTTTTTATGAACCTCCTTGGACTATCAAAAACCTCTGGTTTATATATATATTGAGTTTTGGATCCTATCCCAACTTCCTCCCAAGATCTAGCCTCAAAAAGGGCTCCAGATCCTCATTTTTAGACAAAATCCTCCAAAACTTAGGCTAATTAACTAAAACAATCTAATAATAAAGTCTAAAACCCACTTTTGGAAAACTCTAGTGCATGGCCCTATATTTTGGGCTCTTGTTCATATGGGTTGCTACCATATGGCCGAGTGTTAGGTGTTATACCTTGGATCCTCGGCCCTTAGGCTTCAGCGTTGGTCACATGGAATGCTAACATACTGCCATGGTCGACGAGATAGCCTGTGCCAACTAGGATTATCCCCAAAAATCCACACCATATCACTTTAAAATTTTTAAATTCCATATGTTATAACATGCAACATAGTAGCCCCAGGTGGCTAACACATTTGGTGAAGTCGTTAGTCAGAGGATAGGTCACAGGTTCGATTCCACCAGAGGTGGAAACAAATTTTTGACCAGGCCTCTTTGGCCTTATCCAAGGTGCCATGTGGTGCCCTATGATTGACCGAATTGTCACCCTATGATTCACCACTATACACACAGTCAGTGACACAGTCACCTTGCCAGTCAGCCTGTAGATTCAACATGTCTTCCACATGTAACACCCAAATCTTGCCACGTCATTGCCACCTGTCACCCATACCCTATCACATGTCATATGTACCCTACCATGTATCACTACCTGATCCTTCCATGTCACTATATGAACTTCCACATCAATGTCCGTACAACCCAGTCACCTGCCACATCAACATCTGAAAAATCCAAAAATGTCTTAAACATGTCAGCCTCTAGTGCTACCACGTCGTCATCTAGACGCCATCATGACATCATGCTGGCATCATCTGCCATTTCATGCTGATGTACTATTGATGTCAACAGTACAGACTGTTGATTGTTTAACTTTGACTTTTTTTTGCATGTTTGGGAAAAAGTTTAGATCGCGATAACTTCGCCATACAATGTCCATTTTTGAAAAACAACATAATGTCAGAATCAGAATGACGAGCCCTACACGATGGTGCTAGTTTCGTCCAATTCTAAGAAATTTTAAATTTAGGCCTTCCCGGATCCATTTTGGATCATTCCTCCCCACCAAGACCTTTTGGTCCTCCAAAAGGATATTAACCAGACATCAAGTGCGGGATAGGCCTCCCCACTTGTCCTTTGTATTTAAAATCTATCATGTGCACTTGTCGCATCATAATCAATTGAATAATAACCATGAAAACTGAAATCATATTGTTATCCATTTGAACTCATTCACATCTCACTAAATCCACTACCATCCATGTAGAAAACATTAGCAATTATAATACCAGAAATATAACTGAAAATTAACCAATATGTTTGACGGGCTTGCACGACATTAACTTATCTTGAAGAAAAGTATGATTGAGCTCACATCCTACAACCATCTCATGTTCATGTTTAATATCAACTTCTTTACTTGGCACAATTATAGGTATGTTTCTTGCATATGCTACCTTTCTGAATTGTTCCATCCTTACTAGTGTTTGATTTTCTTTAATATGATGAGCATGTACAACATATTCATTTCCTTTCTTAAATAAGTGATATTGATTTTTTTCCCTGTAGAATATTGCTTTGTGATCATATAAATAAGGGTTGCCTAAGACTATTCCACATGTTTCTAGTGGCACCACATCAAATATTACTTCATCCACATACTTAGATGTAATTTCAAACTTTATGATACATTTCTTTGTTATGGTAAATTTTTGATCTTTGCTTATCCAATTTAGTGAATAGGGTTTGTGATGCATCTTAGTGTTTAATCCCAAATTCTTAACCACTTCTTCTAAAATTAAGTTAGATTGATATCCACTATCTATCAATGTATCGATCTTAGTATGTTTCATTATGACCCTTGTATGAAACAATTTACTTCTTGAATCAAAACCATCACCAATTTTACCTATCAAACCAATTGTTGTAATCTTAGACTCATCACCTTAATCTAATCCCAAGTCTATTGGTCCTGTTGTCATTGCAACTTTTTGCCTCCCTTTCCTCTCTTTGAACCACTTCGGTTTCTTCTCTGGGTGAAATTTCCAACAATGTTCATCATCGTGCCCATCTTTCTTGCAATGCTTGCAAGAGAGCTTCTCTTCCTTCACTATCCCTGATTTTTCTTTCTTCCCATTCCCTTTTCCTTTTCTTTCCTTCTTTGAAGATGATTCCCTTGATACACTAACTCCATTTTTTCCTTTTTCAATATATGTTGCTTGAACATAAAACTCATCAAGATTATTAGGTCCAAACATAAATACAATATTACGAATATAAGTAGGAAAACCTCCTATCTAATTCATAATATTTTCCTGTGTAGTTAATGCAACATCTAACATCAAATCCATCTTACGAAATCCATTTGTATATTCCTGCATCGATTGTCATTTTCTTAACTTAAGACTTTGCCATTCAATTAAAGCCTTTTCCTTATATCCCAATGGCTAGAACTGTTTTCTAAGTGCATAAATAAAATCATCCCATGATGGAAAAATATTACTAACTTGTTGAGTTCCATGTTGCATCTTACTTTTCCACCAGATGAGAGTTGTGCCTTCAAGATGAAGCGATGCCAATCTGATTTTGGTTGCCTCATATTTGATTTTATGCACATTGCAATATACCTCCATCCATCTAATCGAATTATCAAGTTTCTAAGTATTAACTCCACCATCATACATAGGCAAAACAAATTTTTCATCAAGTTTAAGTAATGGAATATCAGGCTTATGTTTATGAGAATGTTTTCTTGAAGAAGTAATATTTGAACTTGTACTTGAAGAAGAAGAAGAAGATGATGGAGATGAAGGAGGTGAAGGAGGAGGTTTTGGAGGGTCATCTCCTTCTTCACTTTTGGCTTGCTTTGAAGATTCCCTTGAACCGGTCTCTTTCATTCCAAGTAATCATCACACAATACTTTTACCATCTCCGACATGGAAAATAAAGGTTTTTGAAACTCTCTTTTGTTCTGAGAAAGTCCTTCTTCTGATGCCATGTTCTCACTTTTAGATGTCCTCTTTCTTGATCCAATTTCAGGATCTCCTTCTACAATATCTCCTTCACCACGACTTAGATTTTCCCTGGAAATCATGCATACTCAAACAATCAAATGTCAACCTGCTCTGATACCACTTGATCCAAAAATGATATTTTAAAGACTATGGTTAAGTTTATGCATAAGTTGATTTACCCTTTAGAATTTCAAGAGAAAAGAATATTTAATGAAAGAATGTTGCATCCATCATAAATAATGCAAAACAAAAAATAATCACTAAGAAAAAAAAACCATAACACCAAATATTGATAACGGAGTTCGGCAAGGTTGCCTACACCTTCGTGCCTTTGTCTCAGTGGGGGAGGCTTTCTTATTAATCTTCAATGATTCAAAAATACATAAAAGGTATATCAATTGGATTACAAAATAGTTTGGCTTTGTTTTGTGTGACCTCAAGAATCCAACACAACTAACGACACTGAAAAAGGTTGAGCGTAGCTCCTGGAAATAGCCTCCAAACTTTGCTTCCTCAATGGCTTCCCTGCATAAAAATGGCTTAAGATTCATAAACACTTCATCAATTTTGTTATTCCGAAACTCCTTGGACTATAAAGAACATCTGCTTTATATATATTTTTATTTGGGGATCCTATCCCAACCTCCTCCCAAGATATGGCCTCAAAAAGGGCTCCAGATCCTCATTTTTGGGTAAAATCCTCCAAAAATCAGGCTAATTAACTAAAAATATCCAATAATAAAGTCCAAAACCCACTTTGGGAAAATTATGGCATGCACCCCTATGCTCTGGGCTCCTGGTTGTATGGGTTATTTTCATATGGCTAAGTGCTAGGTGTTATACCCTAGATCCTCGACCCTTGGACTTCGGCGTTGGTCACATGGAATGCTAACATATCGCCCCGGTCAGTGGGCTAGCCCTCGCCGACCAGGCTTATCCCCCAAAATCCGCACCATATCACTTTAAAATTTTTAAATGCCATATTTTATAACAAGCAACATAGTAGCCTCGGGTGGCTAGCACGTTTGGTGAAGTCATTGGTCAAAGGATAGGTCACAGGTTCGATTCCATTGTAGGTGGAAACAAATTTTTGACTGGTCCTCTTTGGCCTTATCCGGGGTGCCACATGGTGCCCTGTTCTTGGATCACGTGTCACCCTGTGATTTGCCACTATACACATAGTCAGCACATAGTCAACAACATAGTCACCTTGCCAGTTAGCCTGCACAGTTAGCACACCTTCCACATGTCATGCCCAGAGCTTTCCATGTCACTGTCACCTGTCACCCGTACCCTAGAACATGTCATTTGTACCCTGCCACATGTCATGACCTGATCTTTCCATGTCACTATATGGACTACCACGTCAACATCTGTACAACCCAGTCACCTGCTAAATCAACATCCAAAAACACCAAAAAATCCTGACACGTGTTAGCCTCTAGCGCCGCTACATCAATTTCCACGTCATGCTGACGTACTACTAACGTCAGTAGTAAATAATGTTACTATTTGACTTTGACTTATTTTTTCCTGTTTGGTAAAAAGTTCAGATCATGATAAATTCGCCATACGGTGTCCATTTTCGAAAAAAAACATATTGTCGGAATTGGCATGACGAGCCCTATGCGATGGAATTATTTTTGTCTGATTTAGAGAACTTTTAAATTTAGGCCTTCTTGGATCCATTTTGGATCATCGTGGGATCATGTCCATCCATTTTGAACTATGTTGAACTAATACCTCCGCGCGGTGTAGATATTTTACTATTGGTTCCTGAACTGGCTCCTCTAGTTGTTGCTCCTTGTTTAGATGTGTTTCCTACTATATTTCTTCCACTAAAATTTGGTTGTCTAAATGGTGGTGTACTTTCTGGTGTACAAGTCACACATGGGGTTATAGGTTCCACACTAATGTTGATCTGGATTAGAGTGTTTCCTTATGTTCCTACCCTTGGACCTCATGTCTTCCTTTCATATGTTGCGTACATGATTTCCCCAATTTGATCCATAGCCCAGAGATCCTCTACCTCTTCTTCATCGCTTTCCAAGCCCTCTCTATCAGATATGGCTCTCTTCTTATTATTCATCTTATATTGGTAGGGTGCTCCACTGCGCGTCTTTCCAGTTGTTTCCATTATCTTCTCTATCTAGTCTTCCTCCAACATGATTGGATCCATAGCCTCCTTCTGTCCCTTATCCATTTCTTCCTCCATTTCTCCACCTCTTGTTAGTGCTTCCCCCCCTCCCCTATGCACGCAGGGAAGTTTTAGTTGTTTGATTCCATGGTCATCACACCATTGTTATATAGTAAAACATTGATTGAAGTAAACAACGATATGATATACCTACCTCTAGGTCCTTTTAGAAAATCTTGTTCTGCTACGCTATAAGACTTCACGGTATCTACTGCAAATTCGGTGATAAACCCTGCAACAACATTGTCTAACTAGAAATCTACTGCGCGCATAAATTTGTTGCTAACTTGTTGTAACTGTGTGATCTCCATAGGATTCCACTCCAACTGTATGACTCGATTTGTTGGGTGGTTGTCTTTTAACCTCAATAGCCACTGCTACAACAAATGCGGGAAATCACAGAAAAATACCTCCTGCAACTCGCTAAACACGTATTTGTCCATGTATTTGTGTTGTGTTAACTTAGGGTTTCTATTATCCTTCTACGCAAAATCAAGTTCCTTTGTTTTCAACCATCTTTCGATCTCCTCCTTCATTGGATTCCATGGCCTGAACATTCCGTTTTATACCTTGATTCTCCATGTGCTTCTTCCACAGATATCGTCCACTCAATATCATGTAGTTCCATCTGACAATAGAACCATTTGTTGGGTTTTTTATCTCCATCACTTCTTGGTTTGACCCAGGTTCATATCTAATCAGGGTTCCTACAAAACCCTCTAAAACTATCATCCCTCCTAATAAACCAGAAGGCAACACAACGCACAGAGTGCACTGTGCAGTCTCACCCAAGATAACTTTATGGGTGACTGCAATGCTCAAGTGCTTGCAGTCTAGGAATGAGTGGGGATCTGGGATTGTATTTGATATTCCTCATGCAATATCCTGATTATTCATTCCATTATTCCTAGGATCCATTTAGCTTTTAAGCCCATGCATTCATTCTACTATATCTATCTTAACCATTCATTCAACAAGTAACCATTAATAGAAAGTAAACATGCAAGAAACATCACATATAACACATGGTTTACCTTGGTTCACCCCCCCCCCCTCGCCCCGGGCTACGCCCACAAATATTTTTCTTCTCTACTCTTTTATTAGGTTTGCTGCAAAATATGGCACTATGCACACTACATCTCCAATGATACAAGTATTGTGAGGTTAAGGAACCTCTGTGAGGCGAACTAGATCATACCAGGATCCTTAGCCTATGATCTAACCCTCAATATCTAGCTACTTGACTCTTCTACAACTCAAAAACTTTTACAACTATAGCTCAACTGCAATCATCGAACCACCAAAACTAGAACCATCGTTGAACTAGTATTCGAACATAACCAAACCCTTACCTAGACCTCCTAGGTTCTATTTATACTATTTTACAAGCTTATTAGAAGTTATAATCTCTACCAAAACCCTAACCCTAACATGGTTAGGTTTTCCTGCCTGCACGCCTTGCATGCTGCTCTTCTTCACACGTTCTTCTTTTCCTCCCAGTTGTTCTTCTCCAAAATTAGGCCTTCCCTTCCAAAAATATGGTCTTTCCTCAAAATAAGCTTACGCCCAAAAACAAAATATTTATACACTTATGGCCGAGGATGCGATATTTTCTAATGAAGATTTTTTTGATATACAAAATTCCCCATTTGACAGAGATTCTAAGAAATTGGTCTTTGAAAGAACCACCAAGAGTAAAAGTAGAAATTTGTGGTCTATCATTGATACACTGAACATGTTGCCTTCTATATTGTCTTCCATTCACAAAGTTGCAGGGGATGCATTGGACTTTTCAATTTCCAATATGTATGAAGAAAATGCTCGGTTGAAAGAGAAAATTAACAAACTGGAAGCAAGTCTCACGCCTCCACCTATTCCTTCTTTCCCCGTTGCCATGATTCAGCCTGAGAAAATTTTTCAAGAAACCCCAAAGTCAAGTGCTAGAGTAAAGGGAATTTCAATCTTAATTATTGCCACTCAACATTTTTTCGAGGAGAACATTAAGAAAATAAGGTATTTTATTTTAGAGTTATGGGATTTAGCAAAACGCTTTGCCTCCATAGGCCTCAAAATTTAGAACACCAGATAATATTTGGATACATATATGAAAAATTATGAAGGCTTTTATATAGATGGGGTTGTGATGTTTGTAGTAAGGTTTTGGAAATGACGAAGAAGATGAGAAAGAAAGAAGATTTACCTTCCCTTATCTGCATTAAGAAATTAAAGGCATGCTGGATTGGAAGAATCAATGTATTGAATGGATTTTCAACTTAATTGATTGATTTGTCAAAAAGGAAGACAAAAGCATACTCAACAATTCTCAATTTAGATATCGTTGGTACCACTATTGAAGTCTCATATCCTAATTTTATCTCAAATTCAATGCTCAGGACTCGGCATCAATTTGAAGAGAAAATTAAAGAATTAAAAAAGGAATCAATTGAAAATTTTGATACTATGATTGAGTTCACACATGATGATATTGACAGCTAGCTTGTTGAAAATACCAATAGAAATGAAGATATTGATAATACTTTGCAAAATTTATCTATTTTTCATAGAGGAATCGAAAATGAGTCGTTTAATATTAAATTAAAACAAGAAGTGATCATTGCCCAATTAAGGAATTATATTCAAGAATGGTTAAGCAACTCAATTTCCAAGATTTATGAAATACTAGAAAATGCAATTACAACTGGAAATTTAACCGCAACAAGCAAGGGTACACAAGAAACAACAACAAGAAAATGACGGGGGAGAGATTCCATCATAGTAAGTCCATGTTGATCACATACTTCTTCATTTATTAGTTTTTAACCAGTTATTCTTCTTATTTAACTAGAAAAGTATAACCGGATCCTGATAAACTTCTTCTTTGTCTTCTTTCCATATCCTATTGTTCGAGATATTCCCATATTCCTATTTCTACTTTGTACTTTCTTGTACATGTTTTCTTTATATTTTGTGGGAGCCCTAATCCTAGTCCATTGGAAAACGCCTTTATTTCATTGCACTATAATAGACATTATTATTTTTGAGAAATCCCAGAGAACTAATTCAGGATCAGTTTTGGTTGTCTTTTATAACTCTGAGTTTTGAGTATAAAGCATAAGAAATTGATCTATCACAATCTTCTTTTGAGCTCTATAAGTATTACTCTTTAAAATTCCTCTCTTGCGAATGAACCATCTTCTTTTATTTTGAATGTGATCATAATCTTTATTTATGCTATGATGGATGTGAGGATAATTTTAATTTTTTCAATGTATGATGTTTGAGATTCTTGGTCCACTTCTCAGGAATTCTCTTTTATAAATATATTTTTACTTTTCAGCATTTTAATCTTCCTTGAGAAATACAATATTGGAATATATCATGTGGTATGGCCCTATATTACTCTTGATTTGAAATTAAAAATAAAAAACCATAAGCCAAATAGGAGTACCACCTCTCTAAAAACGCAAGAGGATTCAGATCCTCGTGAGGTTGTTGTTTCATTCCTAGAGGATTCAAGCGACTAGAGTGCTTGTGTGGTTATTAGGTTGGGGAGCCTGAACGCTAAAAGATTAACGAGTCTGTCATTGTAATATGTGATCACACACAAATATTAATAAAAATACATCATTGTTGCATACCAACCAGACAAAAGAGTATGGGGGGATAAAAATCCATTAGAGGGAAAGGGGGATAAGATTCTAGGAGGAGGGGATAAGACATGGGGGTTTAAGACAAAGAAATATTATATTAATATTTCCTAAAGTATAATTTATGGGATATATTCATATCTATCTTGAATTCCTAAGTGGAAGGAATGTATCACCATTTTCCCAACATGACAAGTGTCAAGTTGGGAACATGCATACAAAAGGTAATGAACTTAGTACATTCAACCATCATTCACTCATGATTTTCACTTTTGACTATGGCCTTCAGTACCTCCTTGCCATCCATAATTGTACCTGTAATGGGGATTTTTTTGCAGTTGTTTGTAACCGGTGATTCCTTGGAGTGTTGAGCGAAAGAAGTAGGTTGACAGGTATGTATGTACTTTGAATAAGTGGTTTGTTAGACCCGTGTGGATTCTCTCTAGATGAGATAACTAATGGGAATTGTTTTGTGGTTGCTAGGCATTATCTATAGGTCTCTGAAACTTTCTTTCTGATCTATTGTTGAATCCCTAGAAGGGGAGTAGGGCAGTCTAAGGACTATTGAGCAGAGAAGGAGCACACTTCCTTGGGTGGGAAAAATTGTGGGAAATGAGATATTGTAGGCTAATTTCAATATTTGGCACCTTAACCTGAGTGTTATTGTGTTGGTTAGACCTTAGTATGTCTTAGAAAGACTTCCCTAGTGGAGTTTCTAGCCTCAACTTGGGGGTGACCTGTTGTTGAGAGTTTATGACCAACAACATCTATGGTTGGGAGGAATATCTAAAGTCTGCACACAATTGGTGGTTCATCTATAAGATAAGTGTCTTCTACATGCTTAATATGATTCTTTTGGTTGTACTATGTTGTCATTGATGTCAAAGGGTTGATGTCAAGTATTGTCATAGTAATGTGTTTGTATCATTGATATATTGATTATTGGTTATATGGTCATTGATGTCATTGTTGTCAAAGGATTGATGTCAAGTGTTCTCATAATGATGTGTTGATATTAAATGGAGTTGTATCATTGATATCATATCATGGTTGATAGGAAGAACCAAATGGATAAAATGCAAAGTGGTCCCTTTATGGTGAAATATCTCATGGGAATATTCTCTTGGATAAAGTTCTCAAAGTGGTCCCCTTATGGTGAAATCCCTCACGAGAAGACTCTTTGTGAATTCCAAATGGTTAGGTGGTTGAGTATCCCAACAGTTTGGTTAGGGAACCCAAGTTTTGAGGAATAATGTAATGAAGTTCAATGAATTTGCAATAGAAACTATTCCATATGGATAATGTATATCATGCCATTTTTGTTGATATGTGGAATGCCACATAACTCCTCACGGTTAGAGAGTTATGGCCATGTGAAGCTGGAAAACCCTCATGTGTTGTCTACAATCCCATGGAAGGTCAAAGAAGTTAAATTGTTCTAGAAGCTCCTAGAAGAAAATTGACTAGTCAAAGTGGTTAATCATGGGTTAAGTGGTTGCAACAAGAAAACAATTAAAAATAAATTAGTTGCAACTAGAAGCAGATAGTTTACTATTTGTGGATAAAGTGGTTGTAAGTGGAAAAAGTGGTTAGAAGTGGGTTAGCCCCCAAAAGAAGGAAGTTGGGTAAGTTGGTTAGAAGATAAACCCTAGAGGAAGCTATTGGGGAAGTATAAATAAGAGAGAAAGGGTCTCTTATGTGAATGATATTTGAGCATATTGAATATCCATTTGTGAAAGGTTATTTGGGAGATATTATTGATAGAAAAGATTCACTGCAAAAAAATCATAGCGGAAAAAGTGTGGCAGAAAAATCATGGTAGAAAAAGTGCGGAAAAAAAATCGTGGTAGGAAAAATGTGGTAAAAAAATCGCGGCAAAAGAATCACGATAGAAGAATCACGGTAGAAAAACCGCGGTAGCAGATTTGGCAACTGCAGAAATGTATGGGAATTAAATGTGACATGTAAACAAAAATATGCGTTACAATGTAAACAAATGTAGGGTTTTAGTATATTGAAAATATCATTCCAACGTATTCTCTTTCCATCTGGAATTTGTGGAAAATTAAGGAAAAGTTAAGTCTGATGAGTCAACAGTCAAAGAACTAAATTGGCGGGTCGAGTTTAAATGAAAATGTAACTTTAAAGTCACCATCAATTTCCATGTTCGCATTCAATATTCTCCAATATGGATTCCCAAGTGGCCAATTAAGTTTGATAGATTTCCAAACTGATTTGATAGAACACATCACAACCAAACAATTAACAATTCCTTGAAAGAATAAAAATCATCTTACAACTATCGATTGAACAAGTGTGTTCAATACGCTTGCCAAAGGCGAGCAATATCCAACCTATTATACACCATTGAATGTTGCCAAAGACGAGCAAGTCATATCCAACAACCTATATTCAACCTGCCACTTGTAGAAGGCTAGATATTGGCCACCCTTGCCAAAAGCATCCACATATGCATGCTCCAATAATTTTATTAAAAGAGCATCTCTAGAATAATACTCATTTTAACCTATTTATTCTTTGGAATAAGAATTTACCAAACTATTACACATGTTTTGTTTTTTAAAAACGCATTGATAAGAAAACATTCTCCCATTAATACATGTTCGATTGGCTTCATTCCCTCATCGGTAAAAAAAATATTTTGAAATAAATCGACCTTTGGCTAAATGATGATGATGAATGATGATCTTTAAACGTCCATTGTAATTAAAAATGGTTTATTGGATCTTAAGAAAGATAAAACATTATTTGTATTTATTTAAAATGTTGTTTAGATACTTGAAAAGCATTAGGAAAAACATTCCAATATCACTATAGTTTTGAGGACTCAAAAGGCTAGGAAGGTCGGTATTGTAACATATATATTGAAATTGAGATGTAATTTGGGTATACTCAAGGCACTATGGGAGAAAGTGTATTTCATCTTCAACCTTCTTGGTGTCACAAAAGTGATAAATTCTTTCATGCTATGGTGTTTTGGGAATTGTCCAACACCCAATTTCACTATGTAGCTTTAGTTCTTATTTTAGCAATATCAATTCTCACTATGAAACTCATGAGAATTAGTTCTTATTTTAGAAATATTGATTCTCTTCTTTACACTAGTCAAAATAGATAGATATTGTTGATCTTCAAGATCAGGGTTAACCACCTCCTTATAATATATTAATTTTCTTTTACCCTCTAATTCATTATGGCACCATAGATTCTCCTTAAATTTAGCTTTAACAATATTTTAAATATCATCAATATTCTGCAAAATAACTTCTTCTTTTATTCCCCAATGATTTATCCAAGACTTGTCATCATTATGCCATTCTCAATTGAGCCTTCTGAAGCAATTTTGGGGAGCCTCTTGTCATCCATGTTGTTTATATTGTTCTTGTACATTAAGTACCTAATCATATATGTTCTTTAAAGAGGGGAAATATGTTATTCTATGAGGAGGATAAGACAGGGTGTATTGCCTTCAATTTTGAGATTATATAAGTTATAATTTTTTTTTGGATGTGCTTTATCTTTCTCCAAAATTATCAAGAGATACTGCATCCCCAAACTTCACATCCATATAAGATAATGAGAGTGATAAGAGTCTCAAAGAGGATCTTTTTCTTATCCCGTAGCCAAATTTTTTCTAATTTACAATTATTTTCAATCTCGTGATGAGCTTTCAACCCTCCATTTATCCCTTTCTCAATGATATAGTTCCAATTAAGTTTGTAATTGTTATCACCACAAAATTGCTCGCTTAGCCTAAGCCTTACCAGATTACATCATTCATAGCACATGTATCCCATATCCACACCCACTTTCAGATAATTTTCCCTCAAATAACTTAGGAAAACACATTTCCTAATGTTATTTCCACTTAATTAAAGTCAAAACCCCATTTTATGACTTTTTCCCTATTTATTTTATTTAAATAAAATGAAAAATTCAAAATAATGATTAGAATTGATTTGATCAAATAATATATTTGATTATTTTGACCCTATCAAGAATAACTACCATTTTTCCTATAAAATAGAGAGATCCCATTTATTTTCACATGAAAGTATGAATAATTTCCACTCATCGTTTGGTCGAATTTCACCACTACTACTTTCATCGATTGAAGAGGAGAAGCATAGCTCATTTCCACACACTCGGAAAAGAAGAAGAACCCTCCCACAGAGAGGCCACTAGATGATTTCGATCTTCACAAGTCTTTTCCACAGGTGTATTTGTATTCACTCTGGTTATTGGGCATGAGATTACATTGATTCTTTACATCTTTTTTTGTTCATGTAATTTTTATCTTGCATGCCTTTTTCCATTACTAAATAACATAGATCTAAAGATATTTTGATCCAGATTATTTTGAGAACGACATAAAGACAAAAATATAGGAGAGATATAATAAGGAAATACAAGGAAATATATGTTTGGCTCTCAATTAAAAATACATATTATACAATTATTGTGCTCATTTTGTCGAATCCTATATATTATTTTTTCAAAAAATCTATAAGGATTCCAAATAGGTGATAAAATGATTTTTTTAGGAGACAAAGGACTTAGTGTTTGCTTGAACATGGAAATTTATGGTGACTCAAAACTAATCATTTTAACCTATTTTAGTTGGATGAGTTGGACTTTGACATTATAATTGGAATATGGTTGTACAATTGTTTTAACTATGGTTTGCATCTATTATTTTCTCGTCAGGCTTCCAATAAAGAATTTGAAAGAGGTGAAATAGTATTTTTTTGTTGTTTAATTTATATTTTTAAATACATAAATTCCATGCAAAATACCTATGTCACTCAACTTGTACAAACTCAATAACTCAAATTTACAATTTCAACAATTTATAATTGAATTTCAAGAAAAAATAATTAAAAAAAATTACTAGAACTTTTTAAGTACACTATTCCATTTTCCTTTCAAACAGGGCTGGAATTTGAATTCATTTTTACCCGTCAAACAATTTTTTTTTTACGTTTTGGGTCTATATATTACCCTTCAAAGAATGTTATGTTTAAAAGTGTACCCTTCAACAATGAAGTTTTGAAGTTTTGATAAGAAACTGACTCTTCAATTCTGAAATTTATGTTAAGTTTTTAATTTGTGGCCCATTTTTGCAAGGTCGTATCTATTTCTAGGGACTTAGGAAGCATCAAAAGCCTCCTCCCTACCCTCCTAATTATAAGTTTCCTCTTGCACTTCTACACAAAACTTTTATATCGAAGAGTCCATCAATGATTTGAAGATAAACTTTTACAACAATTTTCATCCCCTTAAGCTAGCTAACAAAACAAGATTATATGCACATGATTATACACAATTTATTTCCAATGCATTTAATAGAACAAAGTTCTCCACCAGGAAAAGTTTTAACTGAATTCAAAGAACAAGAAAATCCAATCATATAAAGAAACAAATAAAGATAGACAAGAAAAGATCGACCACTAAATTCAACTCCCAAATTTAATATCCTACCTTTGCTTACATTTCCTCAACAAAAAGGTTTCCAACGGTGTTCAAAGATCAATTAAAGAGAAAGGCCACTCATATGAGTATTAAAATAAAAATAACATAGAAAAACAAAAAAGAGACACTATAAAAAGTCTGAACTGACAGCTTCAACTAAATAATTTTAAATTGTATTCGAGGTTCAAGGAAGAAAATGTAAATGTGTTGAGCCTGCACATAATATATCTAGCTAGAAACTAACATACGCAATTTGCAGAGAAAATATGAGAAAAGAGAAAAAGGAGAGAAATCGTGGAATAATTCTCATTAACCAAATGAATGAATGATAATTTACACATGATATACTTTGTATAACTCAACTAATGCACACCAGAGGAGAAGCCAATGCGCCATAGTGGTGGTCTAGAGTGATCTGGACACACACCAGCAGTTACAGGAGTAAACTGCCACTTAATCTAGTCTCTCAGGCAGTTACAGGAGTGAACTGCCAACTAGTCTGAGTTAACTAGTCTCTCAGTCTTCAGTTAACTGACTGAAACAGAGTGAAGTGATGAGGAGATTGGGGAATCATGAGTAATGTGATAATCTGGTGATAATCCCAAGGACAATGTGCATTAGTTGGTGATGATCCCAATGTTTCATGGTGATGATCCCAATGTGGCATCTAGACTCCACTCAATTGATCAAATTGAAGTGTGAACTAAAGAGAATATTCTCCTAGAGGAATATTCTTCCTAAACTATAGGAGACTGAATAATGACTAATAAACATAGGAAAAACCTTAGGAAAAATAAATCCTAGGTGTGTGTGAAGTATCTCCAACACCCCCACTGAACATCACTATGGTGAAAATAAAGAATGGGTCCTGTCAATGAGGCCATGTTAGGTACCCAAATACAAAAGATACACTAAAATAAATGAGGAAAGAGGGAAAACCTCATGGGAAACCCCCCCCTCAAAGTAGAATGTATGTAAAAGAAAGAATTGATAGTTGCTAGGAAACTATGTCCTTCACTCCAAGACGACTGCGTAGAGAATGAAACTTCTGCTTAGTGAAGGTCTTGGTGAAGATGTCTGCAGTTTGTTTTTCTTAAGGAAACAACTGTAGGTCAATGATCCCCTCATATACTAAGTTCCATATATAGTTCATGTTGATCTCGATGTGCTTCATACGCTGCCTCTGAACTGGATCTCTGCAGAACTTCATAGTTCTCTGGTTGTCACACCAGATGACGATCGACCTTTGAAACTGAATGCCCAACTCAGTGAGAAAATATTATAGCCACATAGCCTAAATGGTTATGTTAACTACCCCTCTGTACTTTGCCTCGACTGAAGATAGAGAAATATTAGCTTGCTTCTTGTTCGACCAAGAGATAGGCTTGAACCAAGACTGAATGAGTAATCATATGTGGACTTGCGATCAATGTTATCGCCAACCCATTCATAATCAGTGAACCCGATGAGGTCCAATGTAGAGTATACTTCATAGTGAATACCAAAGGTGATGGTGCCCTGTAGGTATCGAAGGATACACTTTGTAGCCTTTCAATGTAGCTCATGCGACTCTTGCATGAACCCAGAGACTGTTCCAACTACATAGGAGAGGTCTTTTCTAGAGTGTGTGAAATACAACAAGATCCCCACTAGTTGTTTGTACAATGTGTTGTCAACCAGTGGAGTGTCCCCGCCATCTTCAAGTCTGACTCCTGATAGGAAAAGAGTCGGGGCAAACTTGTAGTCTGTCATGTGAAATCTCTCAAGAAGATCTCGTGCACACTTGGCGTGATACAATTTGAAGCTTGATGTATCTTGACTGATCTTGAGTCCAAGGAAGAAATTTAACAGACCCTTTTCCATCATCAAGAACCTGTCATGCAGAATCCTCTTGAGTGCAACAATCGTTGAATTCGAGCAAACTGTGATCAACAAATCATCAACATACAGAACTAGGAGTAGAAGTGAATCAATCGTCATGAGCATGTAAACATTCTGGTTTGAATTACAACGTACAAAGTTATGTGACAACAGGTAGGATTCCATCTTGGAATACCAAGCCCTTGGAGCCTTGTTGAGGCCATAAAGAGACTTCTTCAATCGATAGACCAAATATTATTCCTGCATAAATCCCTGTAGATACTCCATATAGATATCCTCAGAGAGATCATCGTGAAGAACTTCATTCTTCATGTCCATATGATGGACTTCCCATCCATTGGCTGCCGCAATGGAAATTTCCAAACATATGGAATCTATTGGCGACGAAAGTCACTCCTAGATTGCTTGCAGGAGCAGAGCCCGACGCCCATCAGTTTTATGTCACGATATTTTAATGGGTGATCAAATGGGTAAAGACTCGGGGAGATATCACTCTAACTCAGGGACTAGGTCTGGTATGTAAGTAACAAAGGAGGCCTTGATCTAACTTCAGTCAATGGGTTGATTAAAAGATGAACAGTTGGAAGACTTGATAAGAAGAGTGAACAAACTACCTCGGGCAACAGGCTTCTCAACAGTTTGCAGAAGAAAAACTCTGAATGCAAGATCCTCTTGGTTCAGGGTTTCAATAAATTGAAAGGGGGACTCAACTGGATTCTCCAATTCCAAGTCACTCAGCGTTAGGAAAATCACAAGGACCGATTAGAGACAACGCAATTGCTACAGTGATCCAATTCTACATCATCCTATAACACTTACAACTCAACTGGATTCTCCAATTTCGAGCTGCTCTAACATAGTGTAAACAAAGACGTGAAAGAAACTGACATTCATAAGGAAAGAAGTCTCAAAAGTCCATGCATAACTAGAATAACAGTGCTTCATTAGAGCTTACAACCGAGAGCTTGGCTCAACCATCAATAGATACAAAAATGGCGAAAATGCCTACATATACTCAAAACAACAACAACAACAAAATCGAGACGTTGCATTAAAAACATTGCATCTGCATGGCTTCTAATAGTCTGCACATGTAGTCTTTGAATGATCGTGCACCTATGGCAGACGAAATCGAACTCCTGACAGCCCTATGGGTGAATCGACATTCTTTTAATTCATCACCGGACTTTCCTTTTATGGCGGAGATGATGTCTAACCATCACCAACTACCTTAGTAACTGCTTCCTTGGGATTGAGAATGGCCCAGCCAACTCGGCACCTTTGGGACATGGAGGGCCCTTCGTGCTGCCACCTGGATTAGCTGAACGGCCTGATGAATAGACGTGGAGGCCAGCGTGAAGGCTGGGGCGCATAATAGGAGTGGTGGATGGGCAGAGGCGAAATGACTGAAGGAGGAGAAGAGGTGAGTTGGGAGATGAGGGGGGAGAACACCTGGCAGGAGGTGTCAGGCGAAAACAAGAAAAAGGGAAAAGGGTGTACCATGAGGGTGAGTGAATGAGTGACGGGGAAAGGGGGAGACACATGGCCATTGGTAAGAGGACAATGGACTGAGGAGGGGCCATGTTGTGAGGTGAAGTGGAATATACGTTACAAGGGAGAGGCGGCTCGAGAGGTGACACGATGGTGGGAGGGACCCACGCTAATTAAAGGCAGAGAGGTAAGGGAGATCTGGATCGCCTATGCGCCGTTGATCCGGGCGCTCTGATCATAGTCGTTGGAAAAGTATGCCCCCAATTCCAGA
>ML787530.1:490807-511277 GCA_009831015.1 Picea engelmannii | reverse complement strand
AATGGGTGGGATATATGAGGGGGAAGAGGGACAAAAGGAGAGAGGAAGAAAAGAAAGAAAGAGAGGGAGATGGAGAGAGAGAGTGGGAGAGAGTGAGAAAGGGATAGGGAGAGTTAGGTCAGAGATAAAGAGAGGGAGGGAGAAGGGGGAAGAGGAGAGAGAGAGAGAGAGAGAGAGAGAGAGAGAGAGAGAGAGAGAGAGAGATTTTTTATTTATGTTAATATGAATGAATGTGTGTTCATATTATTAATAACATGCACATGTTTTAGGAACATGCATACACTTTAGGAGTGTGCAAATGCTTTATGAACATGTGTGTTTTTTAGGAATGCGCACATGTTCCTAAAGCGTGCACACATGTTATTTGAATTTGAATTTTTTTCGAGCGGGAGTGACAACTCTAGAATACATGTTTGTTGAGTTAATTGCCTAGGATTTAGGTTCAGGATGACAAAGCTAGTGGTTCGGTCTGAAAATGAATAAAAACCTCCATTTTTATGAATTTCTCTCCATATATTTATTTTTGACGTTATTTTTCTATAGGATACACAATTCAATTATTGACAAAAATATAAAAATAGATAGATTTGGCTATTCATATTACAAATATACATTTTTTTTAAATTATTAATGTTTACTATTTTTAATCTATTTTTTCTTGACATATATCAAAATCCTAGACTACATACCTCTCTTATTTATGCTATAATATTTTGTCATCTTAACCATTTCTTGAATGTGTTATATGCGACACTAGAGGAGAATGCTATCTGTGATCTAAAAAAAAAAAATCGATAATGTTAACACCCTCTTAGCCTGAACAAACAAAAGACATTCTAATTTCAGGGATATGTTGACCTTGATAATTTCCATAAAATATAAAATTAGTATTGTAAATTTCCAAAAAATCATCACACACGAACAATGAGTTCTCTACAAGTATATAGGTTTTTGGAATTAAATTCCATCATTAAGGTACTCAACACCTACACGAACAAAAACATGTATCTTATATTTTGTTGGAAAAATAAGATACCATTGTTAGAAAAAATCAAATTTTACGTAGTGATTCAAAATTTGTATGAATGAAAGTTGTATATTCAGAAAGCTAATTCAATTTCCTATGTTTCATATTATTACACCATATTCAAATTAATTGTAAAACTACCTTTAATAATATCTCTAAGTTAACATATTGTTGTTTTTTCAGGTTTGCATTGCCACTAACGCATCATGATAGACCATCATTAGCTTGCACTCACCCTAGTGCGTCCTACTCTCGACAAGCTGTATGAAAAAGCAATAAAAATTAATGATTATAATCAATATTAAATAATAATTGATCATGAAAGATAAATAAAACTCAAATAAGTTCAATATATAAATAAACCAATATTAATGCAAAGTAGTACAGATCTCTACCATCTAAATTCCTTTCACTTTCCTCATTCTACCTTTCCCAACCAATACCTCCCCTTCAAATTTGTTAATGGAATTGAGATCCCAAATCCAAGGCACCTTCATGATTTTTGCTGCTAATTTAGGAAGATAGTTACTAATATAAACCAAAAATTGATATACCATATATCCCTCCACCATAGATCCCTCAAGATGTTCTCTCTCTCTAATGAAATCTTTCAATACTTCAAGCACCTCTCCACCATCCACATTGAATTTGTGTGTACAAGCCCACACATTTCAATATCCTCGACTTGGTGTATGAATTAGTGTTCTTGTGCATCGGAAAATGTCGGAGGTGGATGCTTTTGCATTTGGTACATTAGATGGGGATTTGTTTATATTCTTTATATATTATTTATGGATTTGTTTAGATAAAAACCACCTACACACGATATAACAAATGCGATCATAGGTTTCAATAACAATGTATATACATTGAAAGTAAAATATATTCCGACAAGTTGAGAAACAATGATTTTGCATATAAATCATTAATATTTACCTCATATATTTTTCAAGATCATATATAACTTGTTTTACATTATTTTCAAAGTTGTCAAGGAGGGATAGAGGTATAACATATTGTAAAAACAAAGGGATCATTATTTTTTAGGAAAATAAAACCATTTTATAATACTAAAAGCTCATATATTTGCCAATATATAAATCTACGTTCAAAATAATTACCTTAATGAAGGTATGTCAATCATGATTTTTCACCCCACCAAATTCACCTTTCTTCATTAAGATATTCATTATGTTTGAAGCAAATCTCGTGGGAAATTTAATTTTTTGAATGACCTACTTTACAACATCACTTTCCTTCTCTGTAAATAACCACAGAATACTATTTCAGTGTACTCCATTGTTATTTGAATAAATCACATTTTGCAGTGCATGATTGGCTTCTTGAATGTCAGTACAAATTTTAACATTTTTTTCTTTTTCACAATGTTTTTGTTACATTCTTCCTGATATGCATTGTATAAAAAAATAAGCTATTTATAGGTTCTCATAGTAGGGAAACATATTTAATTGTACAGGTCAAATTTTCATTCCTTGAGGAATCCCATTAATGCCTTGACAACATTTATGAAAAATAATTAATGAGATTACAACAATAATTGTTAGATACAATAAACAAAATTAGATACAAATTAAAATTGTAAAACATACACACACACACACACATAGACTAAATGCTTACCTTGATGGTTTAATCTATTATATTACAACTGCCATAGGTGAGGTTTCATTCTTTGTGGTTTTATTCCAGTCTCTTCCTTCAAATTGAAAAGACTTTTTTTTGTAGTTTGATATGTATGGTTCTTAGGGAGGAAGTTCCTATACTCATCAAATACATCCTTTCCTAGACTTCTTGAAAGAGATGATTTCATCCTAGTACCACAAACTGGACATTCAAATTTACACTTTGTTTAAAGACCTGTAAGATTATATGGATTAATGTTAGTATTATTTATATAACAAGGAATCGATATTTAAGAAGAATTCATCATATTTTCATAAAATTATATACTATTAAAATGCATCAATATGTTACATACAACAAAAATGTGTTAGCACTGGGGCATCATGAATTTTCCATGTAAGTATTCCATGGAATTGAAATTGTGTTTGCCTTATTGGTCTAGAGATGTCGTACATACTGATACCAACCCATAAGTTTAGTAGCTCATTGACAAGGGGCTCAATATATAATTTTTTGTCTTTCACTTGGTACTTACCTAATTGGGTGAAAGTACACATAATTATGACCTTGTATATATATAAGTTATTATGCAACAAATAACAAAAATGAGATACAATGTTCAAACCAATTTTGTAAGCAAATACCTGGAACAATCATTTCCAACATTGTGTGCTCCCTATTTATTGAAATCCAAGGAGGAAGGTTATTGTCTATAACAAAAATAGGCCACACTAAGTAAATAGACCTAAGCTCACCAAATGGATTGACACCCTCAACTACCAATGCAAGCCTAATGTTATGAGGTTCTTCTTTAAAAAAATTCCATATTTCTTTGATGTTCCTAAATGAAGAACCATATGAAGGAACTATAAGAACACCATTTTCACTTTCATGTCATGCATGGTATTACATAAACTGCACAATGCTTTGGCACCTAAACAATCGTTGCAAATGTGTAAATGTCAAAATATGACGAAGAACCTTGTGAGCCACCTTTTTTGTTACTTGATCGATTCAATATCTATTGATTTGACATTGTGATCATTTTGTTTTCTATGCATATTGTCCATAATGTACAATATGATCATGCGTACATGCTTCAATAACCTGATACTCCATCCGAATATATTTCATAATGGCACACATCTCTTGGTATGTGCAAGGTAAATTATTTGATGGTGGTAAGAAAAAATCACCTAACAATCTACAACATAAAAAAAAATAGTTAATGTAAATAATAGTAATAAAAAGTATTGTGTCCTTAATTTACACATTAATTCACACTAAAAATAGAGAAAAATAAAGTCAACCTTTACATATAATATGTGATGAATTATATTACACACCTTAGGATCTATGTGAGACAAGTTTTTAACAAAACATTCAATACCTTCAAGTTAACCAACATTATTATAGCAAAGATAATATTCTTGAGCCTTTATAAAGGGGTTGTTATGCCATCTCAAGAAGTGGTACATAAAAATATCATCATCATTTTCATCATTGATAGGAACAAAGATGTCATGGATCAATCTATTTTTCCCATCATCCATCTCAACAATATTATTGGTGTCATCTTCTTCCATAGAATTGACTTGATCTTCAATATCCATACCATCTCTCACATCTTGTACAATAGTATTTCTACTACTACTTGGTAGATATTTATCTAGTGACAAACACCTAGGAGGATTTATCTTTGCAATTACAAACAATCAATTACATTGGTGTATATAACAAATATTAAATAAATAAATAAATTTATAAATAGAATCAAGACAAAGAAATATATTATGAATAACTTACCATGTGATGAAATGTATGCCCCCCTTCACAATGGCCATACATGAAACTGCATTTCAATTGTTTTCCTTACAAGTCTTCTACCTATCATTTCCTATCAGTACATACTTGTGCCTCCTATGCAACCCTTAACATAGAAATCATCCTTTGAATCTTTTCAAGTGTTGGCATTGGTATTTCCTATATTTACAAAAAAATCCACTGAATCAATATAAGTACATTAATATACAAATTATATATTCTTATGGTACAAATGTCATCGAATTATATTGACCCCATATGTGCTAGATAATTAATCCATTTTCATCATAGATTTATTGAAGGTTTATAACACTAATCAACAATTAATCAACAAATCAAAACCATAAATTTTTAGCACATAAGTTCCAAAGCTTGACTATAAGCAAGTAATAAAATCAAACGATAAAAGATAACTACACCAAAAAATATTGTATAGTAATTAAATGGAATTGAGTAGACATGTTCATACCTATTTCTTAGGGAAACATTTATGTCCCCAAATGAAAGAGGGTCTAATGGTTAGGGATCCAATCTCGATATTTAAAAAAGAGACAAAGTAATAAAAAAAATTGTGACCTTCAAAGCACAAAATCATAGCTATGCAGATGAACAATTGGATTTGAGACAAGTAGCACATAGAAAAAAGACTAATGAATAATGCAATGAAAAATGGGCATACAAATATTTTATAACCATCACACCTACAACAAAATAGTTTAAAACACTAACCTCTGTCAATCCTCCGACAAATGTTGACTATGTCTAACTTGACCAAGTCAGTGAAAGTAGTGACCATTTAACCATTTTCAAACGAGTATTTGGCATCCTCTAGATTCGTTGATAAATCAACAAACTATCCGCTAGGCTCATCGAACGATCGATGTATATAGATGTGTGTTGGAATTACAATGTTCATCAGGGAACCCAACAAAAAAAGGATTAAATTTTAATATTATGTCGTAATTTGCGATGATGTGATTGAATTTATCCTTATCGTAAGAAGTTTTTGTCTAATTTTGACCCCATATGTAGTAGTGTAGGTGAAGAGATGTATTCTAGACGAAGTATCCTTTGTGTTTCCAAGTAGCCAAGTGAGAAACGTCGTAGTGTCGCATGCCATCAATAGGTGTACAATCATATGGAACAATGACATGACATTAGGTTGTATAAAAATAAAGTTTACTAAATTAAAAAAAAAAAACCATCTTAAACTTAAAGATAAAATTTCTTAAGGTGTATTTTTTTAAATCATTTAATATGAAGGAATTAATACCTCATAAAAAAATGTACACCTTAATAAATTTGATCCCTCTCGGTACTTGATAGATCCAAGTTAAAGATGGATCTACAATGGTTCAATATAAAATTAAAATTAAACTAATACTAATAATAACATGAGTATGTATATTTTCACTTAAAACATCATGGATTAAAGTTGAAATAATAATAGAAAATAGTGCATGTATTATAGGCTTGAAAATTAAGATTAACCATTGTGAAAAATGACTAAAATAATGAAGGATTCATCCAAAATAAAATCTATTTAAAGTTATAGGGAATTCTTAGGAGCAGAAAATGGTGTGTTAATAGATTTTTGACTTGATAATTTTACTCCATGTCAATATTATTTATGGTTTTCTCTTATATACATAGTTGTTAAAAAATTTATAGAAGAAAACAAGGGGATGTTCAAACTTCAAATATTATTAAGATGTTCACACAAGGTAAGAGAATTTTTTTTAATTTCAAATATGTACTATGGATCCATTAAAATTCCCATAATACACACACACACACACACACACACACACACACCAATTTTTAATCAAATTTTCTTTTCATTTTTATAAATAAAAAGTTTTCTGATTATAAATTTATGAAACTAATATTCAAACAATATTATATTCAAATTCGAAGTCCAAAAAAGAATTCCCTATGGGATGTGGGAGATTCTCTCTTCTTGCAATTTGATCCATACTAATAAATAATTATTAAAACTTAGGGTCAATGGATATCCTCACCCTATCCAATGCTTAATCGAGCCTAGAATGTGTTTCTGGTTTCTGATGTGATCTATGTGAAAGGAATGTAATCAAAGCATTTTCAAACAATTTCATCAAAAAAAGGAATATATTTCACTTAATATTAAGGAAAACATTAGAGAATTAGTCACCTCCTTCTCGTGGCCACAGGGTAGAAAAAATGTTATCTTTTCTAATTGGAAATTCAAGTAAAATTTGATCTCTTATGTTTTACCCAAGCCTACGACCAAATATGATTCTCCAATAATATGGTCCCACTAGAGAATTTTATCAAACTCAACATTCCTTCAAAGGTAATCCAGGTAGTAATGTTCATTAGGAATGATTCTGAGTTGGTTTGGTGGAAGGAATGAAACTAGCACATTAGTATGGCTTCAACAATATTATAATGGAGGGAGAATCCTTAATCACCATTCAAGCCATGAGGAGAATTTGGTGCGGAGCAAATCTGGATTTGGTATCCAACAATTGACATCTTTCTGCCAAATATTAGCCGATTTTAGGGCTAGTGGGTATCATCCCTACCATTATTCCCTCCCACATTCAAAATTCCAATGGTTTTGCATATTATTTATCCATCTAAGGAGATGAAGGAGTGGGATTGGAAGAAAAATATATTGAGCTACTTTAGAATGAAGTAATTCTAGATCATCTTTGTAAAGAATGCGTAGAGCTCGACAACTTAGGAAATGACTACCCAAAGAGTATGTTATAAATAAAACATACCTACAGATATTACCTAGCCACAAAAAACAAATTACAGGTGAGTGCAAGCTAATGATGGTCTCTCATGATGCGTTAGTGGCAATGTTGACCTGGAAAAACAACAATTTGCTAACTTGGAGAGATTATTCAAGGTAATTTTACAATGAATTTGAATATTGCGTGAGAAGATGAAATGTAGGAAATTGAGTTATATTTATGAATATACAACTTTTATTCATATAAATTGTGAGTAATTATGTCAAACTTGATTTTTTCTAACAATGATATCTTATTTTTCCAACAAAAGATAAGGTATATGTTTTTGTTCGTGTATGTGTTGAGTACCTTAATGATGGAATTTCATTCCAAAAACTCGTATACTTGTAGAGAATCCATTTTCTTGTGCCGTGTATTTTTTGGAAATTTTTAATATTAATTTTACATTTTTTTTAAATTATCAAAGTCAACATATGCTTGAAATTATAGCATATTTTGTTCATGTAGGCTAAGAGGGTCTTAACATGATCAACACAATTTATTTTTTTATATCATAGGTATCGGTATCCTCTAGTGCCACATATAAATCATTCGAGAAATGATTAAGCCAACAAAAAGTTATAACATAAATAAGAAAGGTATGTATTCTAGGATTTCGATATATGCGAAGACAAAAGTAGATTAAAAATAGTAAAAAATATTAATTTATATATATATATATATATATATATATATATATATATAAAATCTTCATAGTTGATTCTATCTATGTCTCTAGTTTCATCAACAATGGAGTTGTTTAGCCTATAGAAAAATAACATCGAAAACAAAGATATAGAGGGGTATTCACAAAAATGGAGGTTTTATCTATTTGCAAACCAAACCACTAGGTTTGTCATCAAAACCTAAATCCAAGCCAACCAACTCAACACACATGTTGTCAATCCCACCCAAAAAAAATTGAATTCAAAATAACAACTGCACATTCTTAGGAGCACGCACACACTCTAGGAATGTCAAGGCATTCCTAATTTGTGCACACAATCTTATAAGTCATTCCCCTGTCCCTCCCACTCTCTTTTTTCATACATTTGGTCTATATTGATGGACAGTTGGATAGTTGGTTGTCATTGATGTCAACATGTTGGCATAGGGGCAGACCCAGGGTTCGACGCTTAACAATGCACCAACAAAACCCTAACTACCGACCCTTTCCGCAACACCTTCAAAGCAGGTGAAGTCTCACCCTAGGTAGAAGCAGGGGGGGTTATAGGACACATGTGTCTGCAACCAAGTTGGGACATGAATCTATGATAAGAGAACTTCACAGAATATTTTATTAACGCTTAGGAAGTGAGCATGCATTATTTTGTCAACCTCACTAACATCACAGAGAATAATCAAAGACAGATAATTGCATTAATAACAAGTGATTATGTACCCTGAGAACTTAGCATTGTGAGTTAATTCTAGCATTCATTTACCCCTGGGAATTCGTAACTGTACTAGGACTTCGTCTTTCTCCTTTTGCAAGGCTTTTGTAGCCTTCTCCTTATCTTTCTGATCTCTCTGGAACTGGAATTTTGTTTCATCAGTAAGCCTTCTTAGTTGGGTTGCTCGTTCAACGGTCATTTTTCTTTGTTCCCTTCTATATGCCTTCAAACCTACCTTCAATACTTCGACCTATCCTGGAGGTATTCCTTTAAGGTTAACCTCAACATCCAAGTTGGGGCTATCCTATAATGTTGCGGGGGTGGGAAACTTGATGCTATATTGGGGAAGGTGATCCAAATCCATGGTTCACCCTGTAGAGTTGGTTCGTCCTCTAACTCTATGTTATGTTATGAGGAAGGCACAGATGACGCACTAGGAATTATGCGGACCAAGACAACAACATGTTGCACTTCCTTCAATTCTCTCTCAATCCTTCCATATAACTCCACATGTTTCTCTTTGTATATCTGCAACATGTCTTCAGAGGCATCCTCCATAGCTCCATAGACCAGACTAATTTCATTGTCAATGAGAGTGGCTTCCAAATGTGGCTTATTGGCATGCGATTTCTTCCTTGATGAGGGTTTCTTTGGAGTAACTTTCCTCTTTTGCAGTGTCACTATCCCAACAGTGGGATATTTAGGTGGTGTAGCTTCACCTCCTCCTTTCTCTTCTTCTCCTTCAGCTCCTCCTCCCTATCCTTATTATTTATCTTCTCCTCCTCCCTATCCTTCTACTTTGTCTTCTCCTCCTCCTCACGAGCCAGACCCATTATCTCCAGAATTTTTCTCTTCATCCTCTTCATCACTCTCAATGTCCTGGACTTTGACCTCCTTTTTTCTCTTCTTCGTCCCACCGGACTATCCAACATGTTCATCTCGTGTTACCATCGGGATTCCTATAGTGTTAGTGTTATATAACTCTGCATCGACGAAAGGTACAAGAAATTTTTTTGGCCATTCCTTTATGATTTGTTCCATGTCTTCATCTGAAATCTTATAGCATGATTGCAATCTTTCCTGGTGCTCATCTCTTCGTGCGGTGATGTAAATGAAGTGGGGATCAGCGTGTAACTTCTCTATGGGCCGGTACTGATGTAGGGTACATGGTGTCATGTGAGGGAATGCTTTAATGGCGACTTTCAACTGCTGATAATACCCATGAAACATGACATTAGACTACCACTGCTTCGTCATGTCATTGGTATACCACAGGGTGGAAAATAGAGAAGCCAGGGGCTTCGTAGGTTCGATCTTTGGGAAATTATCTCCTTCCAACATTTTCCAAGACACAAATGCAATCAAGATGATCAACCAACTGTAGTGAAACTCATATCCCAAGTCTTGGGCCTTGTGACAATCCTTTTCTAATTTGTTGATGAGGTAGTTCACCTAGTTCATCTCCATGCCCTCCACACACTTTCCTACGAGGCCCACCATGAACCCGGTGACCTGTGTGGGGCGGTTCTTCCTCACTAGCTTTCCATATAAGAGTTGACAAGAAATATGTATTGCGTCATCCCGTATGGAGGCTACCTTGTAACCTCGCTTCCCATTTTCTACCTCTCCATAGGATTCTTTGATGTGTTGTGCTAACGATCGGTTTGAGGTCTTCCCTATATAGAACTATTGTGGGTCAGGACCATTCAAACTTAAACCCGTGATTCGATGGATCAACACCGGATCCACAGTAATTACTCTGTTGAGCCATAGATATCCACCATGATAGCATGACAGAAGAAGTTTAACGCAAGCATTAACCTCCTGGTGTTGGCCAAAATGGGGAGTCTTCATTACATTCAATACAGTTGACTATGCCAACCCCTTAATCCATGCATGCGGGACAGGGAGAGGTTTCTTTCTGGTCGTATTCGTTAAGTAGCGGTGATGAGATAGTGTGGTGTAGTTCTTATGATCTCCTAAGTTGAAGTTATTATGCTTCAACAACAGGATCTGTCCTACCTAGCTCCCTACTATGTGAATTCCTTTTGGCATGTACGCAGTGAACATGTAGTACTCAAAATCATGAGGGATATTGTCGTTGTTAACAGTGTCGGACAGAGGAGGAATATACTGAGGCATGATCGACGGGATTTGCTTCGTGTTAGCTAGATCACCGTGGTGCTTACGTCTCTTCTCAGCTACGGGGTTGATGCAGGTGGAACAACATCTAGTCAAAGGGGAAGCATGCAGTCCCCTAGTCAAAGACGCTTGAATACCTTCGGATACAGGTCTGTCGGCCATAAGATTCCTAATAAATTCTTCAACATATTTATCAAGGTTGGTAGGTTCTCCCAACATTCTATATTATAACAGATAGCGGGTAGACAAACAAACATGCGGGGTATACTTCAGATAATGACAAAAAACTCATTTCGACACTTGGACAATTATTGGGTTCTCTAAGTCAGTCATGGGTAGAAAAAAGTGGTCCTAGTGCAACGATCGATGCATTAAATAAGCGGGGTGGTCACGACAGATCTTCCAACAGACATGAACTAGAGTTAAATTCTTACATCAATATAAATCTATCTGTTATGGCGCGGTCTCAACGTCCAAAAGCAACCCATAAACTCATAAATGTGTTTCCTAACCATTCTGGAGAGTCACTCTAACCATCAGGGTGCCTACAATGGTTATATAACTTCACCAAGGCGAAGTCCAAATCTACGTGGACCTGTTGTTCCAGCGAGGTTCAAATCCTGCAAACCTTCCTCCCACGAGATTCCATTTTGCGAAGTCTTCCATCTGTTTTCTGTATATTCTTGTAGCTTTTCCAGCTTATCCTTCTTTTATTGAGCTTCATTTCCTTCTTTCCTGTTATATGAGTCTCTTTAACTATTTTTGGAACCCTCTTTCCATTTTTATTCTTATCTTCCCCCAACATAGTGGCTTTGCACTGTCGAGGTACCCTCAAAGGTTCTAAAGTTAATATCCCTTTTCTTAACACTTCTTGCATGGGAACACTTCTCTCTTGGATAGATAGGTCCTTCAATCCTTCTTGCATTCTTTCAACCTTGATAGTTAATTTTTTTTCTTTTGTCCCTCCTGCGTTGTTACTTTTGTTTGTTGCTTCAACCTATCCTCTCATTCTTCTCTTAGTTGGTCTATTTTCTTAGGTATGAAATCCCTTAATTATTTCTTTTTCTTTTCTCTATCTTCTTCCTCTGCTTTCCTTATGATCTGATCCTTCTCAATCCAAGTCTTACCTAACAATAGTGGGAAAAGGGCTTTGTCCTTAACAAACCTAATGACTTCAAATTCTTCTTCAGTCAAGGTTCCATGAACAATAATAAGTACAATAGTTACTCTTCCACATGAAGTTATCATATTTCCCTTAAACAAGCCTATCCTTCCTAAAGAAGGCACCACAATAGGCTTTCCCAAAACTTACCAAGTTTCTTCTCTCATAATATTCACTTGTGTTTCTTCATCCAAGACTATACAGTCTATGTCAAAGTTTTCTATTCTTGCACTTATGTGTTGTTTTTCTTTCAAGATTTCTGTTAAACTGACACTTTTATAAACATCCATCGTTTCTTCCAATTGTAATAACATAGTCTGAACTTCCTCTGACCTTTTCTCTTTATGATTTTCTAACATACCCTTAGTAGCTTGACTCTTTTCATAATTTTCTTGTCTTATGTTCATCCCTTCCACTTTAGCAATAATCCTTGGACAATCCTCAACCTCATGACCAACAACCTTACAACAAAGAGAAATAGGGACTACCCCAGGGTATTTATTAGCAATATGTCCTGACCTTATGCAATTATAACACAAAGTTAATCATCTTTTTCTCTTAAATGTTCCCCAATCTTTTCTATACTGCGCACTTCCCCTAGGATCATAGTGTTGGACCTACAATCTGCAAAAATTCTTTCTAGGTTCCTGCATCCACTTATTAGTCCAAGTACTCTCTCCATGTATAGGAATAACATATATTTCTTCATTTCCATTATATTTACTCAAATCAACTCTTTCTCTCAACTACACCCTAGCCTTCAGACTAGGACAAAATCTATTAAACATACTTAAATTCATGCTGTCAAATTTTTTTTTTCATTTATCTTTCTCTTATCAAAGCACAAAGCTAGCTTCTTTTATAATCTTACCTCTTTTCTTCAGAACAACTTACTTTCTTGGAACAAATCTTCCCAAGTCAAGTAGAGTATTACGCACTTCAGCAATAGACCCACACATAGAGATTTGTTTTTTCTTTACTTCAGTTCCCAGCAATCACAGTTTCAAGTCCCAACAACAGAACCATTTTTTTGCACAGGGGTAGACCCAAGGTTCAACGCTTAACAATGCAACAACAAAACTTTGACTACTGACCCTTTCGGAAACACTTGTGAAGTAGGCAAAGTCTCACCCGAGGTAGAAGTAGGGGAGTTTATAGGACGCAGGTGTCCGTAACCAATATGGGACACGAATCTGTGATAAGATCACTTACCAAAATATTTTGTTAACTCTTAGGAAGTGAGAATGCATTAGTTTATTAACCTTATTAACATCGCAGAGAATAATCAAAGATAGATAAGTGTAGTAATAACAAGTGATTATGTACCCTGAGCACTTATCAATGTGAGTTAAGTCTAGCATTCATTTACCCCTTAACCTAAGTAAAGTACTCAAACAATCAAACTATATATTCATTACACATCATAATCAAGAACTAAGAACATACAAAACAAAAATAGCATTGCACAAAGAAAACCATGAGACACTAGATATACATGGTTCACCTTAGGGTGGGACTACATCCACAAGATGCTTCTCCTCTTTATTATTCACCAAAATATTACATTCAGTCAATCCTGTGCACTAAGCCATAGATTTGAACTTCGTACCAGACATGAGATCTACGCACTAGCACTAGATCCTCCTTCTTTACCTTTCAAAACTTGATCAAATGCATAGATCCAAAATCTCTTCTCATGACAATTAGCACCTTCTACAAAATCACATTCGAGCATAAAGCCTCGACCGCATACATTCCTTTGCACAAAGCACTCGGGACTACTACTTCTACAATACATTCCTCTTATTTATACTTTACAAAATATTACAATAGGGCCTAAACATGGGGAGAACCCATGGGCCGACATCCCATAAACTCATTAAAAAACCCTAGAGGTCCCCTTACTAGGTCCACATAACCATCAAAATAGGTGAGATCCATGATCTCAGCTCCGCCTAGGCACTCCTACCTCAATTAATGTGTCGAAGTCCAAAAGTGGGCCAAAACTGACCATTTTTTCCTGAAACCTTGGTCGAGGTCCAACACAACCCTTGGAGAGTGATGTTGTAGATTGGTTTCAACCCTTAGATATTGATGTCAACCTTTGAGTATGTTCAATAGAAAATTTCAGTATCTCTACAAGTATGTGTAAGGAACCCAAGTTTGGTTGAGGAATGTTGGGTCTGTGTTATATTCTTTGCACGAGTAGTAGTGTTATATATATTTTTTCCTCAAGAAATGTGTTGCATGTTTTCATCATTTTCCAAGTTGCCTCGATTTTCGTGTCCATTGTTGGGTGGGTTTTCGGCACATGGTTTTTTTCCGATCGTTTTCTATTTCTGGTTAAGGAATTAGGGTTGTTGACTAATCTAGGTCATTGGGTTAGGGTTTTGGATTCCATTGGCTCCTATATGTATATTTGATTGTAAAAAATGTATCACTATGAATGAATATAAAGTATGTTGGTTTTCCCAGTTTGGGTTTCGAGGGGAAAAATCTCTGTGTAATGTTTGTATTTTCCATTGTATATTTTTTGTTCTTTTATTGAAAATCTTTTTGCAGTAAATATTGTAAAAGGTTAAAATCTACATTTGGTATCAGAGCTTTGTTGGCTTCAGGGGGATGCCTTTGTGGTCAAGGGTTTGTCTTGGGACTGTGATAAGCCTTGTTACAGTGGGAGATCTGTGGTATTGATTTTTCAGGTGAAAATAAATGGCAAGCAATTAGAAAATGAACATCGAGAAGTTTAATGGGAAATGTTTTGAGTTATGGAAGCTCAAGATGGAATATATATTGGTGGATAGATATCAATGGATCATGGTATATCCAACTACTGCACCTATAGGAACTTCAACATATGACTTGAAAAAGTTGGATCGGAGGGCGAAGAGAAAAATCCGACTGTGTCTCTCAGATTCAGTATTACTGAATGTGTCAAAGGAAGCTACAACCAAGGATTTATGGGATAAGTTGGGGAAGTTGTATCAATCTAAGTCCTTAGTAAATAAACTATTCTTGAGAAAGAAGATGTATAATCTGAGGATGAGAGATGGAGACTCGGTGACAGAGAATTTAAACTCCTTCAATATTGTGGTAAGTCAGTTAGTATCTGTTGAGATTAAAATTTTAAATGAAGATAAGTGTATCAGTTTACTGTGCTCTTTACCAGACTTGTGGGATAGTTTGGTTTTGGCCACAGGTAGTAATACAAATGCCTTTAAGTTTTATGAAGTGGTCTCATCCTTGTTGTCTCATAAGATGAGTTGAAAGAACATGGAAGGACATAGCACATACACATTATTTGCAAGAGGATGCTCCCAGGAAAAAAATAGATCTAAGTTCTCAAGTGGGAGATCTAATTCTAAGGGTATATATAAATCTTCTAGAAATTTTGTAAAGGTATGTTGGAGATGTGTAAAAGAAGGGCACTAAAAGAAGCAGTGTAGATCCAAAGTTGAGAAAAATAAGGGATATGAAGAATCTTCTTCTACAGAAGAAAAGTCCTCCAAGGAAGAAACATGTGATGTGTACCAGGCTTCTTCAAGCACACGTGCAGATCATGAGGCATGGTTGGTTGACTCAGGTGCATCCTTTTAAATGACTCCCCAGGGAGTGGTTCTATGAATATGAAAGGTATGATGCATGTAATGTTTTCCTAGGTGATGATTCGACAACCAAAATCACAGGATGAGGAAAAGTCAAGTTGAGGCTCATATATGGAAGGATTAAAACACTACCTAGTGTTTTGCACATCCCATGTTTGGCCAGAAATTTGATTTCTGTAAGAAAAATGGACGATGCAGGGGTTAAAACAATATTTGAAAAGGAAACCTACAAGATGGTTCGAGGAGCAATGGTGTTTTTGAAGGGAGTTCGGTTTGGAACTTTGTATAAGATGCAAGGAATCACTATTAGTGATGGGTGTAATAGTTCCATTTTTCCTGATATTGGAGTTGAAGAAGAAATAACTACTATAGTCTCTGGAGAAAAGGTTATGTTGTGGCATCAAATACTGGGGCATATCGGAGAGAAGGGTCTTTGACTACTACATGGTAAAGGTATGTTTGAAGGTATGTCTAACTACTCTATGGATTTTTATTTCTATGAACATTGAGTATATTGGGAGAAGTATCAAGTAAGATTCCCTTCTGGAGCAATGAGGACGGAAGGAATTTTACAGATAGTTAATAGTGATGTTTTTGGACCTGTATCGGTCCCATCATTGGGAAAATATGTGTACTATGTCTCATGAATTCTCAAGGAATAACTGGATATATTTCCTAAGGAAGAAATATGAAGTATTTGACAGGTTTAAAGAGTTTAAGGATCTTGTTGAGAACCCAACAGAGAAAATAATTAAGGTGTTGAGGATAGATAATGACGAAGAGTTATGAAGGAATGGATTTGAAGAATTATGTAAGAAGTGTGGTATAGCAAGGAAGAAGACTACTCCATATAAACCTCAGCAAAATGGAGTTGCAGAAAAGATGAACTAGACGTTGACGGAAAAAACAAGGTGCATGCTCAGTGGTGTTGGGTTAGGGAAAGAATTCTAGGTAGAGGAAGTTGGTAATGCATGGTACCTGGGCAACAGATCACCCTCATTAGTGTTGGATGACAAGACTCCACAAGAGGTATGGACTGGTAAGAAGCCTTCTCTCACATATCTCAAGGTATTTAGTTGTGATGCATATGTTCATGTTCCAAAGGAAAACATGAGTAAGCTAGATAAGAAGGTTGAAAAGTGTATATTTATTGAATATAAAGATGGTCTCAAAGGTTATAATCTTTGTAACCTAGAAACTAAGAAGGTAGTGTATAGCCGAGATGTGTTATTTATAGAAATGAAGGATGTTGTTAAATAGAAAGTCCTACCAAGTAAGGAAGAACCAGATAAAATAGAGTTTGATTTAAAGGATGATGAATCAGACTCTACAGAAGAACATGAATCAGAAGAAGAAGATACTCATACTCTAGTATTGAGGAGATCGGTTCGAGAAAGAAGGATACCAGAAAGGTATACTCCATCTGATTTCCATTCAAATTTTGATTCATCTATTACTGATGATGATCCTAGAAATTCCAGGGAGGCAGTGAATTCAGAGGATGGAAATCTCTCGAAAAACGCCATGGATGAAGAAATTCCAACCTTGGATAAGAATGAGGCTTGGGATCTAGTGGAGTTTATGAATAGAAGAAATCCCATTGGCAACAAATGGGTATTTGAAAATAAGTTGAATGCAAAAGGAAAAGTGGAGAAATAAAAATCTCGGTTAGTAGCAAAGGGTTATTCCTAGGTTGAGGGAATTGATTTTGGTGAGATTTTTTCTCCTGTTGCCAAGTTAACCACTATAATATTTATGTTATATGTTGTTTCTACAATTGATTTTGAAGTAGAACATATGGATGTGAAGACAACATTCCTACATGGGGATATGGAAGAAGAAATTTATATGAAGCAACCAGAAGGTTATGCTATGAAGGGAAAGAAGGAGTTGGTATGCAAGCTGAAAAATCCCTTGTATGGTTTAAAACAATCACCAAGGATGTGGTATAAAATTTTTGATACTTATATGTTGGAACATGGCTTCACAAGAAGCAAAGATGATCATTGTGTGTATTTTAAATTAATTGGTGATCATTTGATTTATTTGGTATTGTATGTGGATGACATGTTGCTAATAGGAAACAACAAGGAGATTATCTAGGATGTGAAAACTCAGTTGTCCTCTAAATTTGACATGAAGGATTTTGGTGCTTCAAATTTCATTTTGGGCATGGAAATTAAAAGAGATCGAAAAAAGAGGAAACTCTGGTTAAATTAGAGAAAATATGTCGAGACAATATTGCAAAGGTTTAATATGCAGGAATGTAAATCGGTCAAGGTTCCTATTCCCATTGCTGCAAATTTATCTGTAGATTAGTGTCCCAAGACATAGGAAGAGGAGGAGGACATGTCTCGTGTTCCATATGTGAGTGAAGTTGGAAGTTTGATGTATGCAATGGCTTGTACTAGATCGGCAATTGCACATGTAGTGGGATTTTTGAGCAGGTATATTTCAAAACCAGGGAAGGAGCACTGGACAACAAGAAAAAGGGTTTTCAGGTATTTGCGGGCACTACTAGCTATTGATTATGCTTCCAAGGAAGACCAAGATTGGACATAGTGGTGGATATACATGGCTTTGTGGATGTATACTAGGCTGGAGATCTATATCGTAGGAGATCTACAAGTGGGTATGTGTTTAACCTGTTTGGAGCAACAATAAGTTGGATGAACAAAATACAGGATGTAGTGGAACTTTCAACCAC
This sequence comes from Picea engelmannii, assembly GCA_009831015.1. Taxonomy (NCBI): domain Eukaryota; kingdom Viridiplantae; phylum Streptophyta; class Pinopsida; order Pinales; family Pinaceae; genus Picea; species Picea engelmannii. The sequence goes on along the minus strand of ML787530.1, from coordinate 492,989 downwards.
ATAAGTTGAATACATGGTAACCACTCATGAAATTAAGGAAGCAATATGGTTACAAATATTGTGTTCAGGTATTGGGTTGGTACAAAAAGTTGTAAGGATAGATTGTGATAGTCAGAGTGAAATTTTTCTGGCGAAGAACTCCACTTATCATTCAAAGACAAAGCATATTGATATTCAATATCACTTTGTGAGAGACATGGTTGAAGAAAATAAAGTATTGTTGATGAAGGTGGACACTTTGAAGAATGTTGCAGATTCATTAAAAAAAATTGTGAGCACAGTTAATTTCTCTTGGTGTAGAGGATCCATGGGCATTGTTTCCTTGGATTGTTTATTATGTAACCCTATAACCCCCTATAGGTAAAGAAAACAAAAAGTGGGAGAATGTTGGGTATGTGTTATATTCTTCACACGAGTAGCAATTTATGTGTTGCATCGAGCACGCGGGGGGGGGTTTGAGGGGGATGCAAGGGGGAGAAATCCCCCTATGCGGGGGTTCGAGGGAAACGCCCTTGAGTAATTTTTTTTCCCTCTGGAAACGTGTCTCATTTTTCCTCCTTTTTTGTGTTTCCTCGATTTTCATGTCCATTGTTGGGTGGTTTTTCAACACATGGTTTTTTGCCAATGATTTTCTATTTTTCATTAAGGAATTAGGGTTGTTGACTAATCCAGGTCATTGGGTTAGGGTTTTGGATGCCGTTGGATCCTATATGTATATTGTATTATAAACAATGTATCACTATGAATGAATATAGAATATGTTGGCTTTCCCGGTTTGGGTTTCCGGGGGAAAAATATCTATGTAATGTTTGTATTTTCCATTGTATATTTTTTGTTCTTTTACTGAAATTGTTTTTGCAGTAAATATTGTACAAGGCTAAAATTTACAAGGAATAACCTAATGAATATCAGTTTATATGTAGGTAAGACTATTCTATGTGGCTAGTACATGTCATGCCATTTCCGATGATATGTGAGAAGTCACATAAATCCTCGTGGTTAGAGAGTTATGGCCTTGTAAAGTTGGAGAACCCTCATGAGTTATCTAGAAGCCCCTAGAAGGTCAAATAAGTCAAATTATTCTAGAAAATCCTAGAAGAAGTTGACTAGTCAAAGTGGGTGAAACTAGGAGTTAATCATGGGTATAGTTGTTGCATTAAGAAAATAATTAAAAATAAATTAGTTGCAACAAGAAGTTGTGAGTTTGGTAATCATGGTAAAGTAGTTGTGATGAAAAGATTGAATAGTCAAAGTGGTTGAAAAAGAAATAAATTAAATAATAAAGTGGTTGCAACAAGAAGTTAGTTAAGGGAAAAGAAGTTATGAATTGACTAATTATAGAAAAGTTAGTTGCAACAAGAAGTTTTGAGTAAAGATAAATTATTTAAATAATAATGTAGTCAAAGTGGTTCCAAAGAGAAATTATTTAAATAATAAAGTGATTACAACAAGAAGTGGTGAGTTTACTATTTATGGATAAGTCAAAGAGGTTGCAAAAGAAATTAATTAAATAATAAAGTTAGTTGCAACTAAAAGTGAATAATTTACTATTTATGGTAAAGTGGTTAAGTTAAGTGAGCAAACGTTGAATAGTCGAACTGGAAAAAGTGGTTAAGTGGACAAAAGTGGTTTAATGGGTTAGCCTTAAAAGATGGAGTAAGGGGTAAAGTTGTTACAAGGAAACCTCTAGAGGAAGGAACTTGGAAAGTATAAATAGGAGAACAAGGGACTCTTATTTGCACCTATTGTTTTAGAATATAATTGAATATCCATTTGTGAAAGGTTATTTGGCAGGTATTATTGATAGATCAAATTTGCGGCAGAAAATTTACGGCTGAAAAAGTGCAGTAGAAAAATCGCGGCCAAAAAATTGTAGAAAAAAAAGTGTGGTAGAAAAGATGCAGCAGAAAAAGTGTAGCATAAAAATCGTGGCAATAGAATCTGTTATAACCCTATGATTCATAGGATCATCTATTGACTGGAAATTTTTCACTCTGGGTGTATAGGTTTGCAAATAATATTTCATCTCTGCAAATTATTTTCAAAGGAAGCAGCGCACAAAACCCACCAAAATCGCTAAAATCCTAAGTTTTTGCTGCATTCGTGCCTGGAGAATAAAGAAGGCGCTTAGATTGACGGTCGATCTAGCGGCACGTAGATCAACAGCTCACAGTGTTTTCCG
>ML787530.1:464673-485804 GCA_009831015.1 Picea engelmannii | reverse complement strand
GGGGGGGGGGGGGTCTGGAATGAAGCATTTTTATCTGACGGACCCTGTCCTAACGTGTCACCCATCCGTCGCATTGGACCTCCTCCACTCCAAACCACTTACTTCTTACCACCCTTCCAACTTACTACCATACTGCTCCTGCATCGTGACGTCAGCCTCCATTATCTTGCCATCTCACCCGTCCATGAATAATGAGACTTAGGATAAAAACATTAAGTTAATAATGCTAGTAATAAAATTTAATGTAGTTAGTTTAATAAGATGGATTAGTTAATAATTAGTTGGTTAATTAATAATAAATCAATTGTTAATTAATTAATTAATTAATGGTTAATAATATAGTTAGGTTAGTAACTAGGTTAGTTTTAAATTAATTAAAACAAATTAATAAAATAATACAAACAAAACAAATCATAAAAAATTAAAAGTTAAATTAAAAACATATAATATTAAAAACAAAATATAATACAATTTTTATTATATAAAAACATTTAAATTAAAACATAAAAAACAAATTAAATAAAAATAAACAAAAAGCAAAACAAAACATGTAATAAAATTTAAAAACAAAAAACCAAAAAACCTACGCTACCCTAAGTCTACCCCGCCCTCATACCTCACTCCCTCTCACGTCAGACTCCACTCACACCTTCACACATCCCGCCCCCATCCAAACTCACATCATATTAATCAACGGATGTTAAAAATTCCGGACACCCCCTCACTATCCAGAGTTTAACGAGAGGGGGGGGTTCGGAATAATGGTTTTCCAAATACCGCCCCCATCCACGTGTCATATTATGATTCCAATGTACCCCCCTCCCCTAAAACCTTTTACCACCTCAGGAGGGGGTCCGGAATACCGCTTTCCATGAAAAAAAACACTTTTTTCAATTTTTTGCCATTTTTGCCTGTTTCACCATGTCCTCTTTCAAAACCGTTTCTGGGCAAAGAAAGATGGATTTTAAAAATCCAAGAGAGGTTTTTACTCAGAACGAGATGGAGAACAAAAACATCTCTTATTTTTTGCAACGGAGCTACGAACAGAGATAATCGAAGCTGTATTTCAGCCTCTTTTTTAACATTTTTGGTTTATCTGTTACAATCCCGATCTTGTAGGAGTTGTTAAGGATAGATGGAGGCGAATTTGGAGAAACCGAAGGAGTTTTTTGTCCATAAGACACCCATATACAATAACCTCCTTCATTTTTTTCCCAGGTGTCATCATTGAAGAGAACCACACGTCTATTCAGATCCCTTTTTCGCAGAAAACCGGTCCAATTTTCATGGCGGACAGTTCCAGGATTTGAGGGATTCGTGGCTATTTTTGGACGAGGTGGTTGAAACCGACTTTGGAAACTTATGAGGAGGTCTATCCTATTTATTGAGAGGATTTGAATGTAAATAGGTTCGACCTGTAGGAAATTTTTTCCCTTTCTACTGGACTCTGGGCCTTGTTACTTCAGGAGGTTTCTCTGTAATTTTGGAATGACCAATCAGTAATGGAGGAAATGATTTACAGGATTCTCGTGTAGCAGTGTAGGTGGTGTGTTCCTTGTCTATTTTTAGTTATCTTTCTGCTATATTTCAAGCATTTTCATTTCTTATTGTTGAAAAAAGTAATGGAGAAGAATTTATGCATCCATACTCTTTGGCCAATTTTTCAATAATCTTTATGTTATTCATCTGAAGCTTTACAAATGAATTCTTAGCTGCTACTCTGTGCGGTGGATCTCTCCCTTTTCATCTTATTCATATGCACTTAAACCCAAGACGATCCAACAACTGTTACTATCTTGCCTTGTGGATACATTTACCTTTAGTTCTGATTTGATCATTATCTTATAAACAGACCCCATAGCCCAATGGTGATCTGAGAAACTCGTCAACCACATCCTCATCTAAATATTTTCAAAAACCCCAACCCCATACTTTCATAGCTAGCCTAATATACTCTTCAAATAAATCTATATCAGATAGAGAGATCCCTCTCTGAGTCTTGGAGGGCTAGATCCAAGACTCGAAGTGGTTTTGATGTTGCCTCTGTGACTGCCTCTTCAGCCTTGGGAAAATTACAGAGTGCTAACAAAATCGAGGCAATAGAACCACGGCATCAGAATCGCAGTAGTAGAACTGTGGTAGCAAAATCACGACGACATAGCTACTGCAACAACATGGTTGGAGTCTATTTGTGAGAGATATGGCACATCTTGTTTGAGGTTATTGGTACATGTTGATTATAGGTTATTGGCACAAGTTGACTACAGGTTATTGGTACAAGTTGGTGACAGGTTGTTGGCACAGATTGATACATATTTATAGTGGTATATCTCACAGGGATAGTGTGGCATTGATTTCATCATTTGACACTTATATTTTAGGGTGGTTGGACAGGGCAAGGAAGGTAGGTTGTATCCTTTTTCCAGTTGGTGTTGGAGAATCGGGGAGTTGGAGCTTCCTTCAGGTTGGAGCCTGAGAACTAGGTGGTTGTATCCACCTTCCAGTTGTAGCCAGAGAACCTAGAGGGTTGTACCTTCCTTCAGGTTGGAGCCTAAGAAACTAGGGAGTTGGAGCCTCCTTCTAGTTGGAGTTGGATAATTGGAAGTTAGTTATTCCTTGAATTTAATTATTGAAATATAAGAAAATCCTTCTGTTGTTTTCTCCCACATTGGATTTCCATGTAAATATTGGTGCATTGTGCATTGTGTGGATGTGTTTGTTATTGTTTATGTAACATACCCAACCCCTTAAACACCCTTTAATGGGTTGGGGCATCAAAGTTTTTCTTTTCCTTGGTTCATTTTTGGTCCCTTACTAAGAAAAACCCTCTTATGTTTCTCCCTCAAAGTTTACATCTCCCACTACACACTTAAACTAGCTAGTGGGGTCCTCCTCGTGACCTCGGGATGAAAACTGAGAGCTAAGAGTTTTCTTAGCAAAGGTTTTGACACTACATAACTTTCGAACATCGGGAGTTCCAACAGTGTTGTGAAATTCTCGGATTGTTGATCAGAGGAGGGAATCAATGGTCCATTTCCTCCACCGAGAGTAACCCTCAGATTGCTAGAGGATAATCCGAGTACCCATTTGATTTAAATGATTAAAACAGGTAATACTTGGTGGATCAACAAGAAAAGAGTAAAAGGGAGGGCATCAAACTGCTTGGAAATACATTCTATTGGGCATGGAGTCATAACATTCTACAGATCACAAGCAATCAAGCTGCCTACTAGACAAAAGGATTATGCAAAGATGGGTAGAATAATAGAAGGTAAAAAAAATAAGAATATCCACATAGCATAGATCCTTTCTGTAGTGTAGAATAAAGAGTGCTTGAATAGTAATCTATGATTAACAAGCAATTACCACAAATCCTTTGCATCTCATGAATCCATTAACCAAAGGAAGCTTTTGATCTTCAAAATATGTAAATATTACTCAAGCAAGATGATAAGAAAGAATGGAAACAAGAGAAAAATAGTTTGGTATCACAACTTTCATGAATCTCTAATGGAATAAATGCCTACAACACATGCCCTCAGGCTTACAAATGAGCAACTCAATTGCTCCTTTATCTCTCTCCTCTCTTGGATCATGAATCAAACCCTTTTCTTCTCAAAATACCTTTCATTTATAGTTAATGATCTCCTTCTAACCTATGAATTTCAAAACCAAGGAGCTACATAGGATCCTCCTCCATTTGGGAGTCTTTTTACAAAATATTCCAACAAACAACTTAACAAAATTCTATTTTTAGGGATCTTGTCCATTGTGATAAATCCCTATTGAAACATGTCATGCTAATTGATATGAAGATGGAACACGTGTCCCTCACATCCAAATAACTCCTAGGAGACCATTTCAACCTTCCTTCATAGCTGGCATCCTTCCCATAGATCGAATTGGTCAGACTGTTAAAGTTTGCAGCGCCTGTGACATCATGCACTGCAAAATTTCCTGTAGGTGATTTTTTTGGTGTTTCTCCAAAACTAAGAAGTGGGTTAGGTTGAATTTCTGTCAGCAAGTAAAAAACACCATGTTTTTCCTTCACACCAAATTTCAGAGGAACCCAGATTGTAGTTCAAAAGTTATGATCAAATGTTTAGAAGACTCTACTATAGGAAATGAGTTCACAATGAAGTTTGCGATGCCTGTCACCAGTTCGTAGCACCTGATTCAAACAATATTTGCATGCTTCGAGGAGACTGTTAGGATGTTCAAAGACCTGATCCCTGAAAATTTGTTAAAAATAGGCTCTAAAAACAATGAAATCCCTTAGCATGATAAAAAGGTAATGATGGAAATGAATGAATGGAGAACTTGAGTATGTTGTGAACTCTCATGTAAGTTGGTAGCACATACTACTATCTTTAACTTGGCATTTAAACAGATGGATGATGACAAATAGAACCTTTTATACAACTAAGAGGTGATATGTCACGGTAATGATGTAAGGATCAAAGGTGTGACTCGAAAACAAAACCAAAGTGGTTCTATTTTACCCCTACAATTCTATGTGCTAACATCTGGCTCCACAGGGGATGGCATGCTCCCTGTAAGCTTCCAAGAACATGTAGTTCCAATGCCTTATCCATCCCATCTCTGCAATATGTACTCTATCTATGCCTTAAGAGAACCTCTGATCATTTATTGAAAATTGAAAAACACTCACTGCAAACCAAATGATTGAATACCAAGCTTATTTATATACATTCCTACACTAATCTATCCAATTGAGCTTCTTTGCTTAATTTAAGTCATACTTCCAATGCATCCAATTGAGTATTGAATTGATGAAAATAACTCCTTCCATGCAACTGTTCAAAATAATTTCAAGTGATATGAAGCTTGCAACAAGAGGTTAGTAAGCAATGGATACTTACAACTATGATCTGAAATCATACCAACAACTAGATCATTAGAAACCTTCGAAAAATATAACTCTATGTAAAACTCCACAGGATCATGAAACTTATGAAGAGACATTTCTAATGGGTTAACAAAACCATATTGCTCCTCTGTGAAGGTTGATTATTCATCAATAAAATGATGGTCCCCATATACTTTACAACTACTCATATGTTGTTTGATGTTTTTTGAAAGTGCAGGTATAGAAATGATAGACATTTCCTCGTTGATCCTTGGAGTTTTCTTCTCATCAATAGGTGATAAATAAAATTCCAACTGCTGCTACAATTATTCCTTATATCCTTCATTATATTCCCATGTCTCATATTCAAAACTGTCACATGTTGATATATCATTCTGCTCATTATCATTTGAATACTCAAAGGAAACAATTTAATTTTCATGACAACTTAAAATAGTAGATACATTTGATACAATGTCAAAAGTATCTACATTTTGGATATCACTTTGAAGATCATCAACCTCTTCATCATAATGAAAGGCATCTTCTACTGCAATATGACTATTTGATCCTTTACTCAACAAATCGAATTCATAACAACATTCTTGATAAAGGAAATAAGTTGAAAATTTCTCTTTGCAAAACAAACGAAATGCAACATGAAAATGTCTTAGTGAAGTAACACAAGCAACCGGGAGTGATCTACACAAATCACGATCTCTGATGATGACATCTTCATGTATAAATTTCATCTTAAGTATGCACTCATGAAAATCTAGTAAAAACTCAGCTGGCATTTCCCAATTTGCCCCTCTAAACCTAGGAAGGAAGTCTTCCCATTCACTTCTATCAGGCACGGGGTTTGGAAAACTAGATATATTTGAGAAATAACAAAATGCATACCTATGGGAAAGAATAATTTTCATTTAAAACTAGTGGAGTTTCCCATAGATTCATCTATGATGAAGATGGAGTCACCAGGTAGAATAGTGCAGTCAAGTTGGTGTCCTTCTCCTGTCTACCATCAAGAGCTAGATCTGATCGTTGTTGTTCTCCCAGGGAAGATTTCTTCACTTCCATCCCCAACAACAATGCAAAAATGTTAACATTAAGAGTCACCCTCAAAATGATACAAGATAATCCCAATAACCATTTGATTTAAATGATTAAAACAGGTAATACTTGGTGGATCAACAAGAAAAGAGTAAAAGGGAGGGCATCAGACTGCTTGCAAATACATTCTATTGGGCATGGAGTCATAACATTCTGCAGATAATAGGAAATCAGGCTGCCTACTAGACAAAAGGATTCTGCAAATATGGGTAGAAGAATAGAAGGTAAACAAAAAGAGGAATATCCACATAACATATATCCTTTCTGTAATATAGATTAAAGATTCCTTGAACAATAATCTATGATTAACAAGGAATTACCACAAATCCTTTACATCTAATGAATCGATTAACCAAATAAAGCTTTTGATACTCAAAATATGTAAATATTACTCAAGAAATATGATAAGAAATAATGGAAACAAGAGAAAAACTGTCTGGTATCACAACTTTCATGAATCTCTAATGGAAAAAAATCCCTACAACACATGCCCTCGGGCTTACAAATGAGAAACGCAACTACTCCTCTAGATATCTCCTCTCTTGGATCATGAATCCAATCGTTTTATTCTCAAAATCCCTTTCATTTATAGTGAATGATCTCTCTATACCCTAAGGAGGTTGAAACCAAGGAGCTACATAGGATCCTCCTCCATTTAGGAGTCATCTTGTTACAAAATATTCCAACAAAAAACTTAACAAAATCCTGTTTTTTTTGTATCTTGTCCATTGTGATAAATTCCTATTGAAACAGGTCATGCTACTTGATCTGAACATGGAAAACATGTCCCTCATGTCCAACTAACTACTAGGAGACCATTCAAAACTTCCTTCATAGCTGACATCCTTCCCATAGCTCGAATTGGTCGAACTGTTAGAGTTCGCAATGCCTGTGACAGCATGCGCTGTGAACTTTCATGTAGGTGTTGTTTTTGGCATTTCTCCAAAAATATGAAGTGGGTCAAGATGAAATTTTGTTGCAAGTAAAAAACACCATGTTTTTCCTCCACACCAAATTTCATAGGAACCCATATGGGCATTCAAAAGTTATGATCAAATATTTAGAAGACTCTGCTATAGAAAATGAGTTCACAGTGAAGTTCGCAATGCCCGATACAAACAATATTCGCATGCTTCGAGGAGACTGTTAGGATGTCTAGAGACACGATCCCTGAACATTTGTTAAGAATAGGTTCTAAAAACAATGAAATCCCTTAGCATTAAAAAAACGTAATGATGGAAATGAATGAATGGATCACTTGAGTACGCTACGAACTCTCCTCTGAGTTGGCAACACATACTATTGTTTTTAACTTGACATTTAAACAGATAGATGATGAAAAATAGAACCTTTTATAGAACTGTGAGGTGACATGTCACGATAATCATGTAAGGATCAAAGGTGTGACTCAAAAATAAAAACAAAGTGGTTCTTTTTTACCCCTACAATTCTATGTGCTAACAGGCGCAACACACTCCTTTTTTCCTAATCCCTGAAATTCCAAAATATTTCCATGTGGCCTTATCTATTCAATGATCGTCGTTCAACATTTAGCATTGAATGTCCTATGTTTTTTACGTTTCATCGATCAATGATCTCCATTAGAATTTTGACATTCGATGATTAGCGATCCTCATTGTACCTTCATTTTCCATGCTATGCTCAAATCTTTCGAACTCCTGAAATTATCCAGACTCCTAGAGTCCTAGACATGTCCCTAGTCATGTTGGCTCGGTGGGAACGAACTAAAAGATTACACACGATGAGGGTCAAGGGGTGACACGTTTCCTCATTATGGGTTGACATGTTTCATGCTATAATAGTCATAAAGGTTTTGTGAATTTTTTGTATCCTGACGACACGTGGAACACATAATGTTGGTCCACGTCACATCAAATGATGTCATCATGCCACATCATATTGGAACGATAAATTCCCAACCCTTCGATCTCACAGTCATTAGGACTGCACGCGGATCCATAAGCCTATGACTCTAGTTGCTTCACATATCCAGAGTTCGTAGCTTGCCAACTCCTCGTGTTCTAAATTCCTTGAAGAGCTAAGTATCTAGACTCTCTATTATGGCACCAAGTGTCCTCATCCTACCAATGATCGAGATTCATTTCGGTGTTTGTGACTTCAAAGGTTTTCACATTCTGTAGGTCCTTGGTCAGGTTCCTACAGAGTAATAAGTGCCTGGACTATGGGATCGATTTCCATGTGCCCTATCATCTGACGATTCTAATTTGATGGAAAAACTTAGACAGGGGACAGGTAGGGGCCACGTGGTGCTCCATGACACATTTCCTGTTGGTTTGGAAATTAAGGTGGGCCTCTTATATCGATGAATGTGAGGAACTCCAAAGGATCCCAACATCGACAGTCCTCGTCACTTCATAAGTCCAACATTTGATATTTTGACGTGTATCACCCAGATTTCCCTCCAGACCATGCCTAATCTATCGCAATGTGTACCTAGCATCCATGGATAGGGTTTACTCTGGCTTATAGAGCTCTAGGGAAAATCATGTGTCCCTATACCATCGAATACCCAAAATTCTAGATAACTATTTATTTGTGGACACGTGTCCCTCCATTTTAAACAGTGTCGATTAATTACTCCGTGGTTCTGGCATTTGAGAGTTTTTCAGTGTTAGACCACTCCTATTCTCCCAAAGTAGGAATTCACTAAAGCACTTAACGCTTCCCTTCCTAAGTCCGGTCTAACGGATGAGAGGGATCTACACTAGATCCATAGATCGATGACCCACATCAATTCGCGACTTCGTCCTTCAACTATTTTCAAGGGTTGTGCAATCGTAAGTTTCGAAGTCCCAAAACTGAAATAGCTAGCCCCTTTTGTACTAATGAAGGGTTCCCAGGCCCTGGTCACATGGGTCTCTTGGAAAATCTTGTGGAATAAGAGAAAATCCTTTTTGTAGAAAAGGTGTTAAGGACATGGGCATGAGCCCTCATTCAGATTGGTGGATATTCTAAAGGGAAAACTCCCTTCTACCAAAGATATGAACCTGGGATTCCTGCTAAGGTGAATTCAAAGGATTGGAAGAACTTATATTTTCCAGTCAATCCTACCTCGACTCTCCTGCGGGTTCACATCCCATGACTCTCTAGCAGCTAAACTGAGATAATTCAAATATCGTATAAATATAAAAGTTTTACAGAAGTCAGAGACAATTTCTAATTATTGTTCAAATACTGAAGGACTTAACCATAAACACATACATTCATCATCACATCCAATATATATATATATATATATATATATATATATATATATATATATATACACACACACACACACACACACACAGAGTATGATAATACTTATTAGAAATGGAGAATGTGAAGCGACTACTGAAATGGATGGTCATTTCCTCGTAGCCATAAGCACAACCACTCCTAACAGATTTACCACTGGCCACCTCACGCTAGACCATGATTCTATAAGAGATATTCTCTCTCATTTCTCCATGACATTCAGGGATGGAGGTTACTCTCCTCCTCCCACAGGAAATTGGCAACTCGTTTTCTCTACTCCAAGAAGGGAGGTTTGCAGGACCACTTTATTAGCGTTGGGTATGTGTTATATTATTTGCACGAGAAGTAGTGTCCGAGCGTATGTGTCAAGAACACAGGGGGGTTAGAGGGGGGGGCATGAGGCCCCCCCATTGTGGGGTGCAGGGGGTGGATCCCCCCGCACAAGACCGCATTATATTTAGGTGGTTTTTCAGCACATGGTTTCTTTGTCGATGGTTTTCTATTTCCAGTTAAGGAATTAGGGTTTTGGACTAATCCAGGTCATTGGGTTAGGGTTTTGGATGTCATTGGATCCTATATGTATTTTTTATTGTAAACATTGTAATGCAATGAATGAATATAGAATATGTTGGTTTTCCTGGTTTGGGTTTGTAGGGGAAAAATCTTTGTGTAATGTTTGTATTTTCCATTTTATATTTTATGTTCTTTTTTTGAATATATGTTTGTTGTAGATATTGTACAAGGTTAGAATTTACACTCAGTCAATCATAATCCTTGTTTATCATCTTGTAGACAAACCCTTCCCATGGCTTCTCTTAGCCAAAAATGAGCTTTCTTATAATCTTTTCTCTCTATTCCAGAGTCTAAAACGTGCTTCTCTTATCCTATCAAGATTGTTCTCTCTACTTTGCTATTTTGTAGATATTTCTTTGTCCCCCAAATTACCTCCTTTATTTCCTTCCTCAACAATTTTGTGTGGGTATGAATCCTAATTCGTGGTCAGGCCTGGAAGCCTTATAGATGGGTACCTTGCCCCATCTCCTCATTAACTCTTGAGGATGCCCAACTACTATCTTGACTGCTAATTCATTTCTGGGTCAGAGGACTGTTGAGAAATTACACCCAGTAGGTACTATTCTGGTGAGGGTCGTCTCAACCATTCTTGGTTTCCCCTCACCATATATCTCATAGAATCCATGGACTATCTTGGAAAACTTCCCCCCTTTCAGCAGTTGTGCAACACATATCCAATTTCTATTAATAACAGAAAATTAAAACATTGACCCTTTTATACAAAGGTTCATCAAATCAAACATTCACAGATTTTTAGTCCGCTGTAGTCTCTTGGCCAATTATAGTTATATTTACAAAATTGGGGAAACATGGGTGTTACAATCCCCTCCCCCTCAAAGGAACATTATCCTTGATGTTCTATCTGTCGATGTGCTATGCATGTACAAAAGTAAAAAAAAATGGATATGCATGTCTCATGGCATCCTCCATTTCCCATGTAGCCTCTTCTAGGCCAAAGTGTTTCGACTGCACCTTGACCTTAGCAATGGTTATGTTCATGAGTGGGGTTTCCTTCTTGTCTATTATACATTGAGGTCCTAGCAGGAATTCTCCCTTGGGTTCCACCTGAATCACAAACCAGTCAATAATATGATTAGAATCATGTACATACTTCTTTAATAAAGAAACATGGAAAACATTATGTGCCTTCACTGTGGGAGGAAGTACTATTTGATAGGCTACTGGTCCCACTCTATCAAAAAATTCAAAGGGTCCAAAATATCAAGGTGCCATCTTGGCATAGGCTCCCATCCTCAAACAATTTTTCCTAGGTCTAACTTAGAGATACACATGATCCCCTTCTTTGAACTCTCTAGGAGTCATTTTCATGTATGCACATCACTTTTGTCTATCCTGGGATATCTTCAAATTTTGTCTGATCGGAATTACTTGTTGTTCCATTTTATTTATCATATTTTGCCTTATTGTAACTCTGTCTACTGGGTTGTTCCAGCTAATTAGAATGTTTCCTTCTATTCCATAGAAAGATTCAAAAGGGCTCATTTTTAATGACTCTTGATAGACATTGTTGTAGGAAAATTCTACCAGTGGTAGGTAGTCCTACCACTTCTTGGGTTGATGCATTACATGCATCCTCAACATGTATTCTAATACCTTTTTTACCATATCTGTCTTCCCATGAGTTTGCGGGTGATAGGCTGTACTAAAGAGAAATTTTGTTTCAAAACTAGCAAACAAATATTTCCAAAAATTTGAAGTAAACTTTGTATCTCTATCGAATATAATTTCCTTAGGCATGCCATGCAGTATGAATATTTATTTCATGAAAATGATGGAAATATCTATTGCCTTGCAGGTTGACTTGACAGGTATGAAGTGAGAATACTTGCTCAGTTTGTCCACAAATACCATGATGACATCGTTCTATTTGGTTGATCTTGGTAGTCTTGTGATGAAATCCATGGAGATGGTTTCCCATTTCCATTTGGGAATTGGTAGGGGATACAACAACCCTGTTGTGTGTCAGTGCTCTACTTTGACTTGATAATATTATAGACACTTATCTAAGTAATCAAATATGTATTTTTTCAGTCTAGGCCAATAAAATAATTTCCTAGTGGCTGTGATCATTCTCTGATAACTAGGATGACCAATATATGTTATTTTGTGTAGTTCATCCATTATGAACCTCTTCAAGTCGTCACAATTTGGAATATACAATATTCCCTTGTAAGTCTATGATCCTTCATTAAGAATATGATAACCTTCATAGTTCATCCCTGTGGGATTTTTATTTAGGTATGATGTCATGGTCTAGAAAAATACATCCGTTTCTTGTGAAATTTTGACTCTTTCTCTTTGATGTCTGATTCACCAGTGCTTACAACTGCCAAGTGAACCAATTTCATACTTCTACTAAGGGCATCCTCCACCCTATTCTCATTTCCTTTGATATTTTTTATTTCAAAATCAAACTCACTAAGGAGAGCCATCCACCTATCTTGTCTCACATTGAGTTTTGGTTGGTCAAACAAATACCTCAATCCACTATGGCTTGTCATAAGTACAAATCTTCTACGTAAGAGGTAATGCCTCCACATTTCTAAATCATGTACTATGGAAGCCAATTCTAGATCATGGGTCACATAATTGACTTCATGCTCATTCAATTTTATGGATTCATACCAAATCGCATGCCCTTGCATAAGGACTCCTTCGATCCCTTCCTTGCAGGCATATGTACACACAAGGAAGTCCTTGTCTGGGTATGAAATATTTAGTACACGCACATTGGTTAGCAAGAATTTTAGTTCTTAAAATCTTTCTTTACATTATGATTTCCAAATGAATTTAACCCCCCTTTTTTTGAAGGGAGGTGATTGGGAAACCAATCTTGAAGAATCCTTTTATGAAACTCCTATAGTATCCTTCCAAGCCCATAAAGGATCTGATATCATATACATCCTTTGGGGTAGGCCAATCCATGATGGATTTAATCTTGTGAAGATCAACTACCACTCCTTCCTCAGAAATAACATGGCCTAAGTAATGGAATTGTTTTTGGAAAAAGTTACACTTACCAAGCTTAGAATAGAGATGATGTTCTCTTAGTACTTGGAGTACTAGCTTGAGATGTTCTTCATGCTCTTCCATATTCTTGGAATATATTAGGATATCATCAATGAAAACTAACACAAACATATCCAAGAAATTTATGAATACATTATTCATTAAGCACATAAAAGTGGTTGGAACATTGGTAATCCCAAATGGAACCATCACAAATTCATAGTGACCATATCTTGTCCTAAAGGTTGTCTTGTGGATGTCTTCATCTTCAATTCGAACTTGTTGGTATCTAGACCTCAAGTCAATCTTGGAGAATATTGTAGCGCCCCTTTATTGGTCAAACAAGTCATCAATTCTGGGTAAGGGATACTTATTCTTAATGGTCATCTTATTGAGTTGTTTTTAGTCTATGCACAATCTGAGTGTGCCATCTTTAGTTTTCACAAGAAAGGCTAGTGCTCCCCATGGAGAGACACTTGGCTGAATGTATCCTTTGTCCCACATATCCTTCAGTTGTAGCTTGATCTCAACTAGCTCTGGTGTACTCATTTTATACAGTGTTCTAGACATTGGCACCTCTCCTGGTATAAGTTCTATTGAAAATTCAATATCCCTTCTTTGAGGTAGACTTGGTACCTCTTATGGGAATACATATTTATATTCTCTTAATATGGGATGGTTCTCTAGGCTGGTTTTTTCATTCTCAATAGATTTTAGTACTTGTATTGCATTCAAGGGACATCCCTTTATGAAATACTTCTTCACTTGGAGGGATGATATTTGTATCACTGAGACAAGATTTTGAATCCTTTGTAGGGTTACCCTTCTTCCTTCTTTATTCTCACACTCCAAAGTTTTATTGTAACATTCCAACCTAGTTTTGTGGGCAACCAACTAGTCCATGCCAATCAACAGGTCATAAGATCCTAGAGGAAGTATGTTTAGGTTCTCTTGGGGGAGAAACCCACTTATAACAAATTGGAATGCTGGTATGACCTCTGTTACTTTTCTTTTGGTTCCAATGGATAGTAGTACTGGCCATGATTTAACATGTTTAACTTGTTGTAATTTACATTTCTCAACACTTTGAGGGGCAACATAACTCAAATTAGAACCAGGGTCGATTAAAATGGAAACATGATGGTTGGCAATCGTACCTTCCATATCCACCACTAAAGTTTCATTGTCAACTTGTCTATTATCCAAGGCTGCATAAATTTGTGACAGACTCCTAGCCACATCATTGACTGTGGTAGCCTCTTGGATGTTGTATACCCTCCCATTGTTCTTTTTCCTATGCAGAAAGTCCCTCAATAGATGTTCCTCTCCAAAACCCAAACATTTCAATGGTTCTCTCTTAGTGTTATCAGTCTTACTTGGAGCTTCTCTGAATGGTTTATTTCCACTCTAGGATGGAAAATTTTGATAATACACACTTCTGGTAGGAAGGCTCATCCTAGAGCTCTTACCATGGTTCTTAAACCTATAGGATTTAAATCCCTTCTTCTTGAATACTGAATTGTTTTTCTTCTTCAAGTCTTCATGGGGTTTTGTCTTATTCTTGAATTTATCATAGTAATACCTTATTTTTCGAAGAGTATCTTCTAAATTATCTAGCTTATCAAACTGAATTATGTCCTGGTAGAAATGAGCTAATCCACTAATAAATTGTTTCATCTTTACTTTTTCATCCTTTATGTAAGCAACATGTAACATCCCCGGCCACCCATGATCGGGCCATGCTACATGAGGGAACACTTTCATTCTCTCACTGTGGAACATACTGTAACATACCCAATATTTAACTAAGCTATGCCACATAAATTTTCTCTTCAAACTGCATGCAATTATAACATATACATATAATACCCTTGCGGAATCTTGACATATAAATGTAAAAAAACAATTACATTCTGTAAATATACGATTTCATACGGAAATAACAGTAAACAAAGATATGCAACATATATAGGGAAATACCCATAAACATACAGACAGTTATAATCAGATATATGATAAATTGTAACATAAGCACACAAATAACAATACAACATGTAATTTATCATATGATTGGTGCTTATCTTGGAAATATTGTCACCAACTGTGTACAGATCGTCCACGAACCTCCCAACCTTAGACTACATTGTCCATCACTTTCAATAGTGAGTCACCCCCGAGCTGGGACTAAACTCCACCTGGGTAAATGGATTCCTAACTAGGATAAAGGATCATAGACAACAGGAAAGACTCTATCTCAGGTTCTCACTCAACTAACAACCTACAACCTCTCATTCCCCACATGCCTGTCCCACCCAAGGAAGTGTGCTCCTTCTCTTCTCAACAGTCCTTCGTTTGCCCCACTTCCCTTCTAGGGCTTCAACAACAGGCCATACATGAAGTCTAAGAGAACTGTAGCTGTAGTTTAGCACCTTTAGGAAATCAATTCCTAGCAATTCTCTCGCTTAGAGAATTTCTCACGGGCTTGAAAACTGGCCTCTTCAATTTCCCACAGGCTTGAAAACCCTCTTATTCAATCCCTCTCCTAAGATAACCAGGTACACCAACCAAAAATTGTTACGGAAATAGGCTCAGATACAGTGAAATGAATGTTTGAAGGATAACTGACTACGTGAGTGAAATGGTCATGGAATCATTGACTGGATGAATGAATGATGGAAGGAATCATGGGAGAGATGATCATAAGAATGATTGTAAGAATTATCATCCGGATGATGGAGAAAAAGTGTGTAAATGAACTAAGTTCCCCATGATATGCATGCATGTCCCCAACTTGACACTTGTCATGTTGGAAGCTACTTTGATCCACTTGTCCCTAACTTTAGAACTTAGGATAAAATAATTATCCATACTTTATGTTTTAAAGAAATATTAATATAATATTATTTTTTTGATTAAGCTCTCTAGCTTAGCCCTTTCCCTTAAATTTTGGCCCTCCCTTTCCCTAACTGGTGGAGTTCAGTCCCCCATCTCTTTTATCGCAGTTGGTCTGCGTGCAATGATGTATTTTATATTAATCATGGGACATATACAAAATAGGTTCATTCTTATTTAACATCTAGGAGCTCTGGCCTAATTCAAAAACATAAGCATCGCAACTTATAATCACTGGCTCACCAACCTATAACACATATCATATACACAAGGCTTGCTGACCTCCATACTGCGCGCACTTTAGTTACTGCGCGCGGTATGCAGGAATGTGCAGACTACATCATTTTACTGTGTAGTACATGCACGCACTATGCCATGAAAGGTGCATTACAAAATGATGTCAAAACAACTCACTAGCTTAAGTACACTTACATTACATTTACAATTGGGTTTCGACCGAGGGATATTATAGAACATACCTCATCAGCTCAAGGAATTTGTTGATATATTCATCTATGGTGAGTTGTCCCATCTTGAGTTCATATAATTCCTTGGTCTTTCCATCAAAGTACTTTTATGACACGTACTTCTTATTGAAGTATTTCTCAAAACAATTCCATGACAAGTCCTTCTCATGGATTCTTTTCACATTCCTAAGGTCCTCCCACCAAATGGAATCTTTCCCATTCATGTTGAAAATGGATATCCAAGCCTTTAAGTTTTCAGAGTAGCCAAACTTCTGCTTCTTCAAGTTTTGAAAATGGACTCTAAAGTACTTCTTCAAGTTGAGTAGCCAAATTTCTATTTCTTCCCCCTTCTTAAGATATCCATTGAAGGTGGGTGGTTTGGTTTTCTTGAACTCTTCAGGGTCATGACCCTTGGATTGTTTCCTCTTCTTTCTTCTTGTTTGGGAATAGGAACTAGTTTTTCCACTAGAATATTCCTTGGAGTTGTTAGTGTCCTCACCAGAGGAATCTTCCATTAAATGTCTCTTGGCTCCATGTTGGGCCTTCTTTTAGGTGCTCCTCATAGTGTGGCCACTTTTAGGACCATGCTTATGTATCTCAAGTGGACTTGGAGTTTTCTTAGTATAATGTTTGTCCACATGACTGGCAGTTGGACCATGTTCCAGTTGCCTTTGTATATCTGTTAGAATTTGCAGTAGGACTTCTTTAATTTCAGTCTACTTCTCCTGTTCCTTGATCAACCTTTCATTGTCATCCTTATAACTCTATAATTCTTCCATGAGGCTTCTTAAAGTTTTTGCCAAATGTGGAGGGGTTTTCACCACCCTCCTTTCATCAGATTCTTCCTCTCTATTGTGGGAGGTCTCCGCCAACTCCTGATGTGTCACTATCCTTTACGTGTAGTTATCCTATTGTTCGTTAACTTCTTCAGTGTTGATAAAACATTTTTTGTTAGTTACTAATGTACCAATTCATGAAAAACACATATCATTGCAAGGTGGATTAAATTCTTTATTTGGAAACATTAGCAACCTACAATGAAGACTTCCAAAATATCTATCAACAATAGAAGGTTTATTTCCTCTCTTTAGTAGAGGTTCATAAAAGTTTCTTATAGAAGGGGGGTAACGTGTTGCCCCACAAGTTCTCTAATAATGTTTTTATGTGACTCGTGCATGAGCCCAAGCAGGCCAAGTGCTATTGTGATGCTATGATACCAATTTCTAACACACCCAACCCCTTAAATACCCTTTCTAGGGATAGGGCATCAAATTTTTTCTTTTCCTTGGTTCATTTTCGGTCCCTTACTAAGAAAAACACTATTATTCTACTCCCCCTAAGCTTACATCTCCCACTACATGCTTAAACCACATATTAGGGTCTTGCTCGTGACCTCGAGCTAAAAATTGGGAGCTAAGAGTCTGCTTAGCAAAGTTTTCAACACTTCGAAACTCCCGGACTTTGGGAGTTCCAACGGTGTTGTCAAATTCTCAGATCACCGAACAATGGAGGGAATCAGCGGGCCATGTCCTCCACCAAGATCCTACCGTTAAAAAGGGGGCTTCGATGCTCAAAAAAAAACACTCCTTTTTATTAATCCTCGAAGTCCTGAAATCTCGCCACATGACCTTAGCCATTTGGTGGTCGACATTCAGTGTTTGGCATTGAAAGTTGTCCGTTTTCGGTGTTTCGATGATCGGATATTGCCATTAGAATTTTGGCATTTGGAGATTAGTGATCCTCATTGTACCTTCTTTTTCCATGCTATGCTCAAATATTTCAAACTCCCAAAATTATCCAAACTCCCAGAGTCCCGGACATGTCACGAGCCATGTTGGACCGACAGACATGAACCAGAATATGACATGTGGCGAGGGTCAATAGGTGACACATGTACTCATTAGGGGGTGACACATTTCATTCACTAATAGTCATAAATGGTTTGTGAATCATTCGTATCCGGATGACACGTGGCGCGCATAATGTGGGTCCACATCACATCGAATGATGTCATCATGCCGCGCCATATTGGACTGATAACTTCCCATCACTTTGATCTCACGGTCAGTAGGAGTCCACGTGTATCCATAAATCTATGTCTCTCATTACTTTGCAGCTCTGGACTTTAGATCTTTCCAACTCCTTGCATCGTGAATTCCTTGAAGAGATAAGTCTCCAAACTCTTTAATATGGCGCCAAGTGTCCTCATCATACCAACGATTGAGATTCATTTCAACGTTCGCGACTTCAGATGTTTTCACATTTGGTAGGTCCTTGGCCAGGTTCCTTAGGAGTACTAAGTCTCTGGACTATGGGATCGATTGCCATGTGCCCTCTCTTTTGACGACTCTAATTCGATGGACAAACTTAGACATGGGAAAAGTAGGGTCCACATGTCACTCCATGACACATTCCTGGTCGGTTGGGAAATTGAGGGTGAGCCTCTCAGATTGATAGCTGGGAGGAATACCAAAGGATCCAAATA
This sequence comes from Picea engelmannii, assembly GCA_009831015.1. NCBI lineage: Eukaryota > Viridiplantae > Streptophyta > Pinopsida > Pinales > Pinaceae > Picea > Picea engelmannii. The sequence goes on along the minus strand of ML787530.1, from coordinate 467,095 downwards.
TGGACGGTCCACATCAATTCAGAATTTCAACATTTGGGAGTTCGGCGTGTATCTCTCGGCTTTCCCTTCGGACGACGATGGATCTATCGCCACATGTACGCAACATCCATAGCTAGGATTTACTCTGATTTGCGGAGCTCCGGGGAAACTCCTACGTCCCTATACCACCAAATACCAAGACTTTTAGATAATCATTAATATGTGGACACGTGTTCCCCCATTTTCAATGGTCACAATTTACTCCGCGACTCTGACATTCGAGATTTTTTGACATTACACCATTCCTATTCTCTCGAAGTAGGACTTCGCCGAAGAACTTAACGCTTCCCTTCCTAAGTCTGATCTAACAAATGAGAGGGATCTACACTAGATCTCCAGATAGATGACCCTCATGAATTCAAGACTTTGTCCTTTGGCTATTTTTGAGGGTTGTGGAATCGTAAGTTCCCAAGTCCCGAAGCCAAAAAAGCTAGCCCCTTTTCGACTAGCGCGGGGTTTCAAGGCCCTGGTCACATGGGTCCCTTGGAAAATATTGTGGGCTAAACATAAATCCTTTTTGCAACAAAGGGTTTAAGGACATGGGAATGAGCCCTCAATCACATGGGTTGATAGTCTAAAGGGAAAACACCCTTCTCCCACATAGATGAACTTGACATTCTCTCTAAGGTGAATTCAAAGGATTGGCAGGATTTAGATGTTCTAGTCAATCCTACCCGAATCCCCTACGGGTTCACATCCTTTGACTCTCTATCAGCTAAACTGAGATAATTCAAAGATCATATAAATATAACAGTTTACAGAAGTGAAAGAGAATCTCTAATAATTGTTCAAATACTGAAGAAATTAACCATAACCACAGACATTCATCATTGCATCCAACTTATATATACACAGAGTATGATAATACTTATCAGAAATGGATAATGTTTAGCGAATGTTGAAAGGGGTGACCGTTTCCTCCCAACCATAGGCACAACCACTCCTGATGGAATTACCTGGCCACCCCCGAGATAAACCATTATGATCTGAGAGAGATTATTTATCCTTGCTCCACGACAGTAAGGAACGATGGTTACTCTCCTCCTCCCACAATAAATTGGCAGTTGTTGTTTTCTACTCCAAGAAAGAGGTCTGCACGAGTACTTCCTCAGTCATTCATCAACCTTGTTTATCATCTTGTATACAAACCCTTCCCGTGGCTTCTTTCAACAAAAAACAGGCTTTCTTGTCAACTTTTCTCTCTATTTTAGAGTCGAAAACATTCTTCTCTTCTCCTCTCAACATTTTTCTCTCTACTTTGTTATCTTGCAGATCTATCTCAGCCCCATGAATTAGCTCCTTCCTTACCTTCCTCAGCAAGGTTGCGTGGGTCTGAATCCCAATTTGTGGTCAGGCCTAGAATCCTTACAGATGGGTACCCTGCCCCATTTCCTCATTAACTCTTGAGGATGACATTCCAACCACCATCCTGATTGGTATTTCATTTATGGGTCAGAGGACTGTTGAGAAATTACACCCAGTAGGTACTAGTCTTGTGATGGTCATCTCAACCATTTTTGGTTTTCCCTCACCATATCTCTCATAGCATCCATGGTCTATATTGGAAAACTCCCCCCCTTTTAGCAATTGTGTAACACATATCCAATTTCTATTAATAACAGAAAAATCATACATTGACCCTTTTATACAAAGTTTCGACAAATCAAACATTCACACATATTTAGTGTGCCATAGTCTCTTGGCTAGTTATAGTTATATTTACAAACTAGGGGAAACATAGGTATTACAGTTTATTATGCATTGATGGATGTTAATGTTTATGATACAGTAATATACTCATGATAAACAAATGAACATGGTTGAATAATTTAAAGGAATATACATTTTGGTGTAAAGGATTAATAAATGTTATAATTTCTCATTATTCATTCACCCCCCCCCCTCTAAGTAATCCAACATATTTATCTCACTCTCTCTCTTACATCTACCCCCCATCTCTCTCTCCCTCTCTAACCACCCTGTCGATCTCCCTCTCTCCCCATCATACTCCTATACATGGTAATACCTATAAATGGAAATACATATACCTCACAAGGCATGGAAATACCTATACCTAGACCTTGCATTGACATGCCTCATACTCTCACACCCACTCCCTCTCTATCCTCCCTCTTCAACTCTCTCTCTCTATCTCCCTCTTCAACTTTGTCCCTCCCTCCCCTCTCTCTTCCGCCTCTCTCCCATCCTTTCTCTCTCTCCCCATTGTTAGTCTCAATATCACTCTCTCTACCCCTCTTTCTCTCTCTATTCCCCCTCTCTATCTCCCTTTGTATCCACCCCTGCCTCTCACTCTCTCCACACCCCCCCTTCTATGTCTCCCCCTATGCTTCCCTTCCTCTCACTATCCTTCTCTCTACCCCCC
>ML787530.1:434334-457596 GCA_009831015.1 Picea engelmannii | reverse complement strand
TATATATATATATATATATATATATATATATATATATATATATATATATATACATATATAACTTTTTATTTTCTTTTATTATAGAAAAGTGCGAAGGTGGCAGAGAGGGAAGAGAGCAAGGAAAGAATGGAAAGATCTTAAAAGTGGTCGGATGGGATTCAATAAAGGGTTACGGGGATAGTCAAGATAGCCGAGTGTTGCACGATGAAATTTCATGTTTCAGAATTTTTGAGTGCAAAATGTATAAAACGAAAGAGTGATGGGGCAATTGAGTGACCAGTTTGTATATTTGTGGAATTCCACCAAAGTGGATAAGTATGGAACAAGGAAATTGATAATTGCATACGTGGCAATAAGATCTTATATATAATTGCCAATTGCTAATTTCAAAGGGGCAAGGATACAGGAAACAACGACTACGAACTGAATATTTCTTCAACCCGCCAAACCGACAATTCACCAAAGAAATTCGAACAAATGGCGAAGTATGGAAAGTGGACAGATGAGCTTCAAAATGGGGTGACAATAGTTCCACTAAATATGCAAGGACCTGACGGTTAAATTGTATTTCTCGAAAGTTTTCAGTGCAAAAATGTGCAGCACAGAAAAGGGCATGATAGGTGGACCATAATATGGAAAAGCGTATGATCTAAGAACAATTGCAATTTTGAATATCTATCAATTTTTATATACCGGAGCTCCGAATGCTGTTTGGAGGTCATGGAAAAGTAGAATTGCAATGTTGACCCAACCAGCGCGCAAGTCCTCTTGTCAATTTGTATATGGTGGAACTCTGGGTACCAGTTGTGGGACAGGGAACAGTAGACGGTCAATTTAAAGAAAGGGGAAGTGATCGTTGGAAACACAAATACGTGAATCTGCGAAGCTACAGAGCAACGCATTATCGGGAAAAAAACGATTAAGTAACTAGGAAGAGAAACTAGAGGGAATAAAAGAGTGGGAAAATAGAGAGGTGAAAGACAATTTTCGTAAGCGCGAATTGGTTTCAAAGAAGCGCCATCGTTGCAAAACCATGATCTACTAATTGTCAACAAATTCGTTGTTGAATATTACATTTTATTGCAATGTATGCATGTAGCTATGTTCTTGATACATTATTCCATGACTATAACATATCAACTTAACCACTAAATTTCCTTTTCTACTAATTGTTAGCAAATGCTTTGTGGAAGATTAGATTTTATTGGAATGTGTGAGTGTAACTGTGTTCTTGATACATTCTACCTTCAGTGCAACATATTAACTCAAGTATTAACCTTATTGCATTATGGGTTGTTAGTATTAAAACTTAATAATTACATGTCTAGAAATAAGAATAACCATTTTGCTACAACATTGTACATTGGTATTAGTAAACACAAGATCAAATAAGTATGAGAGCACCGAACCATGCCAATTAGAACATGCGTTAAACCCAGAAAAGAGGCAGCAACAAAGAGTGCAACGAATTTTGTTTTTAATAGCAAATCCATTTAAAATAAAAAAAAGAAGAAAAACACCGAGTACTGTACATCTATGCTTAGAAATTTGACCCAGTTCTTCGGGCCAAAAAATTGAAGGTATCTGTGAAAAACACAGGCATGGGTTCTATAGTATGCAAGATCCTTGGAGTTTTCTCATCGATGAATCATCCTCTGCTGAAATTGATATTTTTAAGAAGATTTTCCTCAGAAAGAAGAGGAAAATGGTTGCAGGGCAAGTGGAATATCCCTTAGTTGAAACCACCTCTGTATACTCCAAAACAATTCAGTAGCACAACTTGCACGTGCAGTTGTAGAGGCCCAAATTAGTCCATTCTGGGTAGAAGGAGATGACTAGTAGGAAAATGCGTGGAAGGAGCGAGAGTTTTGGAGCTGATGCCCGAAAATGTTAAACAATATTTTTTTGGCTTGAAATATATCTCTGGGAGCATCAAAATATCATTTATTTACATTGAAACTCTTCCATCCATATTGAACTAATTTGAAACTCTAGAATTCTTACTTTCGCGGTGCAAAGTGGCTATTGCGTTCACTGTCAGTTTCTTTTCTCAAACTCCTTTTGGTGTTTTCATGACTGTGATCACCGATCTGGGAAGGTCCATTCATTATGGTTGATTTAAATTTGGGTGCAGGAGTGGGAAGATTATCTGCATTGCCATCATCCATTGTCGTATCATCGTCCATCAGATCATCTTCTTTCGACTCGAAATTCATGGCATCAACTTCTGAAATAACAATGACTGCAACTGGGTAGGTTCTCTGACCAGCCAGGGTTGCGATGGAATTTTTTGGCTTGAAATATATGTCTTGGTGTACCAAGGGACCATCTCCTTTTTTTCTCCTGGGCGGAGGGAGATGAATAGTAAGAATATGCCCTGGAATAGTGGAACCTCTGGCCATTATGCCCCAACATGTTTATTGTGTGTGGAGAGAACTGCTGCCAGAAGTTATTTAGAATTTCCATTTGGTCAAGATGATGTTTGAAATGAAAATCGGGCAGGGATAATATAAGTCTCCTCAAATTATGGCTTAATGCGTATCAATGGAATATCTCCTCGAGCCTTTCGCTGATGAATGACAATTTCCAGGGTTTGTGTGGAATGAGATGTGACCATCATAGTTCACTAATTGCAAAATTAGAAAAAAGTGTGAACGTGGCAGTGACGATGAAAAGAGATTAAGAATAAGAAATTTCTTAAAATCACCAACCCGTTAAGGCACAAAAAAAAATATTGCGTGGCCTTTGAAATGAATACTTGGAAAGGATAACATGCTTGTGGGCAAATCTTAGTTTAATTCGTACTAATGACAAATCTTCTCCAGACTTCTAGAAATTAATGATAGTTTTAACAGTTGTTGTAGGATGGCTACTAGCATTAAAGCTTAATTATTGCATATCTGGAAACAAGTACGAAGGCAACAACAATGGTGAAACTGATTCCAAGAAATACCAAAGTATGAAAAGCGGTCGGTCGAAGATATACCCAGGGCACATGAAGGGCCGATAGTTCTCGACATGGTGGGCTGAAAATTGAGCCTCTATTGTTCCATGTCCTACAAATAACACCTACACTTCCGCGATATACAAATTGACAAGTGGACTTGCGGGTTGGTTGGTTCAACATTTCATTTTTTTGTCCTTAGCGATTCCATATTAATTCCATAATTAGCCACTTTTTTGGATAAGGGGTTCTTAGGTTGGCGGGAAAAAAGTTGGGCATCTATTATTCCATGCTCTACAAATAGCACTGACAATTCCGCAATATACAAATTCAGAACCTGACCTATGCTAAATTATTATTTTTAAATATTTATATTGCAAAGTTTAATTATACGAGAAAGTTTGCACAATCTGGTCGGCTAAGTGATATAAAAGTATTTCGACAAACAAGCAATATAAAAAAGATTCATTCCATACTTAGGCACTTTTTTAATCACGGGTTGGAGGCCTTGTGGGCTGAAAAAGAGTGTCTATTGTTCTGTTTCCTACAAATAGCACCCATATTTCCGCAGTATACAAATTGACAGGAGGACCTACGGGCTGCTTGGCTGAACATTGCATTTGATCGTGGGTTCGTGGCCTGGCAGGCTGAAATTTAAGTATCTATTGTTCTGTGTCCTACAAATAGCACCTACAGTTCTTCTATATACAAATTCACACGCATACTTGTGGAAAGTTTCTATATAAAGTATGGAATGAGATTTTATACATCATATGCAGATCCCTCATTCCATACTTAGGCAGTTTTTGTATCACGGGCTCATGGTCTGGCTGGTCGAAAAGAGAGTCTCTATTGTTCTATATCCTACAAATAGCACCCATGCTTCTGCAATATACAAATTGATAGTGTTCTAGAACATATGCGGATCCCTCATTCCATACTTGGGCACCTTTTGGATCGCGGGTTCGCAACCTGGCGGGATGAAAATTAAGTATCTATTGTTTTGTGTCCTACAAATACCACCTAGACTTTCGTGTCCTACAAATAGCACCTAGACTTTCGTGATATACAAATTCGCACGCGGAATTGTGGACATAGTCTATATAAAGTATTGAATGAGATTTTATACAACATATGCGGATCCCTCATTTTTTGGATCGCAGGCTCATGGCCTGGCGGGCCAAAAATAGAGTCTTTATTGTTTAGTCTCCTCCAAATAGCACCCAAACTTCCACGATATACAAATTGATAATGTTTTAGAACATATGCAGATCCCTCATTCCATACTTGAGCACTTTTTGGATCATGGGTTCGCGACCTGGTGGGATGAAAAATAAGTATCTATTTTTCTATGTCCTACAAATAACACCTAGACTTCCGAGATATACAAATTGGCATGCAGACTTTCGGACATAGTCTCTATATAAAGTATGGAATGAGATTTTATATAGCATATGTGGATCCCTCATTCCATACTTAGGCAGTTTTTGGATCGTGGGTTCGTGGGTTGGCGCACCGAAAATAGAGTCTCTATTATTTCGTCTCCTACATATAGCACCCAGACTTCTGCGATATACAAATTGATAGGTGGACTTGGGCTGGTTGGCTGAACATTGCACTTTTATTGTCCTGTAGCGATCCCGTATGAATTTCAAATTTAACATTTTTTTTTATCGGGGGCTCTGGGGTTGGCGAGCTGGAAATTGGGCATCTATTGTTCCACGCTTTACAAACACATTTTTATAGAACATATGCAGATCCCTCATTCCATACTTTGACATTTTTTGGATCGCGGGTTCACGACCTGACAGGCTGAAAATTAAGTATCTATTGTTCTGTGTCCCACAAATAGCACCTAGATTTCCGCGATATACAAATTGACACACGGGCTTGTGGACATAGTCTCTAAATAAAGTATGGAGTGGTATTTTATACAACATATGCAGAGATCCGGTATGAATTTCATATTTAGCGATTTTTTTTTATCGGGAGCTCTGGGGATGGCGGGCTGGAAAATGGGCCTCTATTTTTCTGCATTGTACAAAAACATTGTTCTAGAACATATGCGGATCCCTCATTCCATACTTGGGCACTTTTTGGACCGCGTTTTTGTGACCTAAAAGGCTTAAAATTAAGTATCTATTGTTTTGTGTCCTACAAATAACACCTAGACTTCCGCGATATACAAGTTGACATGCGGACTTGTGGACATTGTCTCTATATAAATTATGGAATGAGATTTTATACAGTATATGCGGATCCCTCATTCCATACCTAGGCAGTTTTTGGTTCGCGGCCTGGCAGGCTGAAAATAGAGTCTCTATTGTTTTGTCTGCTACAAATAACACCCAGAATTCTGCGATATACAAGTGGACAGGTGGACTCGGGCTGGTTGGATGGACATTGTAGTTTTATTGTCCCATAGCGATCCCGTATGAATTTCATATCTAGCGAATTTTTTTTTATCGGGTCTATGAGGCTCACGGGTTGAAAATTGGGCCTCTATTGTTGCACGTTGTACAAACACCAGGCACATCTCTGCGATTTACAAATTGACAAACACACATGTGGGCTGCGTGGCTCAAAATTGCAGTTTTCATTGTTCCTTGTCCTCCGAATAGTCCTCAGAGTTCCGCGATATACATATTGACAGATGGACTTGAAGGTTGGCAGGTTCAAGTTCTCCATTGTTTACAGATACTAATCCCTATCAACTATCTAACATATCTAAAAACATGTTTTTCAATACTAAATTATTAATAATAATTTTTGCTATTACAAAATTTAATTAAATGAGAAAGTTTGTACAATCTGGTCGGGCAACTGATATAAACGTTATCCTGTAAGATCCTTTACTAAGGCTTCAAAGTTAAATGGTAAATTTATAATCTAAATTACTTTTCCTTTCTTGAACAGGACATCAAATTTCCATTTATGTTTGCATTACAACAATCTAACTAATTTATGTTGAAGTTCTAGCAAATTAACCAACTAAATATTAAATTCTCATTTTATACAGTGCAAAATAGTCACAAAATAGATTACACAACATATTACACATTTTCCACACATAAATTCATATCATAACTTTCATTCTGAACAAAATTAATACTGGAAAAATACCTCTTGAAGAAGAAGATTGTACTTTGCTTTCCTGTTGTTGCAGACTGCTTGAAACTACCTGGAAACTGAATCTTTCCCTCCCATCTAGCTAGGAATAGATCCTCTCTAGCTCCCTAGCTCCAAGAAACCTTGCGGTTTCCTGGCCCTCTAAGCCCAAAATCCCCAGCAACCCCGGTTCCCCCTTTGACAGACCTCCAACAGGCTCCTCAACAAAACCACCACAAGCTCCTCCACAAAACCCAAGCTTTTTAGCAAAACCACCACAAGCTCCTCCCTCCAAACATAAAAATACCCCTAAAAAATCCTCCAACAAACTCCTCCCCCAGCCAACTAAAATAGTCCTCCTCAACAATAATGCTTCCCCCTTAACTTATCCTCCCTTCCATCATTCACCGCCTTCTTCCCTCATTTAATTCTCAACTACCCTCCCCCAATTAGGTGTCAACCACCTTATCCTATTTTCATTAATGGGTTGATCTTCTGATACAAAATAATAGTTAATAAGTTATTAAGATGGATTTTATTAAACATATATTAAATCATGAAATTAATTAACTAATTAATTAAACCAATATACATTCAACAATTATTTAACCAGGACAATTAATTAATTAAACTAATATACATTAAACAATTATTTAAATCCTGACAATTGATTAATTACTTAGGGTTGTTAGATACACCCACGCTTCAGGAAACTTCGTCCTGAAGTTAAAGTATTTTATGATACAAGGGAAAAGACACATGGTTCACACATTCATATCCAATAACCAACAATATTAGTAAGTAAGCCAAGAAAATTCATACATACTAGTGTACATGTGCAAGAAATTCATGTGTATCTAGTACATACAAGTCTCGTGCATGTACTAATAACAATAGCTATCACCTCAATAGTAATTTATGTATGCATCCAATCCAATCAACAAGACTATTCATTTTATAAAAGTTAATATACCAATCAAATGTTTGTGAAATCCCTTAATTACAATAATATAGCTCAATAATGTTTATTTATACAACTTGTAGTTTAGTTAAGTAATTATGAATATGCATATATACACATTTTCTTTTCAGAAGAAAAGAACAATAAATTCCACCATAAGGCAAATCTCCATACACTCTCAACTATTTCTACTCATCCTTCCTCCCTAACTTACTTCCATCTTCCATTCTTTCCTCTATTGGACTATATTGGAGCATCAACTATATTTACCTAACTCCAAATAGAACCCGTAAGCAGAAGTGTCACTATCTTGACCAAGCTTCCCCAGCAAGCAACTAGCAGTCATCATCACACATCTAGGGGAGAGTGAACTAACACCATCCTCCCATGACTCCAGGTTTCAGAGGATACACGGTGGGAAATGCCTCCACCCCTCCTAACAGGACTAGGGTCCACACCCTACAATGGAATATATAGTGGCATCGTGTTGCTGGAAATTTTGTCATTGTTTATTCAGTTTTAGGCAGTCTCACCACCTGAAATCCTTCACTGGTCCAAATATCATAGCAATGCATTCAAACCAATATAATTTCACATACAAAGATTCATACCATATTGTTTCTCGATAGGTGGTCATGACATCCACTTTCATTACTATTATCCCTTGGCTATTTCATAGCCCATTGACCTACAGATTAGTCTTAAACACAAACTCATATATATCTATGCATTATCATCATGTAATTTCATACAACCATAATCTCAATTCAGTATCCATGTACCAACAACTTTAACATCAAATTTTTCAAGTTAGAAATAGATCTCATAATATCCCCATAATTCAATTAACGTTAACTATTCATAAAATTTTCATTTACATAATAGATTGCATCATATCCATCATCATTTAAATAACATTTAAACCTTCATAGGATTCACATTCACATAGTAGATCACATCATATCCATCATCATTCAAGTGATATTTAAACATTCATAAAATTTACATTCTCACAATATATCGCATCATATCCATCATCATTCAAATACATTTAAACATTCATAAAGGTTCATATGTCTTAAACGTTCAAGTGTATCATTAATAGTTTCACTGTGAATAAAAAAAATAAAGGTGATTAGGCCTCAGGTAATCTTAGTTGTGTAAGTCAAAAGGTGGTGTTACATACACCCAACCTTCAAGAACATATTCTCGAGGTGGTAAAAAATGTGAGGGATAATCTCGCCGTAATGTCTCAGCATCCTCCCAAGTAGTGGATCCCGGACTATACTTGTCCCATTAGACCTTAATTTGGTATACCAAATGGTTTATGAGCTGTCGGACTCTATGGTCCAATATGCGTAACGGTTCTACTGTGAGGGTGCTCGTTTCCGATACCTACAATTCCTTCCAATTTAATTCATGTGATTCATCAACAACATAATGACGTAGAACAAATACATGAAAAGAATTATGAGTTTTATGCAAGTGGGGTGGCAGTACGAGACAATAGGCAATGGGTCCAATTTTCTCTTGGATTTTGAATGGTCCTATAAATCGAGGTGACAACTTTGTCCCCTTCCCGAACCAAATGGTACTCTTATTAGGTCTGATACGAATGAAAACCTGATCTCCCACTTTATAACTTCGATCAGTCCTGTGTGCATATGCATAACTTTTCTATCTATCCTGTGCTTCCTTTAGTCTCTGCCTAATCTAAATCACCTGTTCCTCCATCTCTTGAATCAATTCTGGCCCAATTGTCACCCAGTCTTCTAACCTCTCCCAACTCAACGGTGTTCTTCATGGCCTTCCATACAGAGCTTCATAGGGTGGCATTCTAATGGAGCTATGAAAACTGTTATTGTAGGTGAACTCTACCAAAGGTAGGTACTTCTCCCAATGGGTTTGATTATCCATAACATACATCCTAAGCATGTATTCCATAACCTGATTTACTCTCTCGGTTTTCCCATCTGTTTCAGGATGATAAGTTGTACTTAAGTTCAACTGAGTCCCCAACGCTGACTGCAAACTTTTCCAAAACCTAGAAGTGAATATGGAGTCCCTATCTGAAATGATCTTCTTAGGTATCCCATGCAAATGAATGACCTCACTTAAAAACACACGTTCCACATCAGTGACATCGTAAGTGTCTCTAACTGGAATAAAATGAGCACTCTTGGTTAACTTATCAACTATTACAAGAATGGCATTGTGTCTAAGAGATGTGAGAGGAAACCCCACAACAAAATCCATAGAAATGACTTCCCAATTGGACATAGGAACATCATGTGGTTGTAGGAGACTTGTTGAGTGATGGTGGTCGACTTTCACTTGTTGACACTCTAGGCACTTGGCGAAGAAATGGAATACATTGTGGTTCATGCCTACCTAGAAGAAGAACTTCATCATGTCTACGTACATTTTCTTCACACCTGGATGTGCACAATAAAGTGCTCTATGGGCTTCCTTCAGTATGATGCTTCGAATATCCCCACCTTCGGGGATGTACATCCTTCCTAGATATCTCAATAGTCTGTCTACTTCCAAACTATATCCTTCATACTTTGGACCTAATTGCCTCCAAATCTGGAGGTTTTAGGTAACCTTTAAATACCAACTATCTCCAAGTAGTTGCGTCAACACATGTTCCCTCAGATTGACTTTTAAGGGTACCAAGAATAAGACACATGGTCTCCTACTCAGGGCATATGCGACCACATTCTCTTTTCCCTGGATATATGAAATACCAAAATCATACTCACTCATGAACTCACTCCATCTCCTTTGCCTGGAATTCAAATCCCTTTGAGTGAAGACATGTTTTAAACTTTGATGGTCTGTTTTGAGCTCAAAGTTTCACCCTACTAGATAGTGCCTCCAAAGTTTTAGAGCTAGCATTATAGCTACCAACTCTAAATCATGAGTAGCGTAAATATCCTCATGTTTCTTCAAGTTTCTTGATGCATAAGCTATCACTACTCCATCCTACATTAGCATGGCCCCCAACCCTTTCTTTGAGGCATCTTTGCAGACTGTGAAGTCCTTTTCAATATCCGACACTCGTAGAATTGGTGCACTAATTAGTAACCTCTTAAGCTCAATGAATGCACTGTCACATGCTTTTGTCCATTCATACCTAACCCCCTTTCACTGAAAATTGGTGATGGGTTTTTCTATTTTAGAGAACCCTTCCACAAATATTCGATAGTAACCTACTAGCCCCATGAAGCTTCTCACCTCATGAGAATTTTTCAGCACTAGCCATTCCATAATGGCCTTTACCTTTTCTGGGTCCACAGAGATTTCTTCACCGGAAATGTTATGACCTAAATAATGAATTTCTTTCTGGAAGAAGGAACACTTCGACAACTTCCCATACAGTTTTTTCTCTCTAAGGCAGGACAACACCACTTGCAAGTGTTCCTCATGCTCTCTTTAGTTCTTGGAATAAATGAGGATATCATCTAAAAATACTTGTACAAAGCGGTCTAAGTACTTCCGGAACACACTATTCATGAGGCTCATGAATACTGTTGGTGCATTGGTCAATCCGAAAGGTACTACAACAAAATCGTAATGCCCAAACCGAGTTAGAAACGCAGTTTTAGGAATATCACATTCCTTAATCCTTAACTGGTGATACCTTGATCGCAAATCAATTTTTGAGAATACCGCTTCTCCTTTCATATGATCAAAGAGATCATCTATCCATGGCATTGGGTACCTATTTTTCATTGTAGCATGGTTCAAGTCCCTGTAATATATACATAGTCATAAGGAACCATCCTTCTTCTTCACAAATATTATTGGTGCACCCCAAGGTGAGACACTGGGCCTTATTATCCCTAAGTCCAGTAGCTCTTTTAACTGCATCTGCAACTCACAAATTTATGGTGTTGTCAACCTATACGGAGTCTTGGAAATTGGTTCTGCACCAGGTTTTATCTCAATAGTAAAATCAAGCTCCCTCTTAGGAGGTAACCCCGACAACTCATTGGGAAAAACATTCTTAAACTCTGACAATACTGGGTACTGATCCAAGGAGGGTCCCTTCCTTTCATTCACTGCTTCCACTGCATACAATTGACACCATTTCCTCATGCACTGCTTAAATTTCATAATTGAGATAAAGCGTAGAGACACCCTTCTCCATACACCATGGATCTCTACTGGCCTTTCTTCATTGTCAAAACAAAGAACCCTTTTTGCGAAAAAATCTACCAGAGCTCGATTAGCTTCTAACTAATCCATTCCAATGATTAGGTCATATGTCCCGAGGGCAGTGATGTATACCTTCAACCTAGTAATACACACTCCTAGGTCTACTAGACAATTATCAACGCTATTTCCTACCGCTTTTTTTTCCCCTGAAGCCATCTTGACTTGTTTAAAGTCATTGTGTTCATAGGCTGCCAACCCACTCCTTTCTAATGTAGATGGTGGAATGAAACTATTTGTAGCACCAGAATCAAATTAAATTTTAACATTGAAATGGTTTAGCATACCTGATGACTCCACCACCATGGATTGATGTTCTGCTTGGCGATTATTAATTGCTGCATAAATATGGTGGCTACCACTTGCTCTTCCCATCAGGGCCTTTCCTTCTCTATGCACAAATCCTGCTTGCAACTCTAGGCATTCATGCTGCTAATCGGGTCCTCCACACCCCCAACATGTAACATGAGATGGAACCTAGGCACTACTCTGTGACGGTCTCTGAAATGAGTTCCTTCCCTTGGAACCCATGCCCCTACTAGTTTCTCCCTGATATGGTCATGGACCTGCCTGTGTCATTGGTGATGAATGGGATGCTGCACTCGCTTCCATTGAAATACCTGTGGAAATTGTCCTTGGTGTGACTCTATTACCATAAGGAGGTAGCCTAGAGCTCCCTCCCCTGGAGAAGGTCCCAGGGGCCTTCCCCACAAATCCATGATGATGTGGAAGTTCGATATCATACTTCCATTTAAGTTCATGTGTTACTCTGCATAACGTGCATTTTCAACCGCTTCTGCTACTGAAGACGGTTTCCACATACACACCATGGCCCTTATCTTAGGGTTTAACCCATAGACAAAGTGTTCTTCCTATCGTTGATCATTATCCATGTATGAAACATATTTCACCAACTCCATGAACCTGATCTCGTACTCTTCCATGGTCCTGTTACCCTGTACTAGATCATGAAATGCTCCCACTTGTTGTTCCTCGTAGTAAGCTGGTAGATATTTCCTTCGAAAGTTTTCCTCAAAAAGTTCCCAAGAGACAGTGTCTGGGGTAAGGTGCAACTGCCTCTCTAGGTTTCCCCACCAGTTCAAGGCATTGTCCCTTAACTGAAAGATTTCTATATTCACCTTTGATGTGGAAGCATAGTCTCTTAAGGCGAAACATCTTTTCATTCCTTCCAACCAGGCCTCTGCGTGTTCATTGGCGCGACCCCTGACAAACTCTGGAAGTTTGATCTTCTGTAATTATATAGTGATGTATTTGGGTGGAGGCCCTCCCCCTGAATCCCTCGATGCTTCTGGATTACCCATTCCAGATTGTGGGGGCTCCACTTCGATCCCTATTGATTGACGCCCCTTTAAAGTCTCATTTATGGCCTCCAAAGAGCGCAGAATGAGAGCTAATTTAGGTAGTGGTGGTGGCAGTGCTGGCGATCCTTGCGATGATGCTCCTCTTCCTTGATTTCGTTGAGTCCTAACCATCATGTATAATTGAATCTGCATCAACCAAAATTTTGTCAGGGAGAGTCTAAGGAAATTCACATTTGCGCAACTTAAACTTGAAAACAGGGTTAGGTGTAAGTTTTTTTTACTTGTCTGTAAACAGACGTTACTCTCTTTAGGGGAAGTGGCTAGGTTAGGGTTAAAGCATCTAAGCTTGATGTCTTCTCCTAAGAAAACTATTGACTCCCTCTCCTATTAGCTATGCTAGAATTGTACCACACTCGCTAATTCCTCTAACTTACCTTCCTACCGTGCGTAAAACCCCTTCCCCCTTTTATCATGGTTTAAGTCTTTAACACTTTCTTTTTAAAACTAGTTAATGTGAACTTGAAAATATTTAATGATTAAATTATGTACTTGAGTATTAAACTTATTTACTCACTTTAATTAATTAATCATTAATATCATTAGTTGAAATAAAATTTAAATTTTTAAATTAAACTTTATTCTAAAATAATGATTTGAAATAAACAAAACTAAATAAATCAACTTTACTTTACCTTAAATTAAACTAAATAATGCTTTTGAGATAATTAAACTTTATTAAATTTTATTTTGATTTTTAAAATAATTACAACTAAAATAAATTGTTAAAATTTATAATTAAAATAAATTGTTAAAAATTATTGTTAAAATTTAATTGTTTTTTTAAATAATTACAATTAAATAAAGTTTAAATGGATAATAATAATAAAATTAAAAAAAAAATAACAAAACAACAACAACAACAAAATTAAAATAATTAATTAAAATAAAAATAATAATAATAGGGCCCACATGCCCCCTTTTCCCTCTCAACTTCAAAAACCCTACATGCCTTGCCCCCAAACCCTACACGCATCCTTCCTCTATGATTTTGCGGTTATGCCTCTTCCATTTTCATTTTTTTTTTCATCTGCTTAGTAGAGGGAAGGCGTAATGGCTATGTGGGTTTGGCCGCGCAGTCCTTTGGTTGTGTAACTAAGCCATCAGAGCTCCTTCCTATGGGAAATGTGCAAAGTACAAGCCCCCGTGGGCTCCTCCTTTAGAGCTTGGTGCCTGGTCTTGGCCGCTAGGCTTTGGTGCTTGATAGCTTAGGCATTGGTTATCAGACCTTTCCCAAGGAATTTCCTTTACCATAGGTCATGGGGTCGAATACCGGAAGCTCCTTTGCACTGGATTTGCTGCCTGTGGGTTCTATGTTTTGTATTTTCTCCCTATGCGTGGAGGTCTAGGGTTCAAAGCTTTGGCAAGGGTTGGGCTGCCATCGTGCCCACCATTTTAACAAATATTTTAACAAATCCATTGACTCCCAAATATTTTAACAAATCCGTTGACTCCCAAATATTTTAACAAATCCCCATTACCATTGCACCATGCATTTGGTTCTTCATGGTTTGGTGTGATGCTTGGTGTGCAAGATCGTGCGTGAGCTCTCTTCCTTTGTGGCTTGTACTGATTTGGGATTTTGTTATGGGTTTTTTTATGTGTGGGCTTGTGGACGGGTTGTGCACAATACTATGCCCCAGTGGGCCTCTCCTCCATGGCTTAATGCTTGGTTTTGAGTGCTAGCTTTAGTGTTTAGTGTTGAGTGTTGGTTTTGAGCATTGGCTTTGTGTGATTTGTTTTGTATAGTGTAGTGCGCTAGCTCAGGAACTAGGAGCTAAGCCTTCATGCTACTATTTTTTTTATAGATACTGAATCCTAGTGCAATGGATAGTCTCCCTTGTGGGCTTCGCTATGGTCCCCTAGCACTTAGTATTTAGTGTTGAGTTGTGTTGTGTTGGGTGCCTGGTATGGCCCTCGGGTGCTTGGCACAGATAAATGGAGGTTGGCCCTTCGAGCCCAATAATGTTTTTTTGTATATATATATTTAGTGCAAAGATAGTTGGTCATTGCAGGATCCCTCCTTGTGGTGAATTATGTGCTGGTATTTGGCTTGTGATGTGTGGCTAGCTCATGGAATTAGTGATTTATAAATAACACATACCCTTGGAGATTGGGCCTCGAGCCCTCATATTTTTCTTTCTATATATATATATTAATAAGTTTTTTTTATATATGGTTTAAATACATATCTCTTATATATGGTTATTTATATCTATGTTCAGAAGTTCCTAGGAAGAATCGATATATATACATATATCTTGTTTTATTATTTGTTTGTTTCTTTGAAACAAGTGTTAGAATTCAGTTAACACTTTCAATATGTATAGTATTATACCATTTCCATTTTCAATGTGCATATTGTTTATATATATATATATATATATATATATATATATATATATATATATAATTGTGTGCTTGGCTTGCAAGTTAGGTGGAGCTACAGCTTGGCTCAGATTTGTATACATTTATGTACACACTCCTTTATTTTTCTATATACAGAGTATTGATGTGTGTAACCGTTTCTATTTACATAACCCCTTTCATGGATTTCATTGTATAGGTCAAAAGTTTTAAAGTTTTAGAGGGTTTCAGGGCTATTTTTTTTTAAAGGGTTTCAAGGGTTGTAGGTTTTTAGGGTTGTTTACAGGAAACATCTCATAGATTTTAGACAAGAGTCAAGAGGATGGGTGGGTAGGTAGGCCCTTGGCTCCAGATTTTAAACTAGAGCTTTGATACCATGTGTAAGATCCTTTACTAAGGCTTCAAATTCAAATGGTAAATTTATAATCTAAATTACTTTTCCTTTCTTGAACACCACATCAAATTTCCATTTTTGTTTGCATTATAACAATATAACTAATCTATGTTGAAGTTCTAGCAAATTAACCAACTAAATATTAAATTCTCATTTTATATAGTCCAAAATAGTCACAAAACAGATTACACAACATATTACACATTTTCCATACATAAATTCATATCATAACTTTCATTCTAAAAAACATTAGTACTAGAAAAATACCTCTTGAAGAAGAAGTTTGTCCTCTTCTTTCCTGTTGTTGCAAACTGCTTGAAACTAGTTGAAAACTGAATCTTTTCCTCCCATCCAGCTATGAACAAAGCCTCTATGACTCTCTAGCTCCACGAACCCTTGTAGTTTCCTAGCCCTCCGAGCCCAAAATCCCCAACAACCCAAGTGCCCCCTATGACAGACCTCCAACAGGCTCCTCAGCAAAACCGCCACAAGCTCCTCCACAAAACCCAAGCTCCTTAGAAAAACCACCACAAGCTCCTCCCCCAACCAACTAAAACAATCCTCCTCAACAATAATGCTTCCCCCTTGCCTTATCCTCCCTTCCATCATTCACTGCCTTCTTCCCTCATTTAATTCTCAACTACCCTCCCTCAATTAGGTGTCAACCACCTTATCCTATTTTCATTAATGGGTTGTTCTTCCGATACAAAATAATAGTTAATAATTTATTAAGATGGATTTTATTAAACATATATTAAATCATGAAATTAATTAATTAATTAATTAAACCAATATACATTCAACAATTATTTAACTAGGACAATTATTTAATTAAACTAATATACATTAAACAATTATTTAAATCCTGACAATTGATTAATTACTTAGGGTTGTTACATTTCCAACAAACGAGCAATACATAGTAAACATGTACTTTTAGAAAGTATGGAAAAGAGATTTTATAGAGCATATGCGGATCCCTCGTTCCATACTTGGGCACTTTTTGGATCATGGGTTCTCGGCCTAGCGGGCTGAAATTTGAACCTCTTTTGTTTGATGTCCTGCAAATATCACCCAGACTTCCGCGATATACAAATTGACAGGTGGACTTGCGGATTCCACGTCTGACGGGTTCAAGATTGCAATTGTTTAGCAATTCTCATCCTATCTAACTTCAACTCAAAAAATTATTTTCAGATACTAAAATATTAATATTAACTATTGTTATTGTACAAGTGAATTACATTAAATTATTAAAGGATGATAAATCGCTTATTGTTAAAAAAATGAAGGAAACAAAAGATTTTTTTTGTAAAATTCTATCACCGCAAGCATAACAAGGACCAATTTGATGTTGAAGGCCCTCTTGTTCATATGATAGCACAATTTCACTCCGCATAGTATATATTCGTTGATTTCAAATTATTCCAGGATATTAATTTTACCAAGTTCATCGAATAAGAAAAAAATTGTGAAAACAACGATCAATTTGAATTTTAAGAGCCTGTTGTTGGTATGATAGGACAGTTGCACTTCACACACTATATATTCGTTGATTTCAAATTATTTCACAACAATAATTTGACCAATTTCATCGATCATGGAAATTTTCCAAAACAAGTCACATAGTACATTTGTGTCACAACGCCATAGAAATTATCAGGCGGATCTGCGTGCCAGCTGCCAAAAAAAATCAATTATATTGTTATGTGTCCTCCAAAGAAGAGCTAGAGTTCCACGGTATACAAATTGACAGAAAAACCAGATAACCAAGAACCAACCATACTTTAAACAACCTGGAAGAAATTTCCTAGAAGGTTCCATTGAGCAGAACCCATCGACCTTTGCACCAAACAATTTGATATACAAAGAAAAGATGTCGGCGCATTCCTTTTCTCTTGAAACGAACATTCATCTGGATGTTGAAAAAATATTTAAGAGAAAAATGAGGTATTTTTCGTTTCCTCCCAAAGTTTGATTTTTTTTTTTTTCCCTTCTTTAGCCGATATGAAAAATTGCATTGTCCTCATTTAAGGTGAATTTTCTCTGTATCCGAAGATGTCGCAAAATATAGACACTGCTTTCCTTTTTCTGTAGATACGTTTCATATGACAACTCTGCCAATTCAGGAAGCACATTTCTTAACAGAGGCTGCCTAACTGAACATTGCACAGTTGTGTTGCCCACAGTTCAAATAACACCATTGACACAATGTCCATAAATATATGGACATTTTTCATCGCATCGCAGAAAATCAATTGTATCATCACTTATCAAAGTGGAGGCAGAAGAAACATAATGGAATTTTTCACATACACGCTCAAAGGGGGTCGAGTACATATTGGATGCAACTAAAAGACCTTCAACCTGGAAACATGAGAAAATTAATTAATACATTGAACAATATATTACACAATTGCATCCCCCCTTCCCCTTTAAAACAAAAAAGAAAAAGTAAACAGGTGCAGAAATTTGTTGAAGGCTATTTATATAGGAAAAGTGAGGATGATTTTGTGGATGTATACACACAACAATTGTAGAGCTAGCTAGCTTCTCCAGATCCTCTACTATATCTTCTCATAACTCTGTTACAAACGTTGCCTGGGTTGTCCGAAAGATCCTTTCTCTAGCATCCTTCTTCTTTGTTATATTTTTGAAGAGCATAAGTAGAATCTGCCCTCTATGCAATTGTTGTTCCATTAACGAAAAAAAATATGAATACACATCGAACAATTGTAGCTGCAACATGGAACAGTGCAATATTTTTGTAACTTATCCGACATATATGTAGATGCAAAAGTTAAGAACAAAACTGAATATGAAAATCCATACCATTGCCTTTTGTTGTGTGACTTTCCATCCTTTATATGGAGAATGTGTTGCGACCCAAATTTTCTCGCCAGTGTCACAACAACCCCAATCATTCTAATTGGGTAAATATCAATGCTCTATGCAAGCTGCCTGATAGTCGAGTCTGGGAGGAAGCGATATTCTGAACAAATAGCAGGAATTTTTTCCACAGTGCTTGTTTCGTTGAGCAAAATAATTCGATCACAATCACCACGGTCATATATTGTTTTGGGAAATACATTAAAATTTGTAATGGATATCCCATTACATGGCAATATCTTTTCTGCATGTTTATGGACAAGTTTTGGAGGAATAGTCAGTGTGACTGTCATCATGGCATCCTTGTCTGTCATATTAGCACACATAATGGATCTACTCTTGTTTTCCTTGTCCAAGTAGGTGGTATAGACAACCATTATGTCCCCGACGAATAGTTGTCTAGTTTAATGGTTGTTCAAGCCCTCTATTTGCAGTACTTTGGATGTCACAATTCTAGACCTGATGACATTTTTTGAATAGGAAAACTAAAGTGAATGGTAGTGTGCTACAAGTACATGAATAGTATTGATGAACTATGGAGCCATAGTTTCGCAACCACACCTCTTGGTCTATGGAACATGCACCACGTTAGGTGTTTCACTTGTACTTGTTGATACTTCTTGTGAGCTAGAAACTATGTATTGCAAATGGCATCAACATATCCATCATTCCATAGATGAATATATATCCCAGGAAATTTGTTTAGTAAACATAGTAACAGCACAACATATGCATCTTTACATTTGGCCTTGTTGGTCTACCGATGTCTGGGATGACTGACTGCTCATGGTCGTCTCACTAGACCAACTTTTTCTGATGAAAGCATGTGCAGATGAACTTCAGGACTAAACAAATATATGCATTGTATATTTTCCATCAGAACGACCAAATAGATGTAAAACTGTATGCATCTTAATTGTTTAACTAGAGAAATGTTTAATAGTAAACAGGGCATGACCGCGGGTCACCATGGCCAATCTGTATATCGCGGAACATCGGAAGCCAGAGGAGAAATCTTCAACCTGCCAACCTGGCATCTGCAATCGAAAAAGTGGGTAACTATGGAATAATATATAAGAAAGACCACATATGTCAGTCCGTTAGTCCGCCAACTGGCACACAAGGGAATTTTCGAAAACCACACTAAGT
This sequence comes from Picea engelmannii, assembly GCA_009831015.1. Lineage (NCBI taxonomy): Eukaryota > Viridiplantae > Streptophyta > Pinopsida > Pinales > Pinaceae > Picea > Picea engelmannii. The sequence goes on along the minus strand of ML787530.1, from coordinate 438,184 downwards.
AGATGAATTAGAAATCAAAAGGGATAATAGAAAATGGAAAAAGTAGAAATAGGGAGCGTAGAAAGGCCCATTACTGTGAATTCATCATTTTCAAGTCTAATATTATATGCTCCCACCCAGTTTGTATATTTAATTTATTGGCATACTTGGTATACCTTTTACAAGATTGTACCACAGAACCCTCTGCTGTTGCAGAAAAGAATTCATCTCCCTGTCCAAGCAACCTATTTTTTCCAAGGAAGCAACGTCGAAGATGCAATTGAGATGAAGGCAAGTTAGTATGAAAACAAACATCTAAAAGAAAAATAAAAAGGTTTATTTACCCACTAAAGAGTCCTTCATTTTGTCCAACGATTATGTTTCTTTAAATGCAGCAATGCAACACAAACACAACGGACATAAACTAGCTTAGTATGTAGGAAGGAATGTATGTAACCAAGATAACTTACCATGTAAGAAGGCATGCAACTAGTTTAACACATATACAAACCATAAATGAAATACAAAACAACACAATATGAAACAATAGTACAAGCATGCCCCTTTCTATATCCTCTTCAGCAGATGCAATCAAGACTCCCTCCTTTTCTCTAGCTACTCTATTTGTTTCAATGTGGGAACCCACAAAATTCAATGAACATCAATGGAAGTTGGTATTCACTAGAGAATAAGCAATATGTAGATACAGAAAAACTGACTTGATGAACAGTTTACAAAGTAAGAAACATGAACCTTTATGCTTCTCTATCCATGGTTGTAAATGTCTAGATTTTTTTTCTCTGGCCAAAATATATTACAAGGCATAAAATATCACGAAATTACATGGTCGTAGCTAAACGATTTCTGTTTTTCCCTGGAAATTCATCCAGATATGCCCTTTAACCATGTTCTTTATCCTCTACACAGAATGTTGTGCCCACGATACAAGTTCTCATTTTTTCGTGGAAAACCACCCAGACATGCTTCCAGACATGAAAATATAATCTTGAAGAATCTTTGTTGCACATATCATATCTCAAGCACAACACAAATTGTATCGTGCACACACCAGTCTATGTAGAGGAGAAAGAACATGTCATGTCATATCTGCACATCTGACCATACATGGTCTATAAATGTAGGTTGCATGCATATGCTTTATTCCAACAAAAAACAATGGATATTGTAACTTCACATGTAATCCTCCAACAATTTTGTATGCAACTATTTTCTTTCATGGAAGGACTCGAGCACCAGGAAAATCTCACAGAATTACAGATAACGACCTCTGGAAAAATGGAAAATAACACAACTACAGATTGACTGGTGGGTGCAGGGGATGAACACTGTAAAGCACCCCAAAAAAACAACAATAATCCAAAAAAAAGAAAAAAGAAAAGCTCCAACTATCGTCGTTGCACCCCAACCCTACAAGGCCGAATCAAAGAAAAGAAACCAACAAGGAACAAACCAGTGAGAAATCATGAAGAGGCCAAAATACACCCCCATGGACCCGAAGCACAAACCCTGGGCAAACAAACAGAACTAGCAACCCGGGAACCAACGAACCGGCAAAAGCCACCGACCTAGTGAACACCATATGTATCTCCAACGATTATGAAACTGCATTCGAGGTAGGAAAGATGTTGATACTGAGAGGGGGGTGAATCAGTATCAAGTACAATTTAAAACCTTTTTCAACTTATACTTAAACCATTCAACTATATAAAATGAGAAATGAACTATAGTATAAGAGTTACACCAATACACCACAATACACCATGCACAATATATGAGAAATAATCAATAGTTATTGTTCAAGGGAAGTAATGACTTCCAAAGGTAGCTACAGATTCCAAATTTAAATGGAGGGATAAACCTCCAAGAGGAAGATATGATCTTCCAATATCAAGAGAGATTTGAACTCTCCATCCTTGCCCCTTCCTTCCACCCAAGAATATATGAGAGATAATAAAACTTTACATTAAATCGTCACCATCAACCAATCATCACATAGAACCTGATAATGCTTCCTGAGACTTCTTCAATTTCTACAATTCTTCAATTCTTGGAGTACTCTGATCCTGTACATAATATTACTCAATGTATTCTCTGAAACTCCTCCAATTTTCACTCCTTGAATCCTCCCCAAAAAGAGGTTATAGAAAGAGTGGTAGACTTTATTCAATTTTGTTCTGTTCAGAAGACCCAACGTGTACAACATGCCCCACGCTCAATATCTAACATCCAATTCTGAAACTCGCACATAAGAAACTAAAGTCTGTATTATTTCCAATGGAAGTGGTCCCACTTCATTTGGATTATGTATGAAGAATTTATGACTGTTTTACTCGGAACACTTGTTTATTGACTAGCTTTAGGACTGGTCACAAACCCTATCTTCCACATAGTGTATCTCCATAATTATAGCGAATCAAGAGTTGAAATTTTTACCAGAGGTACCTTGATATGTCTTCTCAATACCATAGTGATTTCACCATCTGAATCATTTTAGAAAAACATTTATAGCAAAAATGGTAAGATGACCTGAAAATAACATACCTTAGAACACATCACCAAAAGAGTTCATCCTCCCTTGAAATCCGTCCTTGTTTTACTTCTTATTCCCTCTAAAATTCGACTTATTTCAAATGAATGTATAATGGTTTTTATTTATACCATTTATGTCACTTCCTTTTAACATTAGGGTTGACCTGACACTTTTGTATTTTGTAATTCTTTTCTGTAATTATCTTCAGGGCCGACATGTACAATTCACTTTGTCATCTTCAAAAATTCATTTCTCCTCAACCATGAGGATCCACGTGACGTGTCACATACCACTAGAAACAACATGATGTATACTATCCATCCATGGGTTTTGTATCTGCATGTGCATTTTCCTTCATGTCCAAATACCTTCATCAATCATGCAGTCCAAAACCCATGACTAGGGTTGACATCAATGACAACAACCAATCTTCCAACAATCTCCCCCTTTGTCATTGATGGCAACACTCATGCTCCCCCTATCATCATGATCTCAATTTCTCTCCCCCTTTGACATCAATGGAAAATTTTAGGGCTACTCCCGCTGATTTTAATGGAAAAAAGTAACCTTCTTCTTTGGGGATTCTCCCCCTAAACATGTGGCACTCAATAATACTTCATCCCTATTTTTGGTCTTTGGGAATTTTTCTTCCTTGGAATCATCTTGTGTGGCTATTGTCTTCTCTCTCTTCTTCATGTCTAGGATGTATCTATTGTTCGGTCTTCTTGTTGTAGTTGCAACCAATCTTTCCGAGTTATTTTCTCTTATTTTACATTTTCGGGAGTCAAACGTAAGAGTGTATCCTTGATCACATATTTTGCTGACACTGAGGAGATTATTATTCGGATCTTCAACTAATAGGACTTTTCCTTCTTTTACACTTTCACTTCCAATCTTTATAGTTCCTTTTCAAAGTATTTTGGTAGATGAGTCATCTCCAAATGCAACATTACCACCTCTTTTCTTCAAGCTAGCAAATTTTCTTTGATCTCCGGTCATATGAGATGAGCACCCACTGTCTATGAACCATTCATCTTCGTCTTTGCATTCTTTAGCGACCAATGCTATTCAACAATTTTTATTTTGTGAAATTTGTTGGACACACCTACCACACTTAGAGGGGGGGTGAATGAGTGTGGGGTTCTTTTTCCCAAAACTTCCCTCTTGCACAAAAACCCATCAATTAGCATTCAACATTTATTCATTACCCATTGTTGTCATTTATAACCATTTAGATGTGAGCACATATCAACAACATATATCAGCAATATATCATCAACAAGTCATCACCACAATGAACACAAAGAACACAAGATGTAT
>ML787530.1:417506-428874 GCA_009831015.1 Picea engelmannii | reverse complement strand
ATCCAGTCTGGAGTACCATGCTCTAGGAGCCTGTTTTAGACCATACAAGGCCTTCTTTAATTTACACACATAGTCTATGTTCTCTGACAACTGAAATCCTCCTGGTTGTTCAATGTAGACTTCTTCTTCAAGTTCCCCATTCAGAAAAGATGATTTTACGTCCATCTAATATACTTTAACATTTTTGGAGCATGCATAAGATAAAAGAAAATAGATTGCTTCCATTCTGGCAACTAGGGCATATGTCTCTTGAAAGTCGATTCCTTCAATCTGTGCATATCTTTTACAAACCAATCTATCTTTGTTCCTTGTAACCTGTCCATCTTCATTCAATTTATTCCTGAAATCCCATTTTGTGCTGATCACATTCTTATTCTTTGGTCTTGGAACCAATTTCCAAGTGTCATTTTTCTGTATTTGATCCAATTCTTCATCCATGGCCTTATTCCAAAATTCATCCTTGTTGGCTTCTTCAAAACAACTTGGTTCAATTGTAGATAAGAGTGCTAGGTGTGTTTGTTCTAGTGAACGGATTTTTCTTCTAGTCTCAACTCCTGCATCTTTGTTTCCAATAATCTGATCTGAAGGATGATTCTTCTGTACTCATTTTCTAGGTGTCTTTGGAGATACTTTTTGAAATTTCTCTTCTACTTCTGTCGGATTCTCTTCATCTTCATCTTCATCTTTCTCTTCTTCTTCTTTTTCATCTTCTTCTTCAAAAAGTTGTTCCATTGGTTTGTTTTCTTCTTTGTTTGATTATGGTCTGCCTGTTTCATCAATTGTTACATTGATGCTTTCCACAACTTTGTTTAATCTTAGATTGTAACACTTATACGCTTTCCTTGTACTTGAGTAACCAACAAGTATTCCTTTGTCCACACAAGAGTCAAACTTTCCCATTCTTCCATCTTCTCTTTTGATGTAGCATTTTCTTCCAAAAACTCCGAAGTGCTTCACATTTGCTGGTCTTCCTTTCCATGACTCATAGGGAGTTTTATCAGTGTTATTTCTGAGCATTACTCTATTTTGAATGTGAAATGATGTATGCACTACCTGTGTCCAAAAAATATCTGTCAATTTGTAATCCATTAGTTTTGTTTGAGCCATTTCCTGTGTAATTATCATCCATTACGATAATCTTCCTTTGTCTTTGAACCACTCCCTGAACCAATCTATGAATCCATGCTCTCATCCACTATCATATATCTATTAAAACCTGCTAAGTCTTCTTACAAAACCATCTCTGTCCATACTGTCCAAGACTCTACTTGCGCAATTGTCCATAATGCTAACACATTTATCATTATATTATCAAACTATACTTATGCTAACTGATTGCTCTGAATATGTCTTCTCAAACTCTGCAAGCTGCTCGAAGGATGGTTCTTTGGTCTGTCACAACTATTGTATAGACTCCCCCTATCTAATAATCATATTACTTGGGAGTCTCTAAGCCGGATGGCTCAGAACAATTCCTGCTCTGATTTTTATTCATCATCATCTTCATTGGTAGATTTATTATTTCTCTGAGCTTTGACTTATTTCTTTCTATCTGTGTATTCATCTTTCACTACAATGTCTAAAAGTACAATCTCTTGAACCTGTTCCTTATTTACCTATCCTTCCTTTCTTTCAGTTATTTTCCAAACCTTTCTGTATCTAACATCTTTCCTTTTCTCTGTAGAATTTTCTTCATCTCATTTTATTGTCAATCTTGCAATCTCTGGTACTTGGTCTTTGTTCACCTGTTCTTTCTATTTTCTTATCCATACTTTCTTATATCTGATATTAGTATTGTCTTTCATGGAAGTATCGACCATGCTTCTACAATCACTAGCTATGTGTCCATAGTTATGACATTTGTAACACTCAATGTTATGTGCAACCACATAGGCACGGTCTGCTTGAACATTTCTTTTATAATCCCTGCAATATGCAACCTTATCTCCAAAGTTAGTACAATAAAAACAATGACCATAAAATAAATTTTCATACCTGGGAGTGAATGATCTTCTTTGTGGCGTGACACAGCCGCACCACCCAGGGCACGTCCGCTCACAGGACCTTCTATTTCCTTCCTGGCCCAAAGAACTCAAAGGTTCTCTATTTCCCTATCGGGAAATATTTCACCCACAAAAATCTCTTCAGGGACTCCCCTCCTTCTATCGGGGTTCCCACTATCGGAGTTTTGACACCCATGATGTTCTGGCAATTTGAATCACTGATCTCTGATCTCCGATGCGCTCCTTTGTTTCCATAGCCCCACTTGGATAAGCCTTTAGTCCACACGACTGGCTCCTATATGACGACAATTGTACCTCCCATCGGGGTTTCGGGGTTTGCGATGCCGAAATACTCGTGTCTCCAAGACTCGCGATTCCCCGAATTGTGACGTGCCTTTGCCACGATAGCCCTCCGGCTATAGGCTTCGAACCATAGGACCACTAACTAGTGACCACGGTCTTATCTCTTATCGGGGTTCGGGATTTCGCATGTCGAAATGCACTAAACCTCTTACCAACAGGATCCCCGATTTCCCAATGCAACGATTCCCAATTTGACGTTACCAGGAATCCTTTCCTCTGTAACCAAAATCAACGGTGGTGAGCAGTCTCTGAGATCAACGGCTCCAGATATTCCTCGGGGTTTTGCGGCTTCTAGTGTCGATATTCCTTGATCTTTGATTTTCCTGATCTCACTAATGTCGATTTCCCGATCACTTCGATCTCAGCCACGTGTCCTCTAAGATGGATGGTTCTCGCTGCTCCTCGCTATTTTGTGGTTCACAAAACCAAAGTGCATAGACACTTTGTCACCGGGATCCTCGATTTCTCGATTTTCGACTCTCACCAGATTCCTAACACCTGTCCTCCACTAGCTCCGACTGTCCTCCACTAGCTCCGACTGTGGACCACACAACCCTCCTGTCGGAATTTCGCGTATCGCGAATCCAAACTGCAAGGGTTTATTTCCTTTGAAATCCCCTATGCTCCGAACTCTGAATCTTTTGGATCTACTGACATGTGTCCTCCACAACGAATGGTTCTGGTCTTGTCAGGATATCACGGATCGTGATTTCAAGCGGCAAGATTTCTCTGTCTTTGAAAACCCCGATTTTCCGATACGTACTCGGATCCAACGACCCTTGTGATTCAAATCGACGACTCCACCCCTCCTGAGCTTGGAACCCTTTGGACATTCTTGCCGTAACCTCCTTACACCTCTGTGAGATCCAAAGGCTCACAAGACTTCGCGAAATCTCCTCAAAGGATTTCGTCTGTCCGTTCCTCCTTTCGTAAATCCATGGGATGACTGAATGTCTCTTTATGAGACTGGTTCGCCTACTCGCCAACCTACGACGTTCTTGCAACTTTAAGTCACACTTGCCAATGCTGATCTTCAGCAACTCAGAGGCCTATCCTTCCTGAGCTTTTCACAGCTAATCCGTCTCTTAGAAAGAGAGAACTCTTTGCACGCACTCCTTGCGGAAACCCTTCAACCTCAGCTGAATGTTGAAGTCTTTGACTCTGTGCACACCTGTAGCAGTAGTCTTCCAATACTCTGCTCAAAATCGCAACTATGAGACTTAGCTTGGCCTGCGTCCTCCTTGCGCGGCACTGTGCGTAACTGCACCTTCGAGGGAATGAGAACAAAAGCTAACTCTAGTTGAACTCTTCTGTCAACGCACTCCTTGTGGACAATTCAACTGCACTCCTTGCAGGAATCCTCTGGGCTCAATTAGAGAAACAATTGAAACTCATATTATTCACCCTCTTAGACTTCAATCTCAACACATGAAATCATACACACAGCATGCCAACAAATGCATAACAGGAAGTAAATACTCATGACCATAGCATTCAACACACATACACAGAGAGCAATACGACATGCATGAATCTCAATCAATTTCTTCTATTAATTCAAGATCTGTACATGGGTGTTTCTCCTACAGTTCTCTGCTTCTCTCCTATGCTCTGGATTCTTCTAACCCTTCCTGAACTATGTTACAATATACAATGAGGGTGTCTATATCCTTTTTCCCTCTTGGACTCTAAAGCTATCAAATCTAAAATTAAATTCCTATCTACCAGCATTAACTACTATAAATGCCTCTGTCTATCTCAGATGAGAACGGGGTGCTCAAGGTCTAATTAAATTTTACCAAGGTGCCTTCATTAAATGATCTCATTTATGCTTGGCACATCAAATTCAAGGGAAAATTTAAAAATTGGTGCTGGCGTGTGCCCAACCATCCTTTGTCTTCTGCGCTGGCTCGCTTGTCTCGGGAGATGCTCCTGCATCATACTCCCTCGCTTGAAAATTTGCATGGGCTCCTGTCCATGAGCTCCTGCATGGTATGTCCATGATTCATAATTTCTGCTTCAGTCTCACAGCTGGCATCTTCAACTAGGTGTCCCTTCCACTTGACCAAATATTCAAAATATTATTTCCTTCTAGTTTTCTTACCCACTCGTTTATCCAGTATCTTCTCCATCTGTGGCCTCTTTGCAACTGGCATCTGCTTTTGCCACTGAACCTCTGGTTGTTCATCACTTGCAGTCTATGTTTCCCCAACTCTATATGGGTATAAATCCGCGATGTTGAATATCGGAGAAATTCCGATCCCATCCGGTAACTCGATCTCATAAGCATTTTCACCAAATTTTCTCAAGACTTTACGTGGCCCGATTTTCTTCATCTTTAACTTGTTGTATGTTCCTCTCGGGAACCTTTCTTTCCTCAAATGTGCCAAAACCAGATCATCAACTTCAAATTGAAGTTGTCTTCGATGTTGATCTGCTCTACGCTTGTACTCCTGGCTTGATTTCAACAGTCGCTCCTTCACCCTGGTGTAGAGTTCTTTCATCGCCTCAACGAATTCCTCTGCACTAGCACTGCTAGTAGCAGTCTGTCCCGAATCCCTTATCTCAGAGACTCCTCTTGGCCTCATAACATATACAACTTGAAATGGACTTCGTCCTGTGCTCCGATTAACAGAGTCATTGTAAGCAAACTCTGCCTACGACAATATATTGTCCCAACTGCTATGGTGCTCTGTCACTAAGCTTCTCAGCAAGTCTCCCAGACTTTTGTTCACCACTTCTGTTTGCCCATCTGTCTGAGGATGATAAGTAGAACTAAACATCAAATTAGTTCCAAGTTTCTTCCATAATGTCCTCCAAAAGTGTCCTAAGAACTTTGTATCTCTATCTGAAACAATACTCCTGGGTAAGCCGTGAAGTTGGACGACTTCTTTGAAAAACAGATTCGCGATGTGTGTCGCGTCAGTGGTTTTCTGACATGGGATAAAATGTGCCATATTGGAAAATCTATCCACTATCACAAAGATTGAATCAAATCCTCTTTGTGTCCTTGGAAATCCCAATATGAAATCCATGCTAATTTCATCCCATGGCTTCTCAGGTATGGGAAATGGTTGATAAAAACCTGCATTCTGCTTCTTTCCCTTTACATGCTGGCCAATCCTTCATCTGTCTACAAACCTCTTGACTTCTGACCTCATCCCTGGCCAAAATTATGACTCGCTCAGCTTTGCGAATGTCTTGTCGTGAACAAAATGTCCTGCTAATCCTCCGCTGTGTTTTTCCTTTAGAAGATTCTCCCTCATGGAGCAATTCGGAATACATAGTTGATTGCCTTTGAACAACAATCCATCTTGGATCACATACTCTATCCACTGGCTTCTGTCTCTAAGAACTGGGTTCTCAGCTGCTCCATACGCTTCTCTGAAATCCTGATCATCTGCATACATATCTTTAATATTATCAAAGCCTAGCGTCCGGACTTTGAATTCCTGCATCAGCAAACATTTCCTGCTCAAAGCATCAGCCACTTTGTTAGCAGTACCCGAAATATGCTTAATTACAAATGTAAAATTTTGCATGTATTCGACCCACTTAACATGCCTCTGGTTCAACTTCTCTTGTTGAGTTACATATTGCAATGCATGGTTATCACTATATAAAACAAATTCTCTTGGAATCAAATAGTTCCTTCATTTATTTAATGCCTATATGATGGCATAGAATTCTTTATCATACATGGAGTACTTTTCTTTTACCTCATTCAGCTTCTCACTGAAATATGCAATCGGTCTGTCCTCCTGACTTAAGACCGCTCCTATGGAAAACCCGCTTGCATCACATTTTACCTGGAATGTCTTTTGAAAATCCGGCAACACCAGAATTGGTTGTTCCGTAATCTTTCGTTTCAACAAATTGAAACTCTTCTCAGCCTCTTCAATCTAGTGAAAAGATTTATGTCTTTTTTTCACTGTATCCATCATTGCTGCACTAATTCCACTGAAATTCCTGATGAACTTCTGGTAGAAACTAGCCAATCCGTGAAAACTCCTCACCTCAAATACGTTCCTCGGTGATGGCCAATTCTTGATCACTTCTACCTTATCTGGATCCATCCTCATCTCATTTGCAGATATAACAAAACCCAGATAAATGAGCTCTGTCTTCATAAAAGAGGACTTCTTCATATTTATCAACAAATTCTCCTGCTGTAGTCTCTTCATCACAATAGCCAAATGCTTCTTCAGCCTTCGTCTTGTTGAAAACCAATATGTCATTCAGATACACGATGACAAATTTCCTGATGAAATCCTTCAGGACTTCATTCATCAACCTCATAAAGGTACTTGGTGCATTCGTCAAGCCAAATGGCATGAAAATCCATTCATACAAACCTTCATTTTTCTTGAATGTTGTTTTCCATTCATCACCTTCTCTCATACGAATCTGATGATATCCACTCTTCAAATCAGTCTTTGAAAAAAAAATTGCCCCACTTAAGCAATCCATCAGATCATCCATCCTCGACAATGGAAATCTGTACTTGATGGTTATCTTGTTAATGGCTCTTGAATCGGTGCACATCCTCCAGCCTCCGTCTTTCTTCGGACTGAGTACTGTCGGAACAACACACAGACTCGAGATTTCCCTAACCAATCCTTTGTCCAACAATTCATGGACCTATCTTTTGACCTCCTCATTCTCCTGTGGCGTCAACCTGTACGCGGCTTTGTTTGGAAAACTAGCTCTTGGTATGAGGTCTATATGATGACTCACGCTCCTCATCGGTGGCAACGAACGAGGTAGCTCGTCCACTATAACATCAACGAACTCTTCTAGTAGTTCCTGAACTTCTTCTGGCAAATCATCCACTCTTGTGCTAGTCAGAACAATTCTCGGCTTTCTGACCACAAAGAATTGTGGATCCTCCTTCTTCTTAACTTCGGTAAGAAGTTCATTCCCACTCATCAGAAGTATTGTGTTTATTACTTCCGGCTTCAACTCTTTATCCTCAATTGGATGCAACATATGGGTTCTCCCATTCTTCTCCAGGGTATATGTGTTCATCCTCCCATCATGAATCACATTTCTATCATATTGCCATGGTCTACCCAGCAATAGGTGATAAACATCCATAGGAATGAAATCACAGAGTACTTTATCGTTATACCCTCCTATTTTGAATTCAACTAAGCACTGTTTAGTGACATTTACCTGATGTCCCTTCTGTATCCATGAAACCTTGTATGGATTTGGGTGATCGGTCATCTCCAGCTCCAACTTCTCCACCATCTCGGTTGAAACGAGATTATCCGTGCTTCCACTATCCACGATAACCTTGTATGCCCAACCCTTGGTCTTGCAAGTTGTTCTAAAAAGACTGTTTCTCTGTGCTGTATTCTCCATCTCCTTCTCTGGCATCAAAAGGACTTTCTGCATCACCAGTGACCTTCCACCTTCATCATATTCAACCTCAACATCTCGCCTCTGTGCCTCGGCGACGTGCATCTCTCCAGTTTCTTTCCTTTTCTCTGGACACTCGAACGACCTGTGCCCATTCTTTCCACATGTGAAGCATGTGATTACTCCACCTCTCCCTCTTCCTCTACCTCTGGTACGAGGAAATCTATCGCTATCATCATATCCTCCTCTTTTCTCAGTACGCTGTTCTCTTTGCTTAGCATATCGCCCTTGCTGTGAACTTCTGCCTCTCTCTATCTGAGTCTGAGGTTTCTTCCAATTGTCCTTGGGTTTCTGAGTTCTTTCCTGGGCAACTACTTTGCCTCTGGGCTGACTTCTGCCTCGGCCTCTTTGACTCTTCTTTCGGCTCAGCTTCTCCTCAGATTTCAGAGCCATTTGGTAAGCATCCTCCACCATTCGGATGGTGTCCATACTCATTTCATCCTGAATCTCATATCTCAGACCATTCATATACCTGGCTACCTTTTCGTCATTGCTCTCGCGATGACCTGCCCTGATATTCAACCTGTAAAATTCCTCAGTATACTCCTTCACTATCATCAGCTTCTGTCTCAGGTTCTGCATCCTCCTGAACAGAGAAATTTGATAATCTCTGGGGATACATTTTGCCTTCATCTTGGCAATCATCCTATCCTAGCTCTTAATTTTCTACTTGCCTTGGCAATGCCTGTCATCTTGTAGTTCATCCCACCACAAGGCTGCATGTCCTTTTAATCTCGTGATGGCATGCCTGACCTTCTTATCCTCTTCGATATCTTCATAATCAAAGTAAGTGTCTAGAGCTCTAATCCAATCTAGAAGCTCTTCTACATCCAGATTCCCCTCATAAACTGGAACATCCATTTTTATCTTTGTACTCATTCTTGCAACATATTTAAGTAAGCGTTCACTCGCTGCATATTCCGCTGGGATTTCTTCTTCTTCATGTCCAGCATCATCTTCATTTTCGGATTCACTGATATCTCCTACATCAGCTTTGCGCCTTTCTCTTACCTCCATGTCCTCCATTCTGGCACGAAGATTTCGCATTTCTCTCTCCATGTCTAGATTTTGTACTTGCCTGCCTCTTTCTCTGGACGTTTCCCTTTCTTCCTCTAGATCAGGTGATTGTCTACCCCTTCTCCTTGGTGGCATGGTGAATTCTCCTTGTCCTCTGCTACAGAAAGCAAAGAAGATTTTCTAATCACTGGTACCACTTGATGCAGCCGCACCACCCAGGGCACGTCTGCTCACAGGACCTTCTATTTCCTTCCTAGCCCGAAGAACTCAAAGGTTCTCTATTTCCCTATCAGGAAATATTTTACCCACAAAAATCTCTTCAGGGACTCCCCTCCTTCTATCGGGGTTCCCACTATCGGAGTTTTGACACCCGTGATGTTCTGGCAACTCGAATCACCGATATTCGATCTCCGATGCGCTCCTTTGTTGCCTTAGCCCCACTTGGCTAAGCCTTTAGTCCACACGACCAGCTCCTATACGACCACAGTTGTACCTCCCATCAGGGTTTCGGGGTTTGCGATGCCGAAATACTCATGTCTCCAAGACTCGTGATTCCCCGAATCACGACGCACCTTCGTCACGGTAGCCCTCCGGCTATAGGCTTCAAACCATAGGACCGCTAACCAGTGACCATGGTCTTATCTCTTATCTGGGTTCGGGATTTCGCATGTTGAAATGCACTAAACTTCTTACCAATAGGATCCCCGATTTCCCGATGCACCGATTCCCGATTTGACGTTACCAGGAAGCCTTTCCTCCGTAACCAAAATCAACGGCGATGAGCAGTCACTGAGATCAACAGCTCCAGATCTTCCTCGAGGTTTTGCAGCTTCTAGTGTCAAGATTCCTTGATCTTTGATTTTCCCGATCTCACTAATGCCGATTTCCCGACCACTTCGATCTCAGCCACATGTCCTCTAGGATGGACGGTTCTCGCTGCTCCTCGCTATTTCGCGGTTCGTGAAACCAAATTGCATAGAAACTTTGTCACCGAGATCCCTGATTTCCCGATTTCCGACTCTCACCAGATTCCTAACACCTGTCCTCCACTAGCTCTGATTGTGGACCGCACAACCCTCCCATCAGAATTTCACGTATCGCGAATCCAAACTACAAGGGTTTCTTTCCTTTGAAATCCTCGATGCTTCGAACTCCGACTCTTCTGGATCTACTGACATGTATCCTCCACAACGAACGGTTATGGTCTTGTCGGGATATCGCGATCGCCATTTCAAGAGGCAAGATTTCTCTGTCTTTCAAAACCTCGATTTTTCGATACGTACTTGGATCCAATGACCCTCGTGGTTCAAATCGATGGCTCCACCCCTCCTGAGCTTGGAACCCTTTGGGAATTCTCATCGTAACCTCCTTGCACCTCTGTGAGATCCAACGGCTCATGGGACTTCGTGAAATCTCCTCAAAGGATTTCATCCGTCTGTTCCTCCTTTCGTAAATCCACGGGATGACTGAATGTCTCTTTACCAGACTGGTTCGCCTACTCGCCAACCTACGACGTTCTTTCAACTTTAAGTCGCACTTTCCAATGCTGATCTTCAGCAACTCAGAGGCCTATCCTTCCTGAGCTTTTCACAGCTAATCCGTCTCTTAGAAGGAGAGAAATCTTTGCACGCACTCCTTGCGGCAACCCTTCAACCTCAGCTGAATGTTGAAGTCTTTGACTCTGTGCACACCTGTAGCAGTAGTCTTCCAATACTCTGCTCAGAACCGCAACTCTGAGACTTAGCTTGGCCTTCATCCTCCTTGCATGACACTGTGCCTAAATGCACCTTCGAGGGAATGAGAACAAAAACTAACTCTAGTTGAACTCTTTTGTCAACGCACTCCTTGCGGACAATTCAACTGCACTCCTTGCAGGAATCCCCTGGGCTCAATTAGAGAAACAATTGAAACTCATCTTATTCACCTTCTTAGAATTCAATCTCAACACATGAAATCATGCACATAACATGAAAACAAATTCATAACAGGAAGTAAATACTCATGAGCATAGCATTCAACACACATACACAGAGAGTAATACGATAGCCATGAATCTGAATCAATTTCTTCTATTAACTCAAGATCTGTACATGGGTGTTTCTCCTACAATTCTCTGCTTCTCTCCTATGCTCTAGATTCTTCTAACCCTTCCTGAACTATGTTACAATATACAATGAGGGTGTCTATATCCGTTTTCCCTCTTGTACTCTAAAGCTATCAAATCTAAAATTAAATTCCTATCTACCAACATTAACTACTATAAATGCCTTTGTCTATCTCAGACGAGAGCGGGGCGCTCAAGGTATGATTACATTTTGCTAAGGTGCCTTCATTAAATGATCTCATTTATGCATGGCGCATCAACTTCAAGGGAAAATTTAAAAATTGGCGTTGGCGTGTGCCCAACTATCCTTTGTCTTCTGCGCTGGCTCGCTTGTCTCGGGAGATGCTCCTGCATCATGGCGTAGTCCTTATGAATTTTTTCTTTGACTGATCATGATCATGATTGAATCTTTTTTGTGGCTTGAACATGGATGGTATTCTTGAAGATGTATCTTCAA
>ML787530.1:398493-414669 GCA_009831015.1 Picea engelmannii | reverse complement strand
GGGCTTCTAGATGACATATGAGGGTCCTCCAACTTCGTAAGGCCATAAATCTCAAACCGTGAGGAGTTATGTGACGTTATACATACCACTAAAAATGGCATGACATGTACTATCCATATAGAATAGTATTATCTAAAAATATATCATAACTCATATCGTTACCCATCAAACAAACTTGGGTCCATTACCCAAACCTTTCTGCTATGGGTCTTTCTTCAAGGGTTGACATCAATGACAACCAACCTTAATAAAAAAAGGAAACCTGCTCTAATACCAATTGTTGATACTGAGAGGGGGGTGAATCAATATCAAGTACAATTTAAAACCTTTTTCAACTTATACCTAAACAATTCAACTATATCCAATGAGAAATGAACAATAGTATAAGAGTTACACCAATACACCACAATACACCATGAACAATATATGAGAAATAATCAATAGTTATTGTTCAAGGGAAGTAATGACTTCCAAAGGTAGCTACATCTTCCAAATGTAAAGGGAGGGATAAAACTCCAAGAGGAAGATACAATATTCCAATATCAAGAGAGATTTGAACTCTCCATCCTTGCCCCTTGCTTCCACCCAAGAATATATGAGAGATAATAAAACTTTACATTAAATCGTCACCATCAACCAATCATCACATAGAACCTGATAATGCTTCTTGAGACTTCTTAAATTTATGCAATTCTTGGAGTACTCTGATCCTGTAGATAATATTACTCGATGTATTTTCTGAAACTCCTCCAATTTTCACTCCTTGAATACTTCCCAAAAAGAGGTTATAGAAAGAATGGTAGACTTTATTCAATTCTGGTCTGTTCAGAAGACCCAATGTGTATAGCATGCCCCATGCTCAATATTTAACATCCGATTTTGAAACTTGAAAAAAAGAAGCTATAGTCAATACTCTTTCCAATGGAACTGGTACAACTTCATTTGGATTCTATATGAAGAAGTTATGACTGTTTTACTCGGAACACATGTTTACTGACTAGCTTCAGGACTAGTCACAAACCCTATCTTCCACAGAGTGTATCTCCATAATATATCGAATCAAGAGCTGAAATTTTTACCAGAGGTACCTTGATATGTCTTCTCAATACCATAGCGATTTCATCATCTGAATCATTCTATAAAAAACGTTATAGAAAAAATGGTAAGATGACTTGAAAATAACATACCTTAGAACACGTCACCAAAAGACTTCATCCTCCCTTGAAATCTGGTCTTCTTTTACTTCTTATTCTCTATGAAATTTGACTTATTTCAAATGAATGTATAATGATGTTTATTTATACAATTTATTTCACTTCCTTTTAACATTAGGGCCGACCAGACACTTTCTTATTTTGTAATTCTTTTCTTTAATTATCTTCAGGGCCTACATGTACAATTCACTTTTTCATCTTCAAAAATTCATTTCTCCTCAACCATGAGGATCCACGTGACGTGACACATACCACTAGAAACAACATGATGTATACTATCCATCCATGGGTGTTGTATCTACATGTGCATTTTCCTTCATGTCCAAATACCTTCATCAATCTTGCAGTCCAAAACCCATGACTAGGGTTGACATCAATGACAACAACCAATCTTCCAACAAAAGGAACCAGAAACATACAAGGAACACGTGACTACAAATAAGAAAACATTCTTACTTGAAAACTGCAGACACTGAACAACAAACGAGGAATACAAAATGAAACTATGGCATCGAAACTTACTCCGAAATGATGAAATGCAGAAGCATAGGGCGAATCGTGAGCGAAACAACAAAAAACAACAACTGAGAAACCAACGAAAAAGAACCACTCATCGAACCAGTAACAATGTTTCTAGCTTCAACGATTACGAGGATGAAACATACAATGGATGCACCCGACAAACCAGCAAAGAAGAAGCAGTCGCCAAACCAGTAAACAATGTATGTAGCTTCAATGGCAGAACAAGGATGAAACATACAATGGCTATTGAACTGGCATGTACTTCGAGAACCATATTTACATAAACATTTAAGACTCTCAGGCTGTCTAAGGACCTCGCGATACGCAAACATTTAAGCTATTGGGGGTGTTGGTGGATGTCACGTCATGTAGACATTTATGTTGTCAAGCCTATTGAGGCATCTCGGAATAAGTGTCAATAAATTTCATGAAATTTATAAAGCTTGGATATGAAAACATTTAAATATGCTTAGTACATATCAAAAGTAACGGATATATTTGGGTAGCAGAAAATGCTAATACAAACATTTGAACTAATGGTAGCATTAATCGACCTTCAAGCAATATACAGGAAAAATATGTGATTAAAGCATACTGTCTACGAGAAAAAGTTTGGATATGTTTCCATATACTACATTGGGAATAGTGAAGCCAACAATAAGACCTCCAATCTCTTAGCCAATCATATTAGTACATATATGTTACTCTTTAATATATAAAAATATATGCTTTTAATTCCATAGCTCCAACAATAGGTATTGTGCAAATATTTCCGGTCAAAGGACAAACTAATATGTAGTCAACGCTTTATCGATCACTATAGTCCCTCTATGCCTACGCCAGGGACTAATAAAGAGCCTTTAACTTATTAGAAAGCGTAGTTTACTCTATGCCCTTGTGGACTCCTCCCTTCATGGTTTGGCATGAGCCTCATGTGTTGGGCTTTGTATGTTATGTCTCGAAACTTGTGTTATGTTTGGTGTTTAGCTCATGGACTTGGAGATTTTTATGTTTGGTGTTTAGCTTATGGACTTGGAGATTGGGCATGGGCTCCAACAAAATTTTCATTAAAAATTATTAAAATCGTTTACAAAGACCTAAGACCACAAAACAAACTTAAAACCATTTTTTTTATAAAAACTTATTAAAATCGTGTAGAAAGACCTGAGACCACAAAACAAACTTAAAACCATTTTTTTTTATTTGCCAAGAGTTCCATATTTTTTTCATCTACAAAATGAGTATTGAGAAATGATTCAAATCACAAGCGCTATGAAATGAGATCCATGAATTGGCATGAAAATTATTAAAACCGTGTACAAAGACCCGAGACCACAAAAAAAACTTTAAACCAAATTTTTTTTTATTTTCCCAGAGTTCCATATTTTTGTCATTGATAAAACTAGTGTTGACAAAATGATTCAAAGTCACAAGCACTATGAAATGAGAGCCATGAATTGGCATGAAAATTATAGAGTGCCAACACATTCCACACTATAACACACTCACTCTCTACCTCCCCGTTGTCTTCCTCTCTCTCCCTCCCACACTCTTGAACACACACTTTCTATCCCCCCTTTATTTATTCCTCCCTCTCTCCCTCGCAGACTCTAACACACTCACTCTCTAGCTCCCCTCTTTTTCTACCTCTCTCTCCCTCCCACACTCTCACACAAACAATTTATATCCCCCTTCTATGTCTTCCTCTGTCTCCCTCCCACACTCTAATACATTCACTATCTACCTCCCTTCTTTGTCTACCTCCCTCTATTGATTAAGGTTGGTTTTCCTTGATGTCAACCCTTGAATAATGTCTGGTAGCACAAAGGTTTGGGTCATGGACCCAAGTTTGTTTGATGTAAATATGACTCATTATTTTCTTGTCGTGGTTGATAAGAAGTACAAATGGATGAACTCCAAAGTGGTCCCCTTATGGTGAAATCCCTCACAGGAATATGCTTTGTGGATTGAGTTATCCTAGAAGTATGGTTAGAGAACCCATGCTTAATTGTGGAATAATTAGATGAATTTTAGTGAATCTGTCATTGAAACTATCCTAGATGGATAGTGTTTGTCATGTCATTTCTGATGGTATGTGGAATGTCACATAAATCCTCCTCACGGTTAGAGTTTTATGTCCATATTAAGTTGGAAAACCCTCATGAGTCATATAGAAGCCCCTAAAAGTCAAAGTGTTTGCAAAATAAATTATTTTAAATGGAGAACTCCCTAAAATAAAGAAAGTGTAATTCTACATGAAAGTATAAATAAGAGGCAAGGCTCTCTCATTAAACCACACTTGAACACATTGAATATCTTTTGTTGTGTGAGACTTATTGAAAGTACTCATTGATACATATGAAGTTGTGAAAGTCTGAGGTAGTATGAAGGGTTGACGATGAAATTCTCAGAATTACAACGAATACAAAAAACCCTATTTTTTGAGGCATACGCGGGATGACTATGTATAGGGTGCGTACATACTAAGGCGTACATGGGATGACAGTGTATAGGGTGCATAGATGTTGGTAAATCCATGAAACTTGAGAAGACGAAGATGTAGAGGTTCTAAATTATGAGATCAAGCTCCTTGGAAGGTCTAGAGTGATCAGATACATCAGATCTATCCATTGATTCAAAAGGTATGTCTTATTTCTATGAATAGTTGGATTTTGATGTATACATGAGAAATGGTTATGGAGACTTGAGGATTCTCCCTAGAGAGACTAGTGATTTCATGGGATCTTCTGCATAAGTTATACATACAAAAATATAGTGTTGGTATATTTATCATTGATACTTCTTGTTGAGGCACATCTTGTATTTATTGGCATTTGGCTAAGGTTTTGTGTTACATGGTTGAGAGATTGTATTTGTGAAGTGGTTGATGTATTCAAAGGTTGAATATGAGAAATGGTTTGATGACTATATCATGTGAGGGTTATTATAATTGTTCATGATTACAGACACCTATATGGAACATGACTAGAGAGAGATATATATGCTTTGGGTAAAGATTATATATGGGGATGCATGAATAGGGTACAGTTACAGTCTGGATACAATGACATGTTACAGATCTATGTGAAAGAAGTTTTAGAGGGTCAGAAGTTTTCAAGAGAAGGAAAACCCTAGTTTTCAGAAGGCATACCTAGGCTGCATAATAGTTTGGTCGTGTACATATGCAGGTTGCATAACATATAGGTCCTATACATACACGTGATGAAACACTAAAGGTCATGTACCTGTTGTATTTTTGTTGATAAATGTTTGGTTCTAGTATAGATTCATTACAGGGAAACTATACAGATTAGATGCAGGTCAGTGGTACAGATCGATACAATTGTACATTGGTACATCTCATAGTGATAGTGTGACAGTGGTTCCATCATTCTAATTCTACTTCAAGGTGCTTGGATGGGGCAAGGACAGGTGGTTGTAGCCACCTTTCGGCTATAGTCAGAGAACATATGGGGTTGTAGCCTCCTTCTAGTTGTAGACAGAGAATTGGGGAGTTGGAGCTTCCCTTAGGTTGTAGCTTGAGAAACCAGGGGGTTGGAGGCTCCTTCCAGTTGCAACTAGAAAAAAAAGGAAGTTCATGCTTCTGATGAATGTAATTCTTCAAGACATATAAGAAACAAATTTATGTGGTTTTCTCCCACATTGGGTTTCCATGTAAAACAACTGGTGTACTGTGTATGTATGCGACTTTTCTATTATTGATTCACCTCCCCCTTGCAGTAATCTAGCAATTGGTTTCGAAGCAGGTTCATTCAGAAATCAATTTAACCACTGAAAGGTAGATCATGGAGACCCATAACTTGTATAAAAATTGAATACCACAGTTTGATGGACAAAAGTATTCATTTTGGAGCATAAGGATGAAGACATATATACAAGCACATGGATTTGAAATTTGGCAATCAATTGGAGATGGATACAAAGTACCAGCAGTTCCACCAACAAATGACAAAGCAATGAAACTCGGTCATAATAATTCCAAAGCCACAAATGCACTTCTGAATGGTCTTAGTGAAACGATATTCACCAAAGTTTCACATTGTAAATCCGCTAAAGAGATTTGGGACAAACCTTGAAATATTTATGAAGGAGATTCAAAAGTCAAAGCAACAAATATTCAGACATACATAGGTCAGTTCGAACAACTTAAGATGAAGGAATATGAGAATATTGCATCTTACTTCTTACTAGTCGATGAAACAGTAAATGAAATCATAGGATTGGGAGAAGAAATTCAAGAATCTGTAATTGTTCAAAAGGTACTAAGATCTCTTCCTATGAGATTTAATCCTAAGATATCGACACTAGAAGAAAGAGCAGATCTAAACTCAATAAGCATGGACACACTGCATGGAATCTTTACAGCATATGAAATGAGAACTGAACATGAAAATCAATATGTAAAAGAAGTAGTCTTCAACGAATCCAAAATATCAAAGAAAAAATCAAAAGCAACAATAACATAGAAGCAATAGTGATGTCTCGAAAGATGATGAAGAAGTGGCCAACTTTGTGAGAAGACTGAACAAGGGAACCGACGGTAGGTCTAGAGTTAATCTTCCTTTAATTTGTTTTAATTGTGATGGTATTGGTCATTTTGCTAATAGATGTCCTCATAAGAAAAAGAGAAATGATGAAGGTGACTCAAAAAGAAAACAAACATATAGAGGCAAAAGAACCACAAAGAAAGTTTTCAAGAAAAGATTATGCACCAAAGAAGACATATCATCGTCAAATGAAGATGAAGTCAGTGACAGTGAGACATAAAAAAGTTCTATTCATGGCAGTATAAGACTCTGATAAAGAAGACTCTGAAGTAGAATATGAAGAAGTTGAAGAAGAAATTGAAGAGGCAGAAGTTGACTATCGAGAGGAATTGATGAGTTCCATAGAAGTTATCAGAAGAGAAAAGAGGGAAAACAAGAAGCTACAAGCGGTACTAGACAAGAATGAAGACACTCGGGAATAAGAACAAATGATCACAAATTTGAAGGTTTGAATTGAAGAAGATAAAAGAATTGAAGAAACACTCAAATAACATCTAGAAGAAAGAGACAGGATCATTGAAAATTTGGAGGCAGAGATTGTCACATTAAGAAAGGATATTCAAAAAAAAAATATGCAGAACAACTCAAAAGTATTGAATGACATTATCAACAGTCAAAGGCCTAATCATGACAAGTCTGGACTTGGATACAGTCATACAGAAAAGGGATCAAGCTCCAAAACAACATAACAAGAAACATATCCAAAAAGCTATGAAGAAACAATCAAAGGGGATAGGAAGGTCTACAAAGAAAATTACAGGGACACTCCTCTACCAAGAAGATTCATATTTCAGAATCAACGACCAACATAAACATATAGGTATAAGGAAGAACAAGGATTCATAAGAGAAACTCCTTTAATAATATCTTCAACTCCCAGGTATCAAACTATATTTTTTGGTTTATGTTATGAATGTAACAATTTTGGACATAAAATTGTGAATTGCAGAGCTAACAACAGGAACATAAACAACTTTGAAAGTCATACACAAAAGGGTTATACAAGAGTACCTAGTGAAACACAGAGAAGAAGTTACAATAGGTTTGAATATTTGAGCATTGAAGTGGAATGGTACAAGTGTAACAACTTTGGACACATGGCCAAATATTTCAGAATGAAAATCCCTCATAGAGAACCACATTAAGACAACAACAATCACAAACAGGAACCTCAGAAAACAACATGGATAAGAAAGCAGAATCAGTACAACAATGAAGAATGCACACTCTCTCTACAAGATAAGAAGAAGAAACACGGTTGGTATGTTGATAGTGGTTGTTCAAAACACATCACAGATGATAGAGACATGTTTCTTACATTAAGAAAGGAAAGAGATGGATCAATCTCCTTTGAAAATGATGATTCATCTAAATCATTGGAAAAGACACAGTTAGAATTGGGAACAAGAATACAAAGGCACAAAACGTTCTACTAGTAGAAGATATGAAACATAATATTCTATGTGTGAGTCAAATGTGTGACCAAGGTCATAAAGTTACTTTCGATTCAAAAAAGTGCAAGATAAGAAAAGAAGGTTCAGGGAAATTGATTGCTATAGCTACGAGAACTTCAAGCAACATATATGTGTTAAGTGAAATTGTAAATGAAAAATGTTGTCTAGGAAAGGAATATGAAAGTTGGCTATGGCACAGAAGAATGAGTCACATACATTTCGATAACCTTGTCAAGGTCAGCAAAAGAAAAGCATTCACAGAAATGCCCCAGATCATGAAACCAACCAATACTTTATGAAAGTATTGTTAATAGGGAATGCAAACAAAGACCAGGTTCAATATAAAGGAATATTCAACGACAAGACCACTGGAAATTGTGCATACGGATCTAGTTGTACCAACTACAACAAAGGGTTTAAAAGTTGAGAAATAATGTATGTTATTAGTTGATGATTATATAAGAATGATTGTAGTTTGTTTTCTCAAGAATAAATCAGAAGCTTTTGAAAACTTCAAGAAATAGAAGGAAACAGTTGAAAATGAAATGGATTCAAAAATAAAATGCTTGAGATCTGATAATGGAGGAGAGTTCACTTTAAAGGAATTTATGGGCTACTGCAGTAGTCAAGGAATAAAAAGGCAATTCTCCATTGCTAGGACACCTCAACAGAATGGAGTTGTTGAAAGAAAGAACATGACAGTACAGGAAATGCCTCGAACAATGCTAATGGATTCCAAATTGACAAATATGTTTTGGACACAGGCAATGCATACAAAAGTTCACATTCAAAACAAATTAATGCTCAGAAACAACACTGAAAAAACTCCCTATGAGCTATGGAAATGAATACCAACAAGTGTAAATCACTTAAGAGTTTTTGGAATCAAATGTTACATCAAAAGAGAATATGGCAGAATGGGAAATTTTGACTCTCATGTGGACAAAGGACTACTTGTTGGCTACTCAAGTACAAGTAAATCGTACAAGTGTTACAACCTGAGATTGAACAAAGTTTTGGAAAGCATCAATGTAACAATTGAGGAAACAGGTGGACAAGAATTAAAGGAAGAAGCAAATGAATCAATGGAACAACTTTATGAAGAAGAAACATAAGATGAAAAATAAGAGGAAGATGAAGAGGATCCGACAAAAGAAGAAGAGCAATTTCAACAAGTGACTCAAAAGACACCTAGAATACAAGTATAGAAGAATCATCCTTCAGATAAGATTATCGGAAATAAAGACGTAGGAGTTGAAACTAGAAGAAGAATGCGTTCACCAAAACAAACACACCTAGCACTCACATCTACGATTGAACCAAACCATTTTGAAGAGGCCAACAAGGATGAATTTTGGAATAAGGCCATGGATGAAGAAGTGGATCAAATAGAGAAAAATGACACTTGGGAATTGGTTCCAATACCAAAGGATATGAATGTGATCGACACAAAGTGGATATACCAAAATAAATTAAATGAAGATGGATAGGTTACAAGTAACAAAGATAGATTGGTATGTAAAGGATATGCACAGGTTGAAGGAATCGACTTTGAAGAGACATTTGCCCCAGTTGCCAGAATGGAAGCAATCTGATTTCTTTTAGCTTATGCATGATCCAAAAATATTAAAGTATATCAGATGGATGTAAAATAATCTTTTCTAAATGGGGAACTTGAAGAAGAAGTCTACATTGAACAACTAGAAGGATTTCAAGTGTCAGAGAATGTAGATTATGTGTGTAAATTAAAGAAGGCCTTGCATGTTCTAAAACAAGCTCCTAGAGCATGGTACTCTAGACTAGATAAATATCTACAGTAAGCAGGATTCAGAAAAGGAAGTGCAGACAACAACCTCTACATCAAGGTAAGTCAAGATAGTATTTTATTAATTGAATTTTATTTTGATGATATTATTTTTGGTAATGATGATGACAAGTTAATTCATAAATTTGCAAAGGATATGAATAATGAATTTGAAATGTCATTACTTCGAGAAATACCCTTCTTTCTGGGACTTCATATACGTCAAAGAAACCAAGGAATTTTTATTTGTCAAACCAAGTATATAAGAGAAATGATAAAGAGGTTTAGAATGGAAGATTGCAAACCAGTTATCACTCCCATGCAAACCAGTTACAAGTTGAGCAAAGATGATGATTCAAAGTCTACAGATCAGAGGCAATTCAGGTCAATGATTGGTATCGTACTATATGTGACAACATCCAGACCAGATGTAATGCAGGCAATTGGACGGGTGGCATGATTTCAATCATCACCAAAGGAATCACATGTATTAGCAGTGAAGAGGATTTTCAGATATCTCAAAGGAACAAAAGAGTTTGGATTATGGTATCCAAAAGGAAAGGATCTATCACTTATTTCCTACACATATGCATATTGGGAAGGTTGTATTGATGACCGATGAAGCACCAATGGAGCATTATTCTACTTGGGTGAGTGTTCAGTATCATGGATAAGAAAGAAACAAACATCAATATCTGTATCTACATTCGAGGCAGAGTATATTGCAGCAGTAGCATGTTGTACACAGGTTATTTGGATGAAACAAACTCTGACAGATATACAGGTTCAATATGATGAGCCTATTCCAATCTATTGTGATAATAAAAGTGCCATCAATGTCTCAAAGAACCTGGTGATTCACTCCAAGATGAAACACATTCCAATCAAGTATCACTTTCTACAGGAACAGGTTGTAGAAAAGAACATCAGAGTTGAGTATGTGGACATAGAAAAACAAGTGGAAAATATCTTCACAAAACCACTTCCACGGGAAGCCTTTGAGTATCTTTGCTAGAGACTCAGAGTTATTTCTACTCCAAAATGAATTCTTTTGAATTCTTATCTTATATGTCTTATATGTACACTAGGAAGCACCATAAAGAGGACAGTTCAGTTACGGGGAGCAACCCCAGATGGAAATATACCTTTTCCATTGATGACAAAGGGGGGGAGATTTATCATATGCATAGGACATATGCATGATTCTAGGGAGATCAATGGTCACAGATATGTAGAGAATAGAGGCATGGTTCTAGGGGGAGCATGAGTGATATGATTTCAATATTTCATCAGAGTGTTTCCACCAATGCCAAAGGGGGAGATTTTTTATTAAGTTTGGTTGTCATTGATGTCCACCCTTGAAGAAAGTCTGGTAGCACAAAGGTTTGGGTAATGGACCTAATTTTGTTTGATGTAAAGATGAATTATTATTGTCTTGTCATGGTTGATAAGAAGTAAAAATGAATGAACTCCAAAGTGGTCCCCTTATGGTGAAATCCCTCACAAGAAGACACTTTGTAGATTGAGTTATCCTAGAAGTATGGTTAGAGAACCCATTATTAATTGTGGAATAATGAGATGAAGGTCAGTGAATTTGTCAGTGAAACTATGCTATACGGATAGTGCTTGTCATTCCATTTTCGGTGGTATGTGGAACGTCACATAACTCCTCACAGTTAGAGAGTTATGGCCATATGAAGTTGGAAAACCTTCATGAGTCATATAGAAGCCCCTAAAAATCAAAGTGTTTGCAATTTTTTTTATTTTAAATGGAGAACTCCCTAAAATAAGGAAAGTGTAATGATACATGAAAGTATAAATAAGAGGAAAGGCTCTCTCATTAAATCACACTTGAACAAATTGAATATCTTTTGTTGTGTGAGACTTATTGCAAGTACTCATTGACACATCTGAAGTTGTGAAAGTCTGAGGTAGTACGAGGAATTACAATGAATACAAAAAACCCTATTTTATGAGGTGTACATGGGTTGACTATGTATAGGATGCATACATACTGAGGCGTACGCGGATTGAAAATGTATAGGGTGCGTACATGTTGGTAAATCCATGAAACTTGAGAAGATGAAGATGCAGAGGTTCTAAATTCTGAGATCAAGCTCCCTGGAATGTCTACGGTGCTCATATACATGAGATCTATCCATTGATTCAAAATGTCTGTCTTATTTCTACAAATAGTTGGATTTTGATGTATACATGAGAAATGGTTATGGAGAGTTGAGGATTCTCCCTAGAGAGACTAGTGGTTGCATGGGATTTTCTCCGTAAGTCAGATCTACAAAAATATAGTGTTGGTATATTTATCATTGATACTTCTTGTTGAGGCACATCTTGTATTTCTTGGCATATGGCTAAGGATTTGTGGTACATGTTTGAGAGCTTGTATTTGTGAAGTGGTTGATGTAATCAAAGGCTGAATATAAGAAAGTGTTTTATGACTTGATCATGTTAGGGTTATTATAACTGTTCATTATTACACACACCTATATGACACATGAATAGATATATATATATATATATGCTTTAGGTAAAGGTTATGTATGAGTATGCATGCACATGGTACAATTATAGTCTAGATATAGTGACAGGTTACAGATCTATGTGAAATAAGTTACAGAGGTTCAAAATTCTTCAAGAGAGGAAACCCTAGTTTTCAGAAGGCATACGCAGGTTGCATAACATTTTGGTTGTGTACATATAGGGGCTGGATAACATATAGGGTGTGTACATATGCATGTTGCAACACTATAGGTCGCGCACCTATTGTATTTTTGTTGATACATGTTCAGTTATGGTACAGATTGATTACAGGGAAGTTGTACATATTGGATGCAGTTCAATGGTACATATTGATACAGTTGTATAGTGGTATATCTCACAGTGATAGTGTGACAATGGTTCCATAATTATACTTCTACTTCAGGGTGGTTGGATGGGGCAAGGACAGGTGGTTGTAGCCATCTTTCGATTGTAGCCGGCGAAAATAGGGGGTTGTAGCCTCCTTCTGATTGTAGCCAGAGAATTAGGGAGTTGGATCTTCCCTTATGTTGTAGCCTGAGAAACTAGGGGGTTGAAGCCTCCTTCCAGTTGCAGCTAGAAAACAAAGGAAGTTGGTGCTTCCAATGAATGTGATTCTTAAATACATTTAAGAAAAAAAAAATGTGGTTTTCTCCCACTTTGGGTTTCTACATAAAAACACTGGTGTATTGTGTATGTGTGTGATTTCTTTATTACTAATTCACCCCCTTCTCTTATTAATCCAACACTCTCTCCCTCCCACATTATTTCACACACACTTTATATCCCCCCTCTATGTCTTCCTCTCTCTCCCTTCCACACTCTAACAATCACTCTCTACCTCTCATATTTATCTACCTCTCTATCCCTCCCACACTCTAACACACTCACTCTCTACATCCCTTCTTTTTATTCCTCTCTCTCCCTCTCGCACTCTCACACACACACTTTCTATATCGCCTCTATGTATCCCTCTCTCTAACTCCCACACTCTAAAAAATTCACTCTTTACCTCCCCTCTTTGTCTTCCTTCTCTCCTTCCCACACTCTCGTATACTAGCAAGAGTGGTACATTGCAACACAAGACATGGTAACGAAATAAATTCCCTTGACCTATACCTAGCAAGGCATGTCAATACCTATACCTAGACCTAGACCTAGACTTATACCATGATCAAGACCTAGAAATTTCATAGCCATACCTTACACTATCACATCCACTCCCTTTCTATATCCCCCTTATTAGACTCTCTCCCTCTCTCTCTCTCTCCCCACATATTTCTCTACCCTCCCTCCCTCTTTTTCCCTTCCCCTCTCTCTCTCTCTCCCTCCCCTGCTCTCCCTCTCCACCCCCCTCTCTCCTCCTCCTCTCCTTCCCTCCTTCTATCTCTTTGTCTCTCCCCCCTCCCTCTTCCCCTTTATCTCTACCTCCCCCTATACTTCCCCTCTCTCTCCCACCTCTCTCTCTCATTCTTATTCTCACTCTCACTCTCCTTATCTAGCCCTCTTTCTCATTCTACCTCTCTATATATCTCTCTCCATATCAATCTTGACCTTTATTATGCTCTTCCTGTCTCTCTTCCTCCCCTCCCCCTTCCTTCTCTACCCCCTCTCTCTTGGTGAATGATTGCGCCAAGGTGGTGCACACCTCTTGGAGACTTCTTCTCTTGCTTATGAATGGTAATTTTCTTGGTGAACTATGGTTTTTTCATGCATCTCTCTTGGATTTTGCAAGAAAAATATGAAATTGTTAATTTTTCTTCCTTGTTTCATGTTTATGGTCGGTTGAAACCCTAGGAGGCATATAAGTCCATACACCCTCCATTAATCTTCATCTCATTTTCTAGTTTACAAATATTTTATTACAAGGTTGCTAGGAGGAGTACAAGGGTGTGCACTCTCCTTTATTTACCTTAGTTTCATTTGTTGGCAGGGCTTGCAATTTGCACAGGGTAGTTTACACAGTAGGGAAATTTGCACTGTTTGCACAGGGCTTGGTTTTGTCATTAATGTCAAACTTTAAAATGCCAAAGGCGGAGTTTGTTGGTCAGTTTGCACAGGCACCATGGATCAATTTTCATAGGCATGATGGTTCTTAATTTGGAGATCAACATGTCTCTTGACATACCAAAACGAAAAACTGCAAAGAACCTAGGAGGTGAGAATTTGGTTATAACTCGAGGTCACATGTGAAACGAGCCTTGGAAAAGGAGTCAACACCCTTAGTTTGAATTTTAGAGATCGGAGATTGACCAGCACATGACACGTCATCCTAAGTAATGTCACTATGACACGTCACTCCAAAATTTCTATTTCGAGAGTTTTTGAATTATTGGAGGTCATGAAGACCTGATGGACAAAGTACCAAAAACCTAACAATCATCTATCTCTATGAATGATTAAGTCATGTTTGTTGGATTAAGCATTGGAGAGGTAATATAAGAGTTGTATATGACTGTTGATCTGTCTCCGAGAAGTTAACAAGAATCATATGATCTATGTCCACTAGATCAAATGTGAAGCGATAAGATCATTTCGAGGATCACGACTTGGAGTGTCAAAACATTTCATCATAGAAATGCCGAAATGTCAAAATGTGAAAACGTTGAAATTCCAAAACGCTAAAAGCCGAAATGCCGAAATGTGAAATGCTGAAACGTCGAAATGGCGAAACGCTAAAAGCCAAATGTCGAAATGTGAAATGTTGAAACGCCAAAATGTGAAACGTTGAAATACATATTTGTAGTCTCTTCCATTGGTCATGTGAGAAGGAGGAGTTATCACCAAGATAAATCTCCTCTTCGGATATTGCAACATGAAGAGACGAGATGTCTTCACCTCAGGATTGTAGATATGTGAATCGCGAAAGCGCCTTTTGGTAAAGGTTTTTGGTCACAACCAATGGGCATATGGAGTAAGCACGAGACCCATCTTCTACATCAAACGGTGTGGATTAAATACTTAAACTGATCGTGTGGTTGTTGTTCTTATAGATGCCTTGGCCAATAATAATCATTGTAAGATAGTTATTCAGTTATTGTAACTGAATCTTCGAAGCCTAAGGGTTCAAGTGTATGCTTTGAATGTACAGGGTAGAAATAAGTGAAATTTGTTGAGATGAATGTTGGTGTGTATGGAATTAATCATACAATCGTAGCTCTAAGGTAAAATTCATTTCTGTAAATGAATATAAAACCAAAACAAAATCATATAGGGATAGTGAGAAGAAATGATGAAGATATAGTAGAGATCAAGGGGAGAAGAATGGATTTTGATATGATTATATAAATAGAGAGGACTTGAATGATGAATCCTTTGCCAAAGAAGATAAAGAGTTGGTTTCCAGGTTATTAGTGACAGAGAAGGATTCCAGGGTGGTAGGGAGGAGCAAGGGGAGACTGTAAAACTCTCTTGTACAAGTTGGTGCTTATACATCTGGGAGTTGTAGATTCCATTCAGTAGGTGTTGAAGAAACAGAGGTAGCAGCCTCATCTGGGTTGTAGCTTAGATAAAATAAGAATGTAAAGAGGAGTTGGAGCTTGCCTTTCATTTATAAGAAGAAGAGGTTTTTCCCTTTTGAATTTCCTCATGAAAAATCACTGTGTCATTGTTTCATTTATGTGACTGTATATTTATTGGTTAAATGTATTACTGCAAGTTAAATGTTAAAGGCGTGATTTATTGATTAATAAGTAATCTTCTTTTAAAATGAAAGAAATTTTATACAACTGATTCACCCCCCCCCCCTCTCAGTTGACTTATCCTGTACAACAATTGGTATCAGAGTAGGTTACTTCAAGATATCAGTTTAACCACTGGAAGTTTTTTATCATTCATAATGGATAAGAAGTCAGAATTTACAAAACATGGATTGCCTTTGTTTGATGGTCATAATAATTCTTTTTGGAGTATCATGATGAAGTTGTTTTTACAAAATCAAGGAGTAGATATCTGGTAGGTTGTACTAAATGAATATAAAGTCCCAACAACCATTCCAATAGATGCTACAGGTAAGAGACTCTATGAGAGTAATTCCAAAGCTATGTATGCAATACTAGGAGGTCTAGCAGGGTCAGAAT
>ML787530.1:357150-369542 GCA_009831015.1 Picea engelmannii | reverse complement strand
CTTGTAGTGCCCTTCTTTTCCACACCTCCAACATACCCTTCCAAACTTTCCAGGAGATTTAGATCTACCCTTAGACTTAGATCTCCCACTTGAGAAATTAGATTTATTTCTTTCCTGAGAACGTCCTCTTGCAAATAATGTGTTTGTGTTATGTCCTTCCATATTCTTTCATCAAATCTCCTCCGACAACAAGGATGAGACCACTTCTTCAAACTTCAAAGAAGTTGTATTACTACCTATGGCCACAACCAGACTATCCCGTGAGTCTGGTAAAGAACACAACAAACTGATACATTTATCTTCATCTGAAATTTTAATATCAACAGATACTAACTGTCTTACCACAATATTGAAGGTGTTCAAATGCTTTGCCACCGAGTCTCCATATCTCATCCTCAAGTTATACATCTTCTTTCTCAGGAATAGTTTATTTACCAGGGACTTAGACTGATACAACTTCCCCAACTTTTCCCATAAATCTTTGGCTGTAGCTTCCTCTGACAAATTCAGTAATACTGAATTGGAGAGACACAGTCGAATTGTGCTCTTTGCCTTCCGATCCATCTTTTTCTAGTCATCTGTAGAAGTTCCTGTAGGTGCCGTACCTGGATCTACCATGATCCACTGATCTCTGTCCACCAAAAGATCTTCCATCTTGAGCTTCCACAACTCAAATATTTTCCCATTAAACTTCTCGATCTCCATCTTCGAATTGCTTGCCATTTCTTTTCACCTGAAAAACAATACCGCAGATCTCCCACTATAACAAGGCTTATCACAGTCTCGAGCCAAACCCTTGACGACAAAGGCGTCCCCCTGAAGACAATAAAGCTCTGATACCAAATGTAAATTCTAACCTTGTACAATATCTACTACAAACTGATATTCAGAAAAGAATAGAAAATATAGAATGGCAAATACAAACATTACACAAAGATTTTTCACTTGGAAACCCAAACCGGGAAAACCAACATATATTATATTCATACATTGTGTTACATTGTTTACAATACAATATACATATAGGAGCTAGCGGCATCCAAGACCCTAACCCAATGACCTGGATTAGTCCAAAACCCTAATTCCTTAACCGGAAATAGAAAACCATCGACAAAAAACCATGTGCCGAAAAACCACCTAATATCATGTGGTCCCGGAAATATGTCGTCCTAGTAATATGTCGTCCCGAAAATATGTTGTCCCAGAAATATGTCATCCCGGCGGAAATATGTCGTCCCGAAAAAAAAAATTCGGGGGTGCTACCCCCGAACCCTCACGCAGGGGGCTCCGCCCCCCTGCACCCCCCTCTAACCCCCCTGCGCGCCCGGCGCAGATGCTCAAACACAACTACTCGTGCAAAGAATATAACACATACCCAACACCTCCCACCCATATGCATGAGTTTCATTTCATGATTGATTATATGTCTATTTATGCTCATGATTTTTATGTGCTAACTTGTCCTTGTTGTATTGCATGATTAAGCACAGGGAGAGATACCTTGATGAAATGATGAACAAATGGTTGCACTAGTTATATGACTTCACCTGACATCACCTATGACATGATCTTCAAGGCCTCAAGGCCCCATTTAAGTAGGTAGGTCATATTGATTTCTTACATTTTCATATTGATTTATGATGGTAGTTTAGTTTCATTTCATATTTTATTTTAATTTTTATCTACTTTCATTATTGATTTACATGTTTCTATTTTCATCATGTATATAAAAAATGAAAAAACAATTATTTTCTAGATTTGTTGTCATTTTTGAAGTTTTGGATTTCTTTATATGGAAAAAGGATGAGTGAGCCCTCCTACACTTAACAAGTTCGTTGTTTCAATGTGTGTAGGTAGAGGTCGACCATGGGATGTTGTGGTTCCCATGCACACTATCTTGATTAGATGTACCAAAGTAGGAGCCAAATGTTATCCTCATTTCATAGGGATAACTAAAGAGATGATGTCTTGAGGCCCTTAGGTTGCAAACATGGAGTACACGAGACAACTTGACCAACAATGTCCACTTTCACAACTAGAGGCTTTCTTTACCACCATATGGTTCATCATGAGGGTATCCACCACATCAACTTTCTTTCGGAAGACATTGGGTCTTGCTCCATGAGGTACAATATAGGTATTATGGTGAGTGTCATTTGAGTATTAGAGGCATTTGATATTGTTGCAATTTATACTTATTTTGATTGAACATATTCTTGCAAGCTATGTTATTTCCCTTTTTTCACCTTGGTGGTTGACATTGTACCATAGTAAGTGTTCACCCTTAGGAATAGGTTTTCCATTGAGGGTCCTCTTTATGATTCATCATGCCATTCCCAACCATACTTGTCACTTTCCACTCTTCATCCCCTGACCTACTTATCATTTTTTTATTTTTGGGTGTACTAATCCAAGAAGGGATTGTCCCTCATTTCATGGGAAGAAGGAGATAAAGGCCCAGAGGCTTGTAGCTAGAAAAATATAAAATCCAATCATATACCTTCTATATTATCTCCTAGGGATCCCAAGCACAATTAAATGTCTCTCATAAGAAGCTAATGGGACTCGTGAAAAATAACTAATATAAAATTCCAACCAAAGTGGAGCATGTGTGGGAAATTTTTTCCATGCTTGGGTAGAAGCCCCACACGCTCTCTTCAACTTCGGAAAGCATGATGTGACCAGGGTCGAGTCAAAGTGGGAATTTTTTTTCATGCTTAGGTAAATCCCCACCTTCGCTTCAACCTAGAAACATCTAAAAAGAACAAAAATAAATAAATGGGTTTGGAAAAAGGATGCATTGAAAATGAAGGTGCAACACACCCTCTAAAAAGGCACCCATAAATCAGACACTACGATCCATTCTATGTCATGAACCCCATGCCCAAAAAATTCCCCTCCATCCATGTATTTTTTTCCACATGACCTAGACAGGGGTCCCTTTGGGAAATACTCCTAAACATGATCTACGATTCACATAAATTGTCACTTTTTCAACCCTCCCATACCTAAACTTGGAAAGTTGCATAGGGTATTTGAGCACTTGTTTATTTTGATGAGGTAGTTTTTGATGTACATTATTATATGGCTATTTTATTGATTTGATTTAATTATCATGATTCATTTGAATTGAGATCCTCGAAGGGTGCAATCATTGTCTTTGCAGGACCTAGTTAGTGGATAGATTTGGAAGAACAAGCCTAGCTTGGGATTCCTTGGGGATTGAAGCCCACGGATTCGATACCATGACCCACACAACGGACGACACTTCTAGCCTTTGGTGGCCTCAGGAGATACCATGAAGGACATAACCCAACCATTAGCTATCCCAATGATTTTATCTTGAGGTTAAAACATCACTTTTGAGGTTTACGTCACCCTAGGGCTAGGGATTGTGGTGATGGTGTTGTTGTTTGACACTTGAAATATTTGGGTGGAGAGGGGCACCATGAGGACCCTAGTGCTTAAGAGAGAGGCCTTTGTAGGCCCAACGTTTCATCTCCAAGCTCAATTATTTGCTAAAGGTGACAAAATGCATCCCTAAAGGGGTGACATCATGCTTCTTTAGAGTTTCTTATGTGCATTTTAGGGTTAAATTTGAGTTGTATATTGTAAAGGGGAAAAGTAAGGGTTTTAATCTCGTTAATTTGTGTTTTACCCTAAAATTAAGTGGACAAACACTTGTAGTGTGATTTGTATAAATATATATCATTTCATTTCATTTTTACATCATAGCTCTCGCATTGTGAAAAGACTAGTGGTTGAAATTTACACGCTACTTGGGAATGGTATCTCTCTCTTATGAAAATATTTTTTGGTGATTATATCTTGGCGAATGCTTGAGATAAGGTGGTGTGCACTTCTTGGAGACTTCTTCTTTGTCTTATGAATGGTAATTTTCTTTGTGAACTAGGGTTTGTTCTTGCATCTATCTTGGAATTGGTAAGGAAATTATGCAATTGTTAATTCTTCTTGCTTGTTTCATGGTTATTGTTGGTTGAAACCCTAGGAGTAGTATAAGTGCATACACCCTCCATTAAGCTTCATCTCATTTTCAAGTTTACAAGTATTTTATTACAAGGTTGCTAGGATGAGTACAAGGGAGTACACCCTCCTTGATATAACTTAGTTTGGTTTGCATACCCTAAGGAGTAAGAGGGTTTACACACCTAGGGATTTTTTTGATCTAAATCATGTTTTTTAAGACTCCATTCACCCAAAATTTAAAGGCATTAATCTGAAGTTTGCATTGGAGAAATAAATTGTTTGCTTTGGTAAACGTGATTTAGTGAGATTTCAATATTGTTCAAGTTGGAGTTTATTGTTGATACTTTGAGGTTGCTAAAGCCTCTAGGGAGTCTTGGTCTGTTTAGTTTTCTGGGAGCTATAGTTAAACAAAATATACAACCATTAGGGCTGCATAAAATCACTCTCTTTCTTTATTCATGAATTACATTTCAAACCGTCAAAATTTCCTAGCAAGCTACCATAATAATCTACTAGTCTCAAGGAACTTTTTGGGTGGTTTACTTGTACTTTTTGTGGGTTGGAATTTTCTGTTGTATCACTAGTTTTCTACAACCATAAGTATGATAATATATCTATGCAATACGTGTTTATAACAACCTTGTTTTGTGGCTAAAGTCTTATCCTTTCATAATTGAGTTGTACTATTACTTGCTAGCTTATCTCTTACATCATTTACTAGACTTTTAGCATGTTATTTAGCAGCTTTAAACTATCATTTGCTTGGTGATGTATATTTTGTTTGACTTATAAAAATAGGGACAATAAGTTTAACTTTCTTGTCCATTGGATTGTTTATCTTGTATCTTGTCTTTTCTTTTGTCTCAGGGAGGTACAACCATCTTCCATAGGTACTCAAACACTTGGGAACCATAAACCACATCTGAAGCTCGTTGTCAAGACACTCTCCACTTAGAAAATTGACCTATAGGGGAATATCTTCATAAGTATAACTTTCCATGTCACTTTCCCCCTAGGGTCACCCAAGACTCCCCCTTGTGTAAGATTCTTCCTTCACAGAAGTGAGGGAGGCTTTCTCTGAGTTGACAGTGGGTAAGCTCCCCCACAATTATCACCATCTTGTGGATTAGGTCGATATTTTCCCAACCTACAGTTTGAACGATAACAAAGACATTGTTTTATTTTGGGCATATCCTATTATACTTGCATTACATTTGTGAAAATATTATAGGATTAATGAGGCAATGCACTCCAGATTCGTTGAACCACATTTTGAGATTATTTACCATGCATGTAGAAAACCCTAGCCTCGATATTTTTATCAAGGTGAAGTCTATCAACACATTCCAAAGAATTTATATCCACTTTATACACCCCTTTGTAATGATTATACGATATAACAATGAGGATTTCGGTTTTATTTTTTATTGTTGTTTTAGTAATATTTTAGTTTATGCTTGGGATCTCCACATTTTATTCTCTTGTTTGATATTATTCTCATTACAGATGTATTGGGACTCAACTCAACTGTAATTAAAGTAGTCAATCACTAATTGTATATATTTAATTCTATACAAATATGTGTGTGTATAAGAATAATATCTCCCTATTATCGAGCATTTATTTCTTGTACGCAACCTCTATTGTATAATATTTGATTCAAATAGCTTAATAATATAGTTTTAATGATGGGTCCTTCTGTTTGTGAGGGAACCCGTCAGATAATAAAAAAAAATTCACTATCTAGGTATTGTTTCGGCCTCTTCCGAATTTGGTTCCAGCACAAGACTCAACACAGGTAATAAATTTATTCTTCTTGAGTATCCTTTCGTTCATTATTATTACTTCTCTAATCGTTACTACCATAGTAATAATCTGAATAAGTTTTTTTTTTTAAACAAAAAAAGGGGATTTCACATTCCTCTTTCCCAATAGCGTTGCTCCTTGAGAAAGCAAGGTAAGATCAATTTCATGTTGAATGTATGTGTGTGTATTTTAATTCTTAAATTTAAATAACATTATACTAATCATTCTCATTTGATTTCTATAGGTAAAGGAAAGAATACATGCTATGGGATCCTCAAGGATACAAGCAAGGCATTAAGGTTCCTATAATGATGATATAAGTTTTAATATAAGTTTTAATATCTCTCTAGTGGAACCTTTGATTTTGAATTTGTAATTCTACTTACAATGTGTACCTCTAAACGAGGACATTTGTTTAAGGGGACTAGATTTTCTTATGCAAAGTAAAGAGTGACCTATATTCATGTACATAGGTTATCATCTTGGTATCAAATTCTTGTAATTATTGTTTAGATAATTATCCATAATACAATCCATATATATATATATTAATGTTGTGATATTTTTTACTTCACTTTCAATTATGTCACTCTAAATCTTAGTATTTTATGATACAATTGTACATTACTCAAAGAATTATCATAGATTATAACGAGTAATGCTACCCATATATTATAGCATTTATATATATATATATATATATATATATATATTCATCTGGGATGCATAATTCAATAACTATGAAATTTATGTAGAATATAGAAAAAGAATCAACTTAAATTATGCAATGAGCAAACTCACGTGTTTAACTATTTTTGTAACTAATCAAAGAATTAATAAAAAAAACATTTGAATAAACTAGTAATACAAGACACATATATGTACCAAACAAGTTGGAAACAAATGAAACAACCACATTTCACCCAACCGTAGATGCAGAACAACCAAGTTACTTGTCCTGATTACTCCCAAGACTGACTACGACTCCATGAGGATGAACTGAGCTCCACTCCTTTGCCAATGTACCTTTGTAAAATTCCAAAATTATTTACCTAACATCGATATGCTTGCACAAAAAATAATTATTTTACTTACGCATAATAAGAAACCTCCTACCTCCCACATATGTTGTACTTATCTTTCTTTATTCCTATGACTTTTTATTGAATCATTTCCCTCTTGGAAATTTGTAGCTTTATAAATCCCTAATTTTTAGAGGTCATCGAAGACCAAATATCACTTCTGACACTTGTCTAATCATGATCTGAGCTAGCTCCATCATGCTCCCCACTCATGGAGTCATAGTCATCTCTTTTTAACCTAGTTGTTCCATATGTTTCTTACATTTATTATTAAAAAAACATTTCCTCTTACATATGTCTATCCAAGGAGGACAGTTGGAAATTCCAAATCTTGCGTAGTAATTTAAATAATAACAGTCACTTGACTTAATAAGTCAAATACAAATTTCCCTAATTGGAAATTATTAAATAAAATGTTTAATAATTGAGAATGTCACATCCTCTTCCCCTTAAAGATAACACCATCCTCGGTGTTAGTTCTCGCTTCGAGTCACCTCTTGTAACAAATTTGGATATATTTTCCTCATATTGTCCTCCAACTCCAAAGTATCCTCCTTAGGACTAAAGTGATTCTGTTGCACTTTTACCTGGGTGATGACTCTATTCCAAAGTATTGTTTATTTCCTGTCCATAATGCATAGAGGTTCTACCTGGAACTCACCTTCTAGTTCCACCTGCACCATGTTCCAATCAATAATGTGAGTAGAATCACGAATATACCTTTTTAACAATGAAACATGAAAAACATTATGATTTTTCAAATTAGTAGGGAGCACTAGTTGGTATGCCACTGGTCCAATTCAAGCTAGTACTTCAAAAGGTCCACAAAACCTTGGTGCTAACTTGGAACAACTTCCTAATTTTAATTAACTCTATTTCTCTTTAACTTTAATATATGCATGTTCTCGAACATTGTATTCTTTATGTAGTCTTTTCTTATCTGCATAACTTTTCTATTGATATTGTGCAACTTTTAAATTCTTTTTCACTTTTCTGACTATTTGTTCCATTTTTCTTGGAGCATCTCTGGTCCAACCATTAGTCGATCAACCAAATTATCTCAACTGATGGGAGTCATACATTTTCTTCCATATAAAATTTCAAAGGGGCTCATTTTTGCCAAGGATTGATAATCGTTATTGTGTGCAAACCAAACTATAAGTGTAGGTACTCTTCCCATTTAGTTGGTTTCTCCCTTATGTACATGCATAACATATCTTCAATAATCTGGTTTGTATGTTTAATTTTTCCATCTGTTTGTGGATGATAACTTGTAATAAAGTTCAAATTAGTTTCCATACCGGCAAACAACGCCTTCCAAAAAATTGATGTAAACTTAACATCTCTATCTTAAATAACCATTTTGGGAATTCCATGCAACCTAAATATCTCTTTCATGAAAATTTATGCAATATTAATAGATTATAGGTAGATTTCACAGGTATGAAGTGAGAATACTTACTCAATTTGTCAACTACTACCATAATAAAATCATGTTGTCTTGGAGTTTTAGGAAAACCTGTAATGAAATCCATAAAAATTGTTAGCATGTAGGATGTATAGGGGCGTACAAAGGTTCCTTATGTCATTTTCAACAGTTTGAGGGTCAAATCAAGTGTCAAGTCTACTTTTTGCAAACTCACCTGAAAGTTCGCAACATATCAAGAAAGTACCTCATGCACTAATCAGACATCATTATACCTTTGAAATGTGTCAAGGGATATCTCATTGTTTTCACTGCCTTTAATGCATCATGTTCTTCAGATTGAGTTCAAGAAATAGGTCTATCATTTGAATGAAGTGTGTTGCAATTGGTTTGAAATATGGCACTATGAACTGGTTGTAGCTGATGAAAGAGGTGTTATCACCCTATAAGTTATAGGATCAACTGGCGATTGGAATATTATCTGTCTCTAGTGTTTTTGTTGACAAATGATTTTTCATTCTGCAAATAATTTGGAAAAAAGAAAAAGAAAAAAGAAAGAAAAAGAAAGAAAAGAAAAGAAAAGAGGGCATAAAAGAATTTCAATAAAAGCCCCATGCAATAATAGTAACTTGGTCCATACCTTTCAAGCATGACCAAGTTCTCTTTAAATTGATGTTGATAGGGTTAGTGAATAAGTTTGGCTAAACCGTTTAATCTTACCCAAAGTGTATAGGTTAGATTAGTGAATAAATCTAGCTAGACTGTCTAATCTTGGTCAGATAGCCCCAGGGTAGAGTAAATTCTTAACCCAACAGTTTAATCTAGGTTAATTGCCATAGAAAACTAGGTTAGAGTATAGGCTAGTGTCTTTACTTCAATAAAACCAGCTTGATGATCAATGTTACACCATGATTTGGATACCTAAAGGGTTGCTTGACTAACCCCTTGGTGGTGTAGACATGAAAAGCCTTGGAAAAACCCGTGAAATGCACTTATCCTAAGTCTCTCGGTGCATCTATTTTCCACGCCCTCATTTATGCTTCGTTCATATATCAATGGTCTGGATGAATGCACCCAGATCTACGATGAACAGATCTTTCCGGACCCCCCCGAGCATTCTATCTTTAACGGGGGGGGGGTCCATAATTGATGATAAGACCCGCGCGCATTTGGACGGCTTAGGTTTAAGCACGCAGATCTACGATCAGTATTGGATTTTGAACCCCCCCGTCCATTCTGCCTTTAATGGAGGGGGCGGGGGGTCTGGAATGTGTGATAAACAATGCACATAGATCTGCGGCCAACAAGCAAGCAGGCAGATCAACGGTTCAAGAGGTTTTTCGGACCCCCCCGACTGATCTTCCTTTAACTGAGGGGGGGGGGTCCAGAATGAGATTTTTTCTCTGACGAGCCCCTGTCTATACGTGGCATTGATCTATTGGTTCCGAGTCCCATCGCCTCCTACTGACTGACATACCTTCGTCACCTTCTGATGTCATCATCCACCTTTCCCGAAACAGTCACGTCCCATAATTTATGTCAGTCCTTCTCCCCCATTCGCTCATGGAAATCCCCCTCACCATGACCCTTACCCCAATCGGTAGCCACCACATCACCCATCCATATCCCTTAGTCACCGTCACCCGCCATCTCACACTCTAAGTGATTCATTAGCCATTTATTACTGGATGACATATTCGTTAACCAGTTGACCTGTCTCCCGCGCCCAATGGACGCCCATTTACTCAAAACTACCCTCCTTCTTCCTACTTTCACCATTTACCCACTCATCGCACCAGAGAGATTTACACCGTTTTCTCCTCCATTACAGTCAGCTTCCCCCACCAGTAGTCGCCCCGCTAACGTTGTTTTTCTTCCAGGTACTATTGCAGTAATGGTGCCAAAGTCTAAACAAGCAGAA
Organism: Picea engelmannii; assembly: GCA_009831015.1. Taxonomy (NCBI): domain Eukaryota; kingdom Viridiplantae; phylum Streptophyta; class Pinopsida; order Pinales; family Pinaceae; genus Picea; species Picea engelmannii. The sequence continues at coordinate 359,320 of ML787530.1, read as the reverse complement.
GGAGAGGAGAATCCCTTTCTCCCGCCGCCTGTCGACCTTGACCAAATCCCACTAGCTGACAAAGATTATTTAATCACATATACAAAATGCGATTTTGATTTCGTAGACCTTCAGTCGTGGCTCAAGGAAGTTTTCTTGGGCCAGAGTGATGAAATTGGACTCTGGGAGTCCAACTTACCCCTTTATCTCTTCCCTCAGATTCACCCTTTTCCATAGTTTTCCCTCAAGTGCCAAGCCCACTACATTCCTGAGCAACGAGCCATCATTTCCTCATCTGGAGAAATTATGTTCCTCATCACGCCCAAATCCATCGACCAAATGATACAAATCCCTCGAGTTGACTCTGCATCCCCATTCAACCTGGAAATTCTCACAGAATTATACCAGAAGATGACCTTCCCCCAAAGAGCTCAAATATTTGAGCTTTTCCTCCCACCATCCACTCAATTTCCCTCCACAAATCCCCCTTATCCTTCTTCAATGTTTTCGACCAAAGGAAACCAGATCATTTCGTCCCTATGCACCTTGTCGGGATACTATTCAGATCAGTGGGTAGATGAACCCATCCTAGGATTTTTATCCATCTTCTCTACCGATGAGAAGCCCACTACCCAGTTCAACTTCAGTAAGTTTCTGGTGAATAATATTCATGAACAGTTTGTTAATTTTTTCACGGAGGGCATGTTCCGGTACTCTTCCATACTGGCGTATTTGTTCGTTTTCTTCCAAGCGGACAAATTTGTCTTTTCCATGCAGAAGATGGATGGAGATGGTAGACCCTAGGCAGTGACCGCATGGACCTCCTTGCTCAAGCACAACTCCACAGATTTCAGTTTCAAGGAGTTCATCGATCAATTCTACCACCCAGTGGTAAGTATGCTTAGCGGCAGGCCCGAGCCTCGGATAAATGATGAAGTTCAGAGGGTCCTGCATCTCTCAGATCACACAAAGACAGGTGATTGGTATTTATACCAAAATCACACTAAGATGTGAGTTGGCACCGTATAAGCTGCCCAAATACCTGCCTGTCAGAATTTTTTCTTTGGAATATATAAGGCAGATGATAAACTCTGATGATATCCATTTTGTGTCACTAAAGAAAAAGCAACAGCTCAGAATCAAAGGGCAGATTGGATCTTTCATCTACAACAATCGTGGCACTAGAGAAGAAGCAGACAGGTTGTTGAAGGAAATAAAGTTCTTCATGAGTTTCCCATGGCATTACAATCCTTGTGGGATTATCTCCGAGATGAGACTGAAAAACAAGAACATCCCATATGCCCACGAAGCTAGGCCTAAAGTTGAGAAATTTGCAAACTAGACAGCCTGGGAACCTAATACATTGGTCGAAGCAGAACAACAGGATCCCCCGGCCACTATATCACAAACAACCACACCACAGGTCCCGAAAGAGAAAAGGCCCAGGCAAGATTTATCTCCACCTGTCACTGAGGTGTCGCCAGAAGAATTCCAATTGCACACCAAGAGGCCCAAAACCATTTCATCTCCTGACCCGACTGGGGAAAAGGAAGTCTCATCTACCACAGTGACCAAGGTTGATAGACCACCCCTCGGTGCAAGCCTCCAGCATGTCATAACCTTAGCATTGTCGAAGAAATCTATAGATTCTCCATCGACCACCCAACTAGGCAAAGTAGGACCGAAGCTGAGTATCTTTCAAAAATATCAGCTGATCAAGAAAAGAAACCAGACCCGAACCAACAACACTTGCACCCAGTTCTGGAAGTAGACATCGACTGTGTTGGGTATGTGTTATAGTCTTTACATGAGTAGTAGTGTTTGAGCATCTGCGCCGGGCACGCAGGGGTTCAGGGGCAGCGCCCCCGTTTTTTTTTTTTTTTGGGGCCGACATATTTCCGCCGGGCCGACATATTTCCGGGACGACATATTACTGGGATGACATATTTCTGGGACCACATGATATTAGGTTGTTTTTTCGGCACATGGCTTTTTGCCGATGGTTTTCTATTTTCGGTTAAGGAATTAGGGTTTTGGACTAATCCAGTTCATTGGGTTAGGGTTTTGGATTCCGCTGGATCCTATATGTATATTGTATTGTAAACAATGTAACACAATGTATGAATATAATATATGCTGGTTTTCCCGGTTTGGGTTTCCAGGTGAAAAATCTCTGTGTAATGTTTGTATT
>ML787530.1:312326-335562 GCA_009831015.1 Picea engelmannii | reverse complement strand
TATATATATATATATATATATAAGACTCTTCCCCAAGTTGAGGAGGTCGAACTCAACTCCTTCCCAAAGTTGGATTTGGTTACAAAATTATAGGAATATTTTGTAATTTTCTAGAAAATAGGTTGTAAAGATCCATTCGAATATTTGAAACCATGACACATGTGAAGAAACTGAGAGAGGTTTTTGTGAATATGATCGTTCTTGAAAAATTCCTCTTTTAGTTTTCTAAAATTATTCTTCAGAGTCTCCGGATCCACACCCAAAGATAATGGCTAAAATAGGAAATCATTAAATGTTTAAATCTGAAAAATAGCCTGTAAATATCCATTCAAATATTCCAAACCATGACACTTGTGAAGAAAATGAGAGATGTTTTTGTGAATGGGATCTCTCTTGAAAAAATCCTCTTTCGTTTTTCAAATATTCCTTTCCATCATTTCGGGATATGTTCCCAAAGATAATGGCTAAAACATGAAATCATTAAATGTTTAAATCTGAAAGATAGGCTGTAAAGATCCATTCAAATCTTTCAAACCATGACACCTGTGAAGAAAATGAAAGAGTATTTTTTGAATGGTATTTTTCTTGACAAAATACTCTTTTAATTTTCAAATATTCATTTCCATGCAGTCAGAAACCGAGCTTGAATTTGACTGCAAAAAGGTCATTTCCAGAACTTGCACAACGAACTTGCATAGTGACCTTGTGGAGCAAGTTTCCTTTTGACATTTTCTTCTATTGTTTGGATTTTATTGATGGATGAAGGTCATTGATTGAGAGTTTGACACTTTATATGATGATAAGCATCCCTAGGACCACTTCATTACCCTTTCAAATGTCATTTTCTTCAACATACTAATATATGTCAAATACTCGATTTCGGCTTTGACCCTTGAGAAAATTATAGGAAACTAACAACCTGTTGACAATCTAAACATCTAGATAAATAATTGTTTCAAATTTCATATTAGGCCAATAAAATTGTTTCCTCAAAGATGTTATCATTTTTTGATACCCTCGATAACCATAATAGGGCTTCTTATGCATCTCATTTAAAATTACCAACTTTAAATCAATAGAGTTAAGCATATAAATTATGTTTTTTAACTTTAATATTCCATCTTTGTTGACATTGTATTATGTCCCATTCAAATCTCCTTCATTTTTCAGCGATTTTTCCACTGTTTTGACATATTCAACATCACGTATGCCTGTAGATTTAATTTTGTCCTTAATATCACATTTTGTTTAACTAATGATTACCTCATAGATTGCATTAGCTCTTTGACTAAGTGCATCCGCTACTTTATTTTCCTTCCCTTTGATATGTTGAATTTCAAAATCAAATTCACTTAAAAAGGCTAACCATCTTGCTTGTGGTGCATTGAGATTTTGTTGACTAAACATATGTTTCACACCACTATTATCTGTTAATAATAAAAAATGTCTTCCAATTAAGTACTATCGCCACATTTTTAGTGCATGAATCCTGGATTCTAACTCAATATCACGAGTTACATAATTACCTTCATGATCCTTTAATTTCCGAGATTCATAAAAAATTACATGTCCATCTTGTGACAATACTCCTCATAATCGTTATTTACTAGCATATACACAAACTGTAAAATATTTATAAGAATCAACCACTTTGAGAATCAGTGATGTAGTTAGTAATATTTTCAATTTGTCGAAACTGTCTTGAAATTTTTGAGACCAAATAAACTTTACTCCCCTTTTCTGCAATGATGTAACGAGATAAGCAATTTTGGAAACTCCTTCAATAAACCATCAGTAGTAACCTTTAATTCCCATAAAACATTGAATATCAACTACATTTTTAGGTACATTTCATTCCATAATGGATTTAATTTTCTTGGAATCCACTGCAATTCCATCATCTGATATCACATGTCCCAGATACTGTATCTTCTTTTGATAAAAGTCACATTTTTCAAATTCTGTGTACAACTTATGCTCACACTTATTTTGTGATACTATTTTCAAATGTTGTTCATGTTTCTCTTCAGTTTTTGAATAAATTAGTATATCATCAATAAATATCAAGACAAATTTATCTAAGTATTTACTGAATATATTGTTCATTAAGCACATAAACATTATCGACGCATTTGTAAGTCCAAAATGGATTACTACAAACTTTTAATTTCCATAATGTGTTCTAAAAGATGTTTTATTGATATCTTCATCCTTTATTCTTATTTGGTGAAAACCATATACTAAATCCAATTTAGAAAATATTATTTCTCCTTCGATTTGATCAAATAGATCATTAATCCTAGGTAAGGGATATTTTTTTTAATCATCATTTTGTTTAATTGGCAATAATCGATACATAACCTGAGAGTCACATATTACTTTTTAACAAATAACACCTATGCTTCCCACGATGAAACACTTGGTCTAATATATCCTGTATCCAATAATTCTTGTTTCTGGATTTTTAACTCAATGAACTCAGGAACACTCATTTTGTATGGTTTCTTTGATACTGGTGTGGTTCCAGGTAATAAATCAATGGAATAGTCTATCTCTTTTCTGAGGTAGTTATGGTATTTATTCTTCAAAAACATCCTAAAATTCTTGAAGAACAACAAAATCTTCTAAACTCAGTTTACTTTCTTCATTTAGAAAATTTGTCACTTGAATATCATAAAACTTGCACCCTTTTCTAACACACTTCTTTAATTGTAAGGATGAAATTTGTCTTATAGAAACATACTTACTAATTCCTTGAACTTTCCTTGGTACGCCACTTTCATCCTTGTAAGTAAATGATTTTTCATAACAATTAAGCGCAACTTTCGGCTTCTCTAGTTAGTCCATACCTATAAGTATGCCATATGATCCTAAAGGTAATACATTGATATTCACCTTAGTACCATGACCACTTATTTCCAGTTTAAAATCACAAATGAACTCAATTATTTTTCTTTTATCACTTGTTGCTAAATGTACTAGCCAAGATTTAGGATGTTTTATTTTTTCCATCTTGCAAGAGTCTACCAATGATGGAGTAATATAACTTAAACCTGCTCTTGGGTCTATTAAAATAAATAAAAAATTGTCATGGATTTTACCTTCAATTTACACAATGGTAGATTGATTATATGCTTGTGTGTCATGTAATACCCCTCGAATAAAGTATTTGGCATGGTAATAATTTCCTAAGTGGAAAAATTCAAAATTAAGATTTTTAGGAAAAATCAGTTGTTATTAATTTAATTATTGTGCAAGATAGTGACTTGCGAAGTGTCCTTAATTCTTGGACAGATGTAAGAGAGAAGATTATTATTTAATTAATAAAGTGGGAACAAAAGAAACAACTGTAAATGTGTTGAACCTGCACAGAATAGATCTAGCTAGAAAATACTACACACATTTGTAGAGAGAAATTAAGAAAGAAGAAGCAAGATAGAAAGAATGGAAGAATTCTCATTAACCATTATTCCACACACAAAGAGTGAATAATTTACAATAGATATAGGATACATGAGTAACTAATGAGCCATAGTGGTGGTATAGATTGATCTGGACACACACCAACAGTTACAAGAGTACAACCTAGTCTAGTCTCTCAGGCAGTTACGGGAGTAAACTGCCACCTAACTGAGTTAACTAGTCAACTAGTCTTCAGTTAACTAACTAAGAAAAGAGTAGTGAGTTGGTGATGATCCCAATGTTGCATAGTGACAAAACCAATGCAACATCTAAACTCAACTCAACTAGTCAAACTGAATTGTCAACTGAAAGAGAATATTTTCCAGGTGGAATATTCTCCCCTAAAATATAGGAGACTGGATAATGAATAATTATGACTAATAAACAAGGAATAACCTTAGAAAAAATAAATCCTAGGTGTGTGTGAAGTAACTCCAACACCCCCCCCCGAGCATCACTATGGTGAAAATAAAGAATGGGTCCCAGCTACGAGGCCATGTTAGGTACCCATATACAAAAGATACACTGAACTAAATGAGGAAAGAGGGAAAACCTCATGGGAACAAACCCCCCCCTCAAATTACAATGCATAAAATAAAAAATGAGAAGGAACAAAAAACAGTTGTTAAGCAACCATGTCCTTCACTCCAAGAAGACCTCACAACTGTCCACGTTTGTGCTCTTTGAAGATTTTGTTGAAGATATAGATGTCTACACGGATCTGATGAAGTATATGCATCGTTGATATTTCCACACATATCCACTTTATCTTCTTGTAATGAATAATATCCAAATAAATTTTGGGTGAAATTTTGAAAACCGTACAACCGTTTCCAAAAAAATGTTGAAATTTTGTTGATTTTAAAATGATCATAACTTCACTTTCCGGACTCCGTTTTGGATGATTTTTTTTTTGAAATTGGATATTTTCCCGAGAGGAATTCAAATATACAATTTGTTTCTGCAAATTTTTTTCAGAAAAATATCAGAATGGCGTCTGATGTGCGTGGCTCCCTTTTTGACTCATGAGATGCATGCATGGTGCATGCAAACGTGTCTACATGTGACTCCTAAGTTGCATGCCATATATCTTCCACATGAATTTCAGAAAACAAATCTGAAATGGAGTAGACATCATCTTCAATTAATGGAATACAATTTTTTGCAAAAACTTTTGTAGAAGACTCTTCATAATAAGAGACTTGATCTTCCGATGGCTTCTCTTCCGGCTCTATCTGTTCTACCTCCTGCATGGAATATTCACAATGTTCTTTATTCTCAAATAGAACCTCCAATTTGGTCCATAAATCATTTGGATTTAATCCTTATGATTCTTCATATACTTGATGGAAAAGTTCGGGAGAAACGAACATGTCGATACTTCCTATGGCCATATCTTGCTATAGAGAAAGTCATTTTTCTCATCGATAGAATCATGCTCTACTTCCATTGCCATGGTTATTTGGTATAAGCCTCTACTTCTGAGAAGAAGTAGAATCTTTGGCTTCCATTCCAAATAGTTATAAGGCGTGAGAAGTATTTCTAACGAATAATCCATCTTTTGTTGTCTTCAATCTTTTGTACCTGCAAAAAATGATTTGGTGTAACTTTTTCTTAGCAGGCCATCATCTCTGATACCATGTAAATGTGTTGAACATGCACAGAATAGATCTAGCTAGAAAATACTACACACATTTGTAGAGAGAAATTAAGAAAGAAGAAGCAAGATAGAAAGAATGGAAGAATTCTCATTAGCCGTTATTCCACACTCAAAGAGTGAATAATTTACAATAGATATAGGACACATGAGTAACTAATGAGCCATAGTGGTGGTATAGATTGATCTGGACACACACCAGTAGTTACAAGAGTAAACTGCCACCTAGTCTAGTCTCTTAGGCAGTTACAGGAGTGAACTGCCACCTAGCTGAGTTAACTAGTCAAGTAGTCTTCAATAAACTGACTAAACAAAGAGTAGTGATTTGGTGATGATCCCAATGTTTCATGGTGGAAAAACCAATGCAACATCTAAACTCAACTCAACTAGTCAAACTGAACTATCAATTGAAAGAGAATATTCTCCAGGTGGAATATTCTCCCCTAAAATATAGGAGACTGGATAATGACTAATTATGACTAATAAACAAGGAATAACCTTAGGAAAAATAAATCCTAGGTGTGTGTGAAGTAACTCCAACAACAACCAATTTAAAAGAGATGATTATGAATCCATGAGTGGGGAACAAGATGAAGCTAACCCCGGGCATGAAAGTACATGTGTCAGAGGTCAATTTTGATGATTAACACACCCTGAAAATCAAGGGTTTCAAAAACTATGAAAATTTCCAAGGAGGGAAAGAGCTTGCAAAAATACTAAGACCTAGGAAATATGATATATACACATGTGTGAGGAAGAAGCACACTACTTAGCATGTGGAAGATATGGATTCACTGGTAAATTTTTATTAGTGATTAAGAAGAGAAAAAAAGAAATTTGTGTGTGAACACTGAAGTGTTACGAAACTCTTGAAGACACAAAGGTTATGTTGGAAAAAGAGGCTCATTTTTCCCTGGTGGATTCATGATCAGGATTCAGGGTGATTGGATCAAGTGATTTGGCTGATCCATTCTAAGGCTGGGTGGAACTTGGCTGCTCCTTTTATTTTCCCAGGTTTTTATTTCCTTTATTTTGTTATTTAATGGAATGAATTAATGATGTTAGTGAGACTATGAAGTATTTTTCAGTATGATGATTTAGAAATTTCTTTGAATATTTTCCTTTAAATAACCTAGAATGGAAAATATCAAAGTAAATCACTCATATGGTTGAGTAGAAATATATATAAATACATGTATAAATAAGTTTGACATGAATCACAAATCATTGCTAGTATTGTTATAGATATATGAAACGATGTATAATGTATCTACAGAAGTATTTTATGATCTTATTCATTTAATCAGCTTTAGTTTTATTGCAAGAATACACAATATAGAATTTGTGTACAACAACCATTGGACTCATGAATCCAAACATCCACATATATTTTATGAAGAGAAATAAACCCATTTTTTTATTTTAATATTATACAAATTAGAATCAATTAAATGATATAAACTAGAGGAAGATGCCATTGTTTCCCTCAAAGGACAGAGCTAATTTGGAACCCGATTACCTTTCCATCTCTTCCCTCTTGGTTTGTCAATGTGGACCGAATCATACCTGAAAATGGTTGAAATAAATTGAATTATTTTATAATTATGTGAGATGTAAATAGAAGAAAGAAGTCATAATTAAATTATAAAAAAATTACTTAGACCTATATGTGAGTCATGGAGTGGATGTATAATTATCATTGGGAAATCCATGACTGTAGAATGGGATTTATGATGGGCGCGATATGATGGGTCCTTGAATACAAGAGAGGCCCATCATTAGTTACGATATCCATTATGCTAGGATAGATAATAAAACAAAATTGCATTTCTTGACTATATACATAGATAAATATTAATTCACATATGAATCATATGACCGTGGAAAACAATATATNTTAATTCCATTATTACCACTGGTCGAGACAAGATAAATTATTGATTTAAACCATCAATTTCTAAACGGGTATAATATATTTCCGAAAGAAAAAATTCTTACTCTATTGGCATGCTTGTTGGGATCTAAAGATGTCCTAAAAACAACCTCTATGCATTAGCCGGAGGTAGGTGCTAGCACATGCATTTTACTTGTTGCCTACGTAGGTTCTTACCTTCTGTTTTCAATACCTCATACTCTAGAGATGAAACACTTTTAAAGGAACAACAATCGTAAAGGGAACAAAAATTGTTCTATTCGAATGAATGACACTTCCTGTAAAGGGAACAACAATCATAACAAGGGAACGACAGTCGTTACTTTGGGCCGAACTAATGTTGTATTAATTCCATTGTAGTACTTGCCCAACTATCTAATTTTTCAATCCAAGGTTCGTAAACTTACGAAGCACACACAAAGTATATGCAGGATTGAAGCAGAACTAATCTAATCTAATGTTTAAGCTACAACGGAAATTGAATCATTAATCTAATGCAGGAAATTGAAATAGATGACTTGGAATTGAATTTATACAACCTACGACTGAAATGAAATTAATCTAGTAATGGATAAATACATGAAGGAAAAGAAAATACAACATGTGAAGAGTTGAATGACACAACAACATATGTAAGCTCACACCAATGAAGCAATCTTACATTACAATAATCAAATCAATCTTCATAACATAATAATGAAAGCATGAAAACCAAAACTGTGAATCAAAGATAAGAATCCCTTTCTCTTTCAAATCCTAAAGACTATTATTAAATGACTATCAAATTATTCCTCAATGACTACTACTACCAAATGATTACTGACTGACTACCCCTTCATTAAGAGAGAGCACTCTCTTTTATATATGAGAGCCTTGAAGATAAGATAACCATCTCATAATTACAGATCCACTATTCTCTCAACTATTTTCCCATTATTACAAAATATGATCCCTTCAAATCCTCACACATATCTCTCATATATTTTGGATAAGATATGCCAACAAAATCTCCATGATCTTCTCCTTGGAATAGGATTGAATTATCTCCTCAAATATTGAAATGGTGGAGGAAGTATTCGGGAAGTCCTTTTTAATTAATCCTTCACATATTCCTACACATTACAAAGCTCACACATTTTTGAGATATATATGAAAACATGTCGATTTTCTAATATTTAATCACAAATTCCCTTTTAATACGAAAATGAATAAAGTGGAGAATAATAAGGTGAAACCCAAGTATATTTTTCATGAAAGGTTAATGGGGAATTTAAATGTGAATAATGATGAAGGGAAAGGTGGATGAAAATATGACATTTATGAGCCCCAACATACCCCCCAACTGAACTTGTTTCATGTTCTCATGCAACTGTGCATGGATCTTCTCAAGAAAGTTTGGCATCTGAATGTTGGATTTGAGTGATGATAATGAATGTTTCCGGGATGAGATTTACATGAGTAACAATTGACATTTTCTTATGCTTGGTTCTTATGTGACAACCATGAATATAAAGAATGTTGGTTCTTCTATTAACAACATTCATTTCGTTATTTGTTCTCTTGTTGTTATGATAATAATTTACCCATATTCTTACTGGAAAATATATTCTATCAATATGCATAAGGAAACATTACTGAGTATAAGAAATCCCTTTTTCATATTTGTGAATTATGCCAATATGTATATCAATTCTTATGAAGCAAAGTGCAACAGAGTATCGTTGGAAAAAAATGTTGTAAAAGAACTATCCATAAATGGTAAATGAGACGAAAAAAAAGGAATTATGGTAGTGGAAAAATGGAGTGATGATAGTGAATAAAGTCCCATACCCCCCAACTGAACTAGTTGCATGTCCGCATGCAACATGGCATACGTCATAGAAGTGAAAAGGAAAGGGAGTTTGGTGAGAGAATTTTCCAAATTATTCATTGCTAGCAGTTGAGGAATTAGATGTTTAAAGTTTAGAAAATATCATACCTCCACTTACCCAAAATGTTGATGAACTATGCAATAGGAATATGGCTGATGTAGTTGTTGGAGCATGGAGGATGTCACTGCTGCAGGATCATGTGAAAAGTGACTGTTGTTGGAGCTGCGACTATTGTCTGCTAGATCAGAGAATGTGAAGTGGAGGAATCTGAACTACTATTGAATGAATCATGGAAAAAAGGAAGTATGAAAGTGGAACTGTAGTACTCTCAGATAGTTGAAGTCATGCCTTTGTAACTATTGATGGAGTCATGAAAATGTGAATAGTATTCACCTGCTACAACCCAATGGTACAATTATAATCATGCAAATGGATATGTCGATGTCGAGCATGAAGAGAAGTCATTGGATTACCGGCCATTGATGAATTTAGTTAACCAATGTGAGGAAAACTTGTCATTCATGACAATGAGTGCCAAGGTACCCAAGTACATCTTATGAAGTGCGAATGAATGAGCTGATGTTGAGACACTTGCAAGATCTAAAAATCAAGGGAAAATGATTTATTCCCATGATTGTCAACGAGAGAACTATCCATTAAGGCATGCAATCCTCCAGGTACTCAAAAGGATCTCTAGTCTATATCCTAGATAAGATGTTGAGGTTGATGTGGAAATACTTGTTGAACGGTGGGCCTTAAGGAATCCCACATCAGTCAACGTGAGTTTGATAAAAAGATTGGTAGGACTATAGGAAATATCTCAGTAGCAACAATGTTTATGGCAAGGCAATGTAGTCATGGAAAGGGAGCTAGATAGTTTTATTGACAAGGCAAAATGAACTGAAAAAGATAAAGAGGTGTATGTGACTCAGAAAGATAGGTGTGTGCAAAGGAATGAAAGATAAGGTATATCCCTGTAGTCGAGTACTTATAACATTGAGATTTCCTTTCCCTACATGTGCTTCAACTTATTCTATGATAGATGACTCTTTTGGCAAGATAGATAATTCATTTTCACGAGAAGTTCTAGAAATGATTTCAAGCAATATTTTTTAGTTCTCAAGCTCGTGACTCAAGATATGCCGCATATCAGATGAAAGAACACAATGCCTCAGATTATGATCCTTGAAAATGACAAAATAATGGATTGGTGGGTCAAAGAAAATCCAAAGGGAGTCCGAAGTTGAATCCTATATCTGAGTCCCATTTGGCAACGAGACTTTTGCTTTCTTGTAAATTATTGCATAATCAATTATTGTATTTACTAGTTCAATTATTTCTTCATGTTCCTTTTTTGATAACAATTGTGATGCCACAAGACTCAAAGATGGTGGTGACAATTTGTACAAAAATGAAGAAACAACGTCTGCCACAATAGAATCAAGTGAAAGATATCTTGAAACAATTGGTCCAATTCTATTCAGCCATGATTTCAATAAATCCTTCTTTCCAATGAAGGTTTCCCTGTACCTTTGATGTAATTTTGGCCACTCATTATTTGGATTTTCTATTTGGGCTATTAGATGTTAGATATAAGTTTCTCCTTTCCAACTGTCTCCGACCCAAATTGTTTATGCCAGGCAACTGGCACCAGAGAGCTGAAGCCTTACTCACCCAAAATTGTTTCTGCCGGAAAATTGATCTCAACTAAAGAGTCTTTTTCGGGAAAAGGCCAGAGATAGATGGATTTGGTCCATTTACCATACCATGTCCACAAAAAATGTATCCCAACAAATTGGGCATTGATAACACTCGTGCCCTCTTGGAAAACTCGTAACCCCATTTCAAATCAAAAACCTTGCATTCTGTTAGAAACACACTCAAGATTTATGGGTAGCCTATCGTTTTCAATTTTTGGGAGTGCAACAAACCTGACATGGAGGCTGATGGTTTGGAAATAAGATCACCAATCATCGTTAAATATGGAAGAATATTTCTTCAAATCAATCAAATCATATTTAGTCTTGCAACCTCCGACAGAAAAATGTATGAATGCATGGAATTGTTATTAAACTAGAAGTCGATAAAACCAAATTCCTCGTTAATGTTACAGTGTCAACAACTTCTTTGATTTCCTTGATGATTGAATCCAGAATCGTAACACGATTTTCGTCCACCTCGTAAACATGCTTAAATTCCGTCTGTTTCTTCAATTCCCCTAGCACAACACTGTCATAAGACTTTGTCATGATCCTATCGGCCATATTGTTGTAGTCACTCATATTTAGAACTGAAACGGTGGGCTCTGTGATATTGATATTCTGTGCCAATGCTATGGCTTGCGCATACTGTATGTTGATTTTGTAAACGTGAGGCCAAATCTGGGCGTACGACAAAGAATGAAATAATTGAAGCATATGGATCCAATTTAAGAGATTGGGAACCCTTATTGCTTGACAAATAGGCAGAGAGAGAAACCAGATCAACTGGACCACCTCTACAACTCTCTCTAACTACTTTATAAACAATCTTTGCGACTGGGCCAATTTTTTCAATGAACCATGCTCTCATGAAATTGCAAATTGCTTATTTGTTCAATCAATCTTATGCAGTGGTTTCTGTGCATTTAAAATTCATGATATTTTATTTGTTTGCAGGGTTATTACCAGGCATCTACAGGATAAGGGGCAAGATCAAAAACATGGTGCGCAAACCAAAAATAAACCAGGTCGAAGTTTAAAAATGATATTGGATCTTAGGAGGGCTGTTGCGTGAGAATTATATGTCACCTACCTTTTATCTTGCATAAATTGAAAACCTTATTATTCATTTTTTATATATTTTTTCTAACGTACTTACTTTTTTATTGTTTTGATTTCCAGACAAAAGCGCAAATTCTTATTTATGTATTTATCTTAAAAAATAAAAAATGATTCTGCAAACTTATTACAAATTTGTGAGCAAATGTAAACAAGATGTAGACAAAAAATAGATTAAGAAATTTTTCCGTCAATCAATTAATTTTCCTAAAATCAATCAGTCATCCTACTCTCTGACGCTCATGATCGCATGAAGCATGGAGGACAGCATGCTTATTCTAATAAATAAAAATAAAAAAAATTGAAAAAAAACTCGTACCTACACTACGCTAATTAAAAATGAGAGATTAGTTACGTGTAGTCAAATAACCAATGTAGCCATGCACGCAACAGTAATAATAACATGTTTTCTTTCAATTTCACAAATGACAATTGGAAATATGTATGAACGTGTAAAATTAGCGGTTGAAACTGTAAATTAAGAAAATAAAAAGAAAAACTAAATGGAACTAACCTGGTACTCCCTTGAAACCATCATTCAATCAGGCTTTCGTAGGCGCAATTTTTCTTGCTCAGATCATGTTGTAGCTCCTCGCTGTCCTCCTCGACCTCCTTCTTGCCTAATGGTTCTTCATTAAATATGCAAGATTCTTCGTATGTTGATTCTTCATTCGCCTCAGGAGGAGTAAATAAGCTTTTGGCTGTTGTCAAAATCTCCTCTTCCAGAGAAGAGGAGATCCCGACTTTTTCTAGGATCTGAGTGAGATGTTCCAAGATTAAATTCATTGTTAATCCATCTTGTTAAAGAGATTCTTATAGCACCCAAAAATGAAATCTAAGTGAAAAAAACTTAAATAAGAGCACTCTTAATGAAACATAAAACAATTACTCTTCACAGTTGCGGAAATTAAATGCTCTTAATAGTTGGTAGGGACAGTGAGGAGTCTCCACTGAAGTAGCTTCTATGAAAATTAGCACCAACACATGTAGATCACACTAGCAGAAATTAAACAGTCTTGCATACATTGAAATTTGCAGGAATTGAAATTACTCTTGCGGAAATTGAAATTTGCAGAAATTGAAATTACTTTTACCTAGTTGGCAGGGAGAACATGAGGAGTTTCCATTCAAGTAGCTTCTATGACCCCTTACCAACACATCTAGATCACACCTTCATGAATTTAAATGAAAAATAAACTAATACCTTAATCCATCGTGCTTCCTCGGCAACAGTGCCAAAATGTTGGGCTCTAAAGATGTCCTAAAAACAACCTCTATGCATCAGCCGAAGGTAGGCATTGGCACAAGAATTTTACTTGTTTCCTATGTAGGTTCTTACCTTTCGTTTTCAATACATCATCCTCTAGAGATGCAACATATGTAAAGGAATAACAATCGTAAAGGGAACGACAGTTGTTCTATTCGAATGAACGACACTTCATGTAAAGGGAACAACAATCGCAACAAGGGAACGATAGTCGTTACTTTGGGCCGAACTAATGTTATATTAATTGCATTGTAGTACTTGCCCAACTATCTAATTTGTCAATCTGAGGTTTTTAAACTTACGAAGCACACACAAAGTATATGAAGGATTGAAGCGGAACTAATCTAATCTAATGTTTAAGCTACAACGGAAATTGAATCATTAATCTAATGCAGGAAATTGAAACACGCGACTTGGAATTGAAATGCTACAACCTAAAACTGAAATGAAATTAATCTAAGAATGGAAAACTACATGAAGGTAAAGCAAATACAACATGTGAAGAGTTGAATAACACAACAACATATGTGAGCTCACACCAATGAAGAAATCTTACATTACAATAATCAAATCAATCTTCATAACATAATAATGAAAGCATGAAAACCAAAACTATGAATCAAAGCTAAGAATCCCTTTCTCTTTCAAATCCTAAAGACTACTATTAAATGACTATCAAATTATTCCTCAATGACTACTACTACCAAATGATTACTGACTGATTACCCCTTCATGAAGAGAGTGCACTCTCTTTTATACATGAGAGCCTTGAAGATAAGATAACCATCTCATAATTACAGATCCACTATTCTCTCAACTATTTTCCCATTATTACAAAATATGATCCCTTCAAATCCTCACACATATCTCTCATATATTTGGGATAAGATATGCCAACAAAATATCCATGATCTTCTCATTGGAATAGGCTTGAATTATCTCCTCAAATATTGAAATGGTGGAGGAAGTATTTGGGAAGTCCTTTTGAATTAATCTTTCACATATTCCTACACATTACAAAGCTCACACATTTTTGGGATATATATGAAAACATGTTGATTTTCTAATATTTAATCACAAATTCCCTTTTAATACTAAAATGAATAAAGTAAAGAATAATAAGGTGAAACCCAAGTATATTTATCATGAAAGGTTAATGGAGCGATGAAATGTGAAGAATGATGAAGGGAAAGGTGGATGAAAATATGACATTTTTGAGCCCCAATAACGCTATAGGACATAAACTAGTTGTATGAACCAATAAGTCAAGAAATGGGCATGGGAAGTGGAAATATGAGACACACAAATGTACTCTATTTTGTATAATCCAATACGAACAAATAATCCCCCAAATTATATAAATAATTCATAATGATAAGCAAAATGAGCATCGATAGTATACAAAGAAAATCTTAACATATATATGCATGTTATTGCCACCATTAACATTTGTGAACCTATATATGTTGGTTCATCTCGGATTAATGGTAAAAATCGTAACTATTATTTAAACAAAAATGAATTTCATAAATAGACAATGGGAGTGATAGTTCTAAAGGATCCGATTCAAATCTGTGGTGGTTAATAGATTCGATACCGCCAAGAATGGTGACCCTTAATAAATCATAATGAATTACAAAAATTCAAGGGATAGACTTCATCTTAGGTATAGCTAAGAAATGAATGGGAAATAACTACAGATTTTCTGGCGAGTTAAGTAAGGAATAATCTTTACGAATTTTAGAGCCAGCTCCAGAAAAAAAAAACAATTGAGTTTGTTCACAAAGATAAAAACATTTGGGAAATACCAAAGTCCACAGGTTAAGAGAGGTAACCTCGTAAGGTAAAACAATTTAAGGCGAAACCAAGATAGGTAAGGTCTCAAACTGGCTAAAATTAATGCATAGTGAAATTTGTAGGTCTCAAATGGGACAAAGTTAATGCACGTCAGAATCATATATCTGGGTAAGTGGAATCGTGGCTTCAAGGTAAGATACTATATATCAAGATATGGTAGCGTTAATGACATGTCAAAATCAAATGTCAGAGTAAGTGGAACAATAAATTTACCTGCCAGCCAAACAAACAAATGGGATAAGCTTCGCAGGAGAGGATGGGAGGGACCTGGTTTCTGCTCCCTCTGCCGGCATGCTCAGGAAGACATTCATCATCTCTTGATTCATTGTGATTTTTCGAGAAAGGTTTGGCACCTTTTTTTCTTGCACTACAACCTCCCTTTGTCCTGGCACAGGCCTACAGTGTCAGCTTGCTTCATCGAGTGGCTATCAAACCGTGCCCTCCCGCTCGGCCTTGCTACCCTTGTCTGCTGGAACCTTTGGATTGAAAGGAACTTTGCTTTGTTCGAAGGCAGGGCACCTTCCATTAAAGCAGTAACTTACAGAGTTATTGCCTCTTTTATCTGGCAGCCATCGACTGTAAAACCATTTATTCAAAAAGATATTGACCTGAGCTTGCCTGAGGGATTCACCCTCGCCTGTTTTGATGGTGCTGCCCTGTCTTCTGGTCGTTGCTGCGGGGCTGGGGGCTTTTTTAAAACTCACCAGTTGAGAATCACCAAATGGTTTCTCAACTGTGGTCCGGGATCTAATACCAAAGCAGAGCTATTGGGACTTTGGGCTTCCCTCTCGCTGGCTTCCTCCTGGTCCATCTCTCATCTGTTGGTCCGGGGGATTCGAGCGTCGTCATCAACTAGATAAAGAAAACTTCAGAGCTTCACACTGCACAGATTGAAGGCTGGAAAAAAAAGGCGCTTGACCTCTCTAATAGCTTCACAAAGATTGACTGCCAGCATATTCCTAGATCCTTCAACCATGAAGCGGATTTGCTCTCAAAAAGGGCACTGTCCGAGAAGGCAGGGCAACTCACGATCTTCCATTGTGAAAATGGAATCGAGAGTCCTGCAACTATCCTCAGCATTTTCTAATTCTGGTTTCTGCCTTTCTTCGGCGTCTTTCTCTTTGACAGTCATATATCTTTTCTTCAGGTATCTTCCAATCACATATGTCACAGTTTTTTTTCTACTGCCCTTGGGTGGATAGTATTCTGGATGCGGGGCAGTTATCTATCCAAATTCCTGTTCCGATTGTATGTCTCTATCTCTCTGCTGGTGCGCCGATTACTGTTTCAACGGATTCAGTTTCTGTTATTGTAAAATGATTTTATAACTTTTATAAAATTGAGTAATTTTTTCATGGAAAAAAGTGGAACAATAACTTCAATGTAAGCCATTATGTTTTCTTCTGTCCATGACCTTAGTCTAACCATAACCTTGGTAACAGTTTAATACATACACATACTCAATTCCTTTAAACACACTCGATATTTATTCAAACCCCTTATTGAAATATTTAAGTGTAAAGTAAAAACATGTATTGTTATCTTATCCAAGGAATTTTAATACCTTAGTTACTTAGTTTAAGTAGTTAGTTGGATATGGAAACCTTGTAAGATGAAACACTTTTTTAAGGTGCATAAAAAATAAATTATATTAAGAATGAACATAGAAGAAATATGTAAGGATACCTTAATAAAGTTGGTAGTTACTATACAATAGTTTGTTATTCTTTAGTTCACTTTAGGAACAAGTGAATAAGAATAAGAATAAAATAAAATAAAAAATGTGTATGCATTTTTTTAGTACATTACATGTTGTCTAGAGTAGCATTGATTTTATGTATACATTTGCCAATGCCTCCAACTTTTGAAGTTTCTTGTATAATTTGAAATGTTCTATTTGTAGAGTTTTTGTGTGGACAATTCCTCAACAAATGTGGTTCACCACATCCCCAATATTTTAATGATTTTCTAGGATTATCAACTGTATTTTTAAATTCCATGTTGATTGATTTGTTTCATCCTTGTACTTGTGATGAATTTCTAGAAAAGTTATTTTCTTGATATCCTTTGGACATGTTATGAAATGATGATGGCTTAAAACCTTTCTTTCTCTGGTTGATTTTATCTTGTTTATTTTCTCTCCATGCTTTTGGATTTTCAGACCGTTGTTTGTGTTGTTCATAAGATATTCTAGCTTTTCGTAGTACTTCATTCAAGGTCTTTGGATTATCAAACTCTATTCTATCTTTATATGACCGAGCTAAAAAACTTAAAAATCTCTCAACTTTCAAGTTTTCATATTTTATGTAAGGTACAAACTTTAACTGTTCTAAAAATTTGTTAATGAGATCTTCCATAGATATTTGTTCTGACCTTAATTCATAAAAAAAATTGGTTTTTCTTTCATAATAGCTTTCGGATAAATATTGGTTTTTAAAATATTTCTTAAAATATGTCCATTCCATTTACTTTTCCTTTAATCCCTTGGCTAACCTTAAATCTTGCCACCATATACTAGATTTCCCTGTCAGATTATAGATGGTCATTCTCACTTTCATATTATTAGAGTAGTTGTAAATATGAAAGTATTTATTTATATCCAGTAATCAGGATTTCCCCTCTTCGCTAGTTCTTGATTCTCCATCAAAAGTTCAAGTTTTATTTTTCTTAAACTCTCCTTCTAAGTGATCCATATGTTTTCTTTTCTTCACTGTATATACTCTATTTTTAGTCATGTGTGTATCATTGAAAAAACTGTTTTCTTTCTCAGTTTCTTTCCTTGAATATTTTGTATAGTTTTTACTAATTTATTCATTGATATAATTATTCTTCGGAATATTTTTTTTCTATGCTTTGTAATAACATGTCATTTATTTCGTGTTGATATTCTCATGGTTTCTTCAGTTTCTCATTATCCACCTTGAAGGTTTGTAACCCAATAACAAGATTCCTCATTGTTTCCAAAACATGTGTTGTTGAACTACTTTCGCTGGGATGTTCTAGATTTCTATGAGGTTGTTGATTAGCATTTCCTTCTTGTCTGTCCTCTTCTCCATTATGTGCATACATGACTACAATGTTTTGAAAACAGTCTATTTGTAACAATGAACAATTTACTTGTTAGTTTTTCTTCAAACAATTTACACTTTTATGATGATTACTTGACAACATGAATCTGACTCCTTTATCTTTATGATTGTCTTAAGTTTGTCCAATTGTTCTTTGAAAGAAACATCATATACAACTTTTAATTTATTTTTTTTGTACTTATTCTAACGCTAACTAATACTATACTCCAAGAATTAAAGTTTTCCTTTAAAAACTTAAGCCGATTGCAATGCCATGCATCTCTTTATACAATCTTGTTTAACAACATTGTTTTACATCTATTATAATATCATTGTTATCAAGGTCCTAATCTTATATCCTTAGCTATACAAGGAAATTTCAAAAAGCCTCCAAGGGGATTTCTATAAGTTTACTTATATAATTCATTTACATTAAAATCTTATTGATGTTTCCAAAGTCCATATTTCATGCCAAGTATGGATTGTGGCTTTGTAAGGTTTCATGAAGCACCTTAAAATTGATGGGTAATTTTAAATGAGGATTAAAATGCTAACCTAGGGAAACCGAAAGGGAAATGAACTAACATTTGATTTTTTTTTAAATAATTGGAGTTAAGCTAATTTAGGGTATATGGAAAACGAGGTAACACTTGACCATACCATTACTCCTTGTTCAGACATACTAGAAGACTAGAAATTCATGTGGTCTAACCAACCACATATGACCACATCATTTTCTTCACATGGCTTCCCAAATAAAGATGTAATAATGTACTCCCCTCATAGAAAGGTACCTTGCGATGGGCTCGATATTTCTTGATTTTCAAATCAGAGGTAAATTTTGGTTACTTCCTATCGCTCGACATTTCGTATGGTTTAGTTCTAGATTTTTGGATATTGTTGCTTTGCGAGCTGGCTGAGGTAATGTAATGCATGTAAAAAGGATCTTGAAAACAACTGGAGAGTCAATCACAATGCCAGAGACAAGGGTGGATCGTATGATTCCGCTGTGTGTTTTCTTTCAAGTTTCAGAAAATATTTTTACGCCCAATATACCTATTAGGCACATTTAATAGGTTTTTAGTGCTTAATCAGTTTTGTATGTACAAGATTAAATATTGATGGAATATTCTTAGTCATCCCAATAAATCAATGGTTGTGATTTCAACCACTAACTTCCTCACTATTATAAAGGCATCCGTTTACATGTTTATTTTTTTACTTTTACTTGATCATATTTAAAATTTACTATTGTGGCTAGTTGATTACCACGTCTGAGTGATTAGCTTTTCATTCTCTAGGCTAGCAGAAACCTTTCAACGTTCACCAACCACAAGTTTGAGACTGTGCTAGTTTATATTTACAGTTGCTTTTGAAAATGAGACAGTGGTTCCATAGTTTTCATTTAAACCAAACATTGATGTATAATATTTCTTTTTAAGTAGTCACATTCGTCCTATTATAGGACTAGAACGACCCCTATTTCGTTTCCTGAGTTTTTCTTTCTGAAAAAATAGTTGTTTTGTACCAAAGTAACAATGCATGTATGGTTAAGTAGGGTAACCATATTTACTTACTAAGATTTGGTTAAGGCATCAATCTTGGATAAATCTGAAGCCATTATTTTATTTTGGGCATCTCTTGTTATACCTGCATTACATTTGTGAAAATATTATGGGGTTAATGAGGCAAGGCACTCCAAGTTTGTCGAACCATGTTTTGAGATTATTTACCTGCATGCACAAAACCCTAGCCTTGATATTTCTATCTAGGTGAATTTCATCAACGCCTTCCAAATAATTTATATCCACTGTATACACCCCTGCGTAATGATCATACAATATAATAATGAGGATTTTGGTTTTATTTTGTATTGTTGTTTTAATAATCTCTTAGTTTACGCCTCGTGATCTCCACATTTAATTCTCTATAGCCTTATTTGATATTATTCCCATTATAGATGTATCTAGGACTGAACTTATTCGATTACTGAGAGTGGGGCTGAATCAGTAATAGATAATTTTAATCCTTTCTAACCACAAAATGCAAGTGTTATATCAATGTATCATTATCATCCAATAGTTGCAGAGTAAATAAAAAATGAACAAATGAGCTATCATACACATACACAGTACACCAGTGTTTTTACGTGGAAACCCAAAGAGGGAGAAAACCACAAAATGTTTTTTCTTATATGTATTTAAGAATTACATTCATTAGAAGCACCGACTTCATTTGTTTTCCAGCTGCAACTGGAAGGAGGCTCCAGCCCCCTAGTTTCTCAGGCTACAACCTGAGGGAAGATCCAACTCCCCAATTATGTGGCTAAAACCAGAATGAGGATACAACCCCCTATGTTCTCTAGCTATATCCGGAAGGTGAATACAACCCCATGTCCTTGCCTCATCCAATCGCCCTGAAATATAAGTAGAATGATGGAACCACTGGCACACTATCACTGTAAGATATATTTTTGTAAACCTATACCAATCAACCTGTAATCAACCTATACCATAAACAAGTGCATCGACCATGCACCAACCAGTATCAAACAGCATGTAATCATCATGTACCATAAACAAGTGCATCAACCATGCACCAACCTGTGCCTCAACCTGTACCATCAATGAGTGCATCAACCATGCAACCAAATATGTACCAATCATGCATCAAATGAACATAAACTATGACTCATCAAGATGTACCAACATCATCAATTATACACCTCAAGTATGTGCCAAATCATCAACTACCTGTCTCAACCATGTACCCAACATGTACCTCAATGAAAAGACCTCATCAATTTCATCATCCACATCTGATTTGTAACTCTGTAATAGACCTGGTGTATATGATCACATGCCTTCAAACCTTCATTAACAAGAGACTAGCATTTTCATCAAAATTTACTTTAGTTTCACATGACTAATTTTGGATTATTCGACATCCCTAACTTGAAATAATCATAACTATGTACCTGTAATGAATATTGATATCAAAATAGTACATAATGTTCTTCAGTGTCTTCTATGCAATTCCTCCAGGTTTCCCTACTTGGAACCTCTCAGAAAAGGAGTTATAGCAAATGACATACCTTGTTGAATTATTGCTTACTCTAGAGAGCGAACTTGTAGGGAATTCCTCGGCTGGAATATTTGTATGGATATTAGAATGATACAAAGAATACCAAAGACTTTACTCTAACCAATATATTTTGTCTTACTGAATTTGGATCTGTTACGAAGAAGTTATGATGTTTTTACCCGAAACACTTGTTTTAGACTAGTTTCATGACTAGCCACAAACCCTATTTTCCACGGAGAGTAACTCCAAAATTACAACGACCCACAAGATGAATTTTTGATCAAAGTTACTTGGATATGTTTCCTCAACGACCTCCCAATTTCACAGTGTGAATCATTCTATAAAAAAAATTATTGTGAAAATGGTGAGATGACCTATAAATAGCATACCTTAGAAAGCATCATCAAAAGAATTTATCCTCCCTTGATTTTCAGCCTTATTTACTTCACTTTCCCTCTGAAATTCGGCTTAGATATCATTTGGTTACCTTAGCCACTTGTATATGCTCAAGTTTTATTAAAATGAGAGAACATTGCCTCTTATTTATACTTTCATGTAGCTTCCTCAAGGGTTTACCTTTTAACCATCTTAACCCACTTTCTTTATTTTAGGGTTAACCCACTTCTAACCACTTGTCCACTTAGTAATTTATCCATTAAATTTATTATTTAAATAATTTATTTTGCATTATATTTGACTTGTAGTACACTCATCACTTCACTTTATTATTTAAATAATTTCTTCTTTCCAAACACTTTGACTACTTTGACCTTTTGCGACTTTTAGATGACTCATGAGGGTTCTCCAACTTCACATGGCCATAACTCTCTAACCGTGGGGAGTTATGTGACCTTCCACATACCACCGGAAATCGAATGACAAGTACTATCCATATAGTATAGTCTTATTTGCAAATATATCAAAACTCATACCATAATCCATCAAACAAACTTGGGTCCATTGCCAAAACCTTTATGCTACCAGACTTTCTTCAAGGGTTGACATCAATGAAAACCAACCCAATTAATTAAAAATCTCCCCCTTTGGCATTGATGGAAACACTCTGATGGAATATTGAGCTCTAATGCAATACTAAGGTCATGTCATGCAATACCTAAGTCATATCACTCATTCTCCCCATGTGACCATCACTCCCCCTAGAACCATGCAAATGTTCTCTACATATGATAAATATCTCCCCCTTTTTTATCAATGGCAAAGGTATCTTTCCATTCGGGGCTTCTCCCACTAACTGAACTATCCTTGGGGATACTCCCCCTAACCGAACTCTTCCTGAAACTGATCTCCCAACCTGATCTATCCTCTTTATGGTGCTTCCTTGTGTAAATATAAGACATATAAGATAATCATTCAAAAGAATTGATTTTGGATTAGAAATTACTCTGAGTCTCTGGCAAAGATACTCAAAGGATTCTCTTGGAAGCGGTTTTGTAAAGATGTCTGCCACTTGTTCTTTTGTGCCCACATATTCAACTCTGATGTTTTTCTATGCAAATTGTTCTTGTAGAAAGTGATACTTGATTGGAATATGATTCATCTTGAAGTGCATCACCATGTTCTTTGAGATACCGATGACTCTTGTATTATCAGAATAGATTGGAATGGGCTATTCATACTCAACATGTATATTTCTCAGAGTTATTTTCATCCATATAACATGTGTACAACATGTTTCTGCTTCAATATACTCTTCCTCGATTGTAGATAAGGATATTGATGATTTTTTCTTACTTAGCCATGATACTAAACACTCACCCAAGTAGAACGTTGCTCCACTAGTGCTTCTTCGTTCATCAATGCAACCTGCCCAATCAACATCTGTGTAGGAAATAAGTGATATATCCTTTTGATCCAGGTGGATATCGGTGGCCACCCACCTTTTCCAAATGGCTCAAAACAGTTTTCTGGCCATTTTGGCAATTTACTATTATTAGCAGGTTTTAACTTCCGGGGCCATTTTGAGGGTCCAAATGAAGGTTTTTAGAGATAGAGGTTCTCAATGATAGACAAAGGCATTATTTAGCCCCCAAAATGAATCTCCTCGATGATACCTTTCCAACGAGATATCACATGCCTAAAACGGAGATCGTATGCAAAAGTTACGACCCCGGGAAGTTGATGTACTCACTTACCCAAACGGGGCCCACATGACTTTTGGCGCTTCATCTCCTAGGGTTAGGTTTTTGGATGTCTAGGA
>ML787530.1:273178-309759 GCA_009831015.1 Picea engelmannii | reverse complement strand
CTTCTCAGAGATAAGTTGCCACCATTCTAGCGAGTCTTTCACTCTGTATTTTTACAGTCTCTGTACATTTCTTTCATTAATAGAAATCGTGTATTACTGTATATCTATGTTTATGGTTGCATCTCTGATACATTTCTGTTATATTATTGCATATCTACGATATCTCTGTGCATTTCTTTATTATATCTCCGATCTCATTTGGTGCCGAAAATAATCCGGATCACCTTTCCTTTTGGATACCAAAAGCCAAACTCTTATCTTCCTTTGATATATCTTAAAATCCTCTTCACTACTAATACATGTGATTTCTTTGGTGTTTCTTGAAATCATGCTATATGTCCAACTTCTTGCATTACATCTGGTCTAGATGTTTTCACATATAGTAAACTACCAATAATTGACCCGTATTTCCTATGGTCTGTAGACTTTGAATCATCATCGTTGCTCAAGTTGCAACTGGTTTACATAGGTGTGGTAATTGGTTTGCAATATTCCATTCCAAACCTCTTTAGCATTTCTATGATATACTTAGTTTGAGAAATAAAAATTCCTTGGTTGCTTTGACGTATCTGAAGACTCAGAAAGAAGGATAGTTCTCTAAGTAATGACATTTCAAATTCATTATGCATAACCTTTGCAAATTTCTAGCTTAACCTTTTATCATTGTGATGCAGGAGCATCGCCAGCAAAGTACAAGCCTGGAAGATAGTTGAGCGCACTAGCGCATATTTTGAAACATTTTGAATTTAAAAAAATAAAAATCAATGTATTAATGAGGTGTTTGACAAAACGTTTTGATTTGTGAATACCTTTAATGTTTGGAGGATGAGCCATCACATAAGATTGATGGGGGAATGCATTATCGCATAAAATTGTCAGAGTCTTATGAATCTAGGGTTTTTTCCTAATTCTGTAATTTCTCCTGTCTCTACTCCTTTTGCAGACCCAATCGTAAAGTTTTTCCTTTCGGTTTATAGTTTTCTTCTTTTGCCTTCCTGAGAGGTGTCGGCCCTAAGCCTTTATGTTTTCTCTGAGGTCGATCACTTCTCTCTCCTTGTCTCTATCACTGATCCTTTTGCCTTCCTGAGCCCTCAGTCATTCATCCAAGTACTTATTTACAGAGGTTGAAGCCATAAGCACAAGTGCATCACTTAGAGAGGTCTGATATAGACTTGAATCAAGAGAGCGAGCAAGTTCAGTTTGGCAGAGGGAATTTCATTTCGAAGTTCAGAGATCAACGGTAAATTATAAGCGCAAGAATCGGGAGTTTGGAACGTTGTTGAAGTTGCTTGTAAAATATCTGAATCCCTAAAACCCGAAATCAGCAGGAGTCGTCTGATCCAGAATGACACGTGGCACCAGATCTGAACAACGGAGAAAGTCATTTCAGGAAAACCCGAAGTAACGAGTGCACATATTTCCCGAGTCCAGAAATTATGAGGGCGTGAAATGTCGATATTCATCTAGGTCATCCGATCCAGTAGAGACTCGTGGCATCTGATCTGAGAAATCGTGATTTTGCGACTTGGAGGTTTGAGCATGGAGCACGACACGAAGTCGCGAAACGTGAAATTGCGAGGTGCTTGGGAATTGGGCCCATGATCACGACTCATGGTCATATGGAAGCAGGACCATGAAGAAAGGGAAAGCACCTGTCGAGCAATGGGCAGTTGAAATTGTTCAAGGAAATGATCGTGGCCATCAAATTCAAAGTAAATTTGATCGTCGATATAGATGGGTCGTTTTGCGGGATCGAGCCTCGAAATATTTGAAATCAAGGGAGGTGAAGACTCCCGAAATGCAAGATCCCAAAATTTCATAGGGGATATGCATAAGGTCATGGCCCGCGGTCGCGGGGATCAATGGAGAGGAGTTGCGCCAAAGGCCAAAAGCGCTCATCTTAGTCTCATCAGAAGATCTTCCTATTTTTGAGGTGCTAGGATTGACTCAGAAGAATTGTAAGCTTCTCCTGGAGAATTCATGTGTGTCAGGCTCCATCCTGATCCCTATGAAAGTAGTTAATGGAAATGGGAGAGGTTGTTGAAACCTCATCTCAGCCCATAAACGGAAATCATGGAAGAGATGGTCGTGGAGGCAAACTGTTAGCTGAAAGTTATGCTATCAATGGATTCTATTGCAAAGCCCATACTGATATAATATCATGTCTGAAAGAAGAATGGAAGTGCATACTGACAGAAGAAGATGTAGATGCAAAGCTTTGATTGTAGTGGCCAGGTCACTTTCTAGTGGTGGCAACTTTTCTAAGTATAATTACTCAGTTTTGATATTGTGTTATGATCGATGGTAGAAAAAATCTCCCGTATTGTAAAGTTTTAAATGAAGCTTATGGTTCTATGGGTATGCGTTGTAGTCTGAGACTTCTTGTTTAATGACAGTCATCTTTATTTCTCCCTCTTGCTTACCTCTTATATTAAAAGAGTTCATGATTGACTGATTCATGTGAATTATTATGATTGTGTTATGATGAATGTTTGATTATAGTGTTGTTACAATTCCTTTCAGTTTCTTTGAGATTTTAATTCAAGAAGATCTTATGTTTAAGTTTTCCTCCTGGGTTTCTAGAAGACCTAATGTCCATAGCATACCTCTACATTTTTCTCACCAAAGTCTTCCTCCTACTCACCTTTACTATAACCTACTAACTGAAGTTAAACTAAGACCTTGCCTGATTGTGCATACCAATCCAGTTTTATGAGTTAAGATGATATTTTCTTGAGACTGTGCCCATTTAACCTTTTTATAACCAACCTGTGGCATAAAACTATGATGGGTATTGGGCTTACCTTCAATGCAATCCATAGGTGACTTCTAGCGCTAACATTTTCGACGTCTTTGTCAGGGAGGAATTGAAGAATTTCACTGGGATTGAATGACAAAGCTTATTGATTCTGAAGGTGCATTAGAACTCAGAACATTGAATATTGAAACTATGCACCTAGAGACTCCAATGGTATGACTCTGCGGTTTCATCTGTGGCTTCCAGAGGCAGACACATGAGGTCTACTCCACAACATCCTTTAGCAACACTTGAAGCTGACCCAGAGAAAATTATTAGAAAACGGTCGAACCATCAGGAAGGCACTTCTACTATTGAACCAGGTATTTCTTATGATTTTTACTATCCTCCTATAGAAACTCTAGTATCCGTCTCTCATTTTTCTACTACACCATCTATTGGAGCTTCTAGAAGTTTAAATTTTGGGAGTTTTCTTGCTAATTTCCCCTCTCCCAATTTCACTACTCCTCCTACTATTACAGTTTCTTCTTTTATAGGGAGGGAAACCTTTGTTCCCTCAAGTCCTGAGGCCTTTTCTCTAGATCCTCAGTTGTTTCCCTTTGTTCCCAGAAGCACACCTCCAGTCTCCCCTGCCCGAACTCCATCTCCTCTTGGTTCTCCTCCAGTTCGTGTCCAAATTATGGGTGATAATCCTCCTAGAAATAGGATGGTTGATATATTGGTTGCTAGATATGCCCCTCGAGTTTTACCTCAACCTATGAATCTCTCCTAGCCATATACTACCTTAAGCGTATTCCCTAGTTCACAGGAGAAGGAGACGTAATTGCAGAAGAGCACCTTGCATCCTTTTATAGATTTGCATAAATCCAAGCCATCGAAAGTGAAGATGTGTGGATGAGATTTTTTGTATAGATCCTAGATGGTGATGCTAGGGATTGGTTTAATGACTTGCCTCCTAGATCTATTGTCGGTATTGTCGCTCTGGATGATTCATTCTTAAGGAATTGGGGGAATAAAAAAGATCTCCTTTATTACATTACAGAATTTGGGGCACTTAAAAGAGAAGAAGGGGAATCTGTTTCAGACTTATTGAAGAGATTTAATAAGATGTATAAAAAGATTCTCGTTGAAGTTAAACCTACAAAAGACTCTTCCAAAATGAATTATGCTAGTGCTTTCAACCTTGATTTTTGCCTCCTGTTGAGAGAAAGAAGAGCTACCTCCTTGGCTCATATGCAAGATGCAATCATTGAAGTAGAATCTAATATACTAGTAGTTGATAAGATTAGGAGTAAGGTTGATAAGGACAAAATAAAAGGTAAGCCTGAAGGTCTAACTTCTAGTTCTTTTGCTGCCCCCCCTCAAATGGATGAAGTAACCAAACTACTAAAGTCTCTTTCTTCTAGAATGGAAAGGGTCTAATTGGAAGGAAATAAGAGCTATAGTAATCCCCCAAATACTGATAAAAAAGGTAACTTTAGGAAACCTACTAATTCCCCTCAGACCATCCAAAGAGATGAAAGAAACATAGATAGAGATGACCAAAAAGTTCAGGCTCCTCTCCAAAATAACCCTGTTACTGACAAAGAAGGAGAGGAGGAAGAGATTGACACTAAAATTAATTGTCTTGGGGACACCTCATCATTTCCTCGTTTATCCCAAACTACATATGAAGAGTCTCTCATGGATAGTCAATTAAATGAGTTGAGCAAGGGGAAAAAGACCAACAACAATCCAAACAGGTATAACCTCATGTCTAAGAAGAAAGAAGGAAAGCCTGATGTTCCTGATCGGCCCACCCGAGCAGAGAATCTTTCCAAAGATGTGGTAGACAATAACAAAGGTAAGAAGGCACAAGCACCCTCTCCAGTAATTAAAGTTTCTTTTCCAGAAGTGAGGGAAATTCTGAAGCCCCCTCCCTTTTTCAATTTTGACCATGAAATTCCAAATCTTAGAATCCCTGTACCTCTTTCTGAACCGGTCAAGCTTGAATATTTCAAAAGGAGTCTCTCTAAACTATTGCAGTCTGAACCTATGTCTCATCCCACAGACTCAATCCATTTGCAAGATGAAAGGCCAACTGTCATATTAGGACCGTTGGTAGAAGATAGAGATGATTCCTCCCCTCCCTTCTACACTTCATTCAACATCCATGATAAGGTGTTGCATAACATCTTGATGGATTCAGGGGCATCCCATAATCTTATGCCTAATATTGTCGTGGAATAACTCAAGTTGGAAGTCGCAAAAACCTACCATGGCCTGTACTCTTTTGATTCTAGGAAGGTGAAGTTCCTTGGGGTTATCAAATACCTGACCGTGTCCTTGTTCTAGCTGTCGATGAAGAGCGTAGTCATGGATATCGTAGTGGTTGATGTTCCCCCTAAGTTCAGAATGCTCCTATCTAGATCTTGGATAAAGAGACTAGGGGGAAACTTGCAGATGGACCTTTCATATACCACCATTCCTATGTTCGGGGGTGAACAAAGGAGACTTTACAGGGAAGCAAAACTCATGTACATCATCAGTGATGAAGAAAACCCCATCAACCATCCTATTTTTTCTTTGGACACTGACTTAGGATCCAACATATTGTAGCTCACAGATGCTTCTGAAGCTCCTCTTGAAATTAGAAAGAAACCCATTTCATTTCGTGAAATACCTCCCCCAACTTCTTCTGTGTGGGATATGTTGCTCGACGGAGCCTCTTCTAAGGAAGGGGCTGGTGCTGGAGTGGTATTTGTGCCACCTTGCCAAGATGCTATAACTTTGTCCTATAAACTACAATTTGAAGCTACCAACAATGTGGCAGAGTATGAGGCTCTTATTTTGGGTTTAAGGTCTGCGAAAGACAAGGCGATCAAAGAGATAAAAATATTTGGAGATGTTGAACTAATTGTTCATTAGGTCAAAAATATTTATCTAGCCAATAACCCTAGGGTTAAGACTTACATAAATGAGTTATGGAACCTAATTGACACTTTCTTCTTAGCCTTCAACATTTCATTTGTTCCAAGAGAGGAGAATACTATGGTTGATTCTTTGGTTGTATCAGTGAGCCATTTCAAAATCCCACTACCACCTAAGCTCAGGTATGATGTTGAGGTAAGATATAGGCCCTCTGTACATGACAATATCAAGCATTGGAAGGTGTTCGATGATGATCTTGAGATCAGAAAATTTCTTCAGTCTGTTGATGAGTTCTCTGCATTACACATTGATTAGGATCATGATTCCAAAGGTGACCCTCATGTTGATGTATTTTTAAATAAAATTTCTAATCACTATATTGTTCAGCTTCCTAGAAACCACATTTCAAAAGGGCTAGTTCCTTTAGAAAGATTTTTCAATGGGAACGACGTGGCAGTAAAGTTTAAAGGCCCAACTAAGGGTGTTGATGTAGTTGAATGCAATATTGGTACAGAGGAGGATCATAAGTTTGTCAAGTTATCAAGCAACCTGTCAAGGGAGAAGAGAGATGAGTATACTGAGTTGTTAAAATAATTTGCTGATGTGTTTTCCTGGACCTATGAATACCTCAAAACATATGACAAAACAATCATTGAGCATAAGATCTCATTGAAAGAGGAGGCCAAACCATTTAGGAAGAAATTAAGACAAATAAATCCTATGATGTTGCCTATTATGGAAAGGGAGGTAAAGAAGTTGTTGGACGCCCAAATCATTGTTCCTTTGAGATATTCTGAATGGGTGGCCAATTTGGCTCCAGTAAGGAAAAAGAGCAGAGAAATCAGTCTCTGTGTTGATTTCAGGAATCTGAAAAGAATTTCTAAGAAGGACAATTACCCTTTTCCAAAGATGGAACACATATTGCAGAGGGTGATAGGTGCATCCAGGATCTCCATGATTGATGGATTTTCTGGCTACAATTAGATCTTTGTCTTTCTTGAATACAGAGAAAATATAGCCTTCACCACTCCTAGGGGACCATTCATGTATGCCAAAATTCCCTTTGGATTGATGAATGCAGTAGAAACCTTCTAACAAACCATGGACATCGACTTCATTATAGAAAGAGACAAATTTGTGGTCATCTATATATATGAAATAATAATATTCTCCAAATCTGATAAAGAACATTGTCAACATTTAACAAAAGTCTTCTCGAAATGTAGAAGGTTTGGTCTCTCCCTAAATCCCAAGAAGTCTTTATTTTCCATGCAAGAAGGAAAATTGTTAAGACACATTGTATCAGCCGAGGGGGTTAGGATTGATTCAAACAGGGTAGAAGCTATTCAATCCTTATCACTTCCCAGATCCAAGAAAGAAGTGTAGTCCTTCCTGGGCAAAATCAATTTTCTAAGAAGGTTTGTTTCAAATTTTGTTAAATTGTTGAAGCATATCACAACCATGCTCAAGAAAGGGAACAAAGTAAAATGGGTTGTCAAGTCCAGGGAATCCTTCAACCAAATCAAGAAGGCACTGACTAAAGCACCTGTGCTAATCAATCCTGCTTATTCCAAGGATTTTCTATTTTTTTCCTTTGCTTCATTTGATACAGTGGTCGTTGTTTTACTACAAAAGAATGATGCAAGACTGTAGTAGCCTATTTCTTTTTTCGGCAGAGCACTAAGAGATGCATAGGTCAGATATGACATCACGGAGAAGTAGGCCTATGCTTTGGTGAAATCCCTCAAAGCTTTTAGAATCTATGCTCTGCATTGAAAAATCATTGCATATGTTCCTTCATCTTCTATGAAGGATATTCACATTCAACCTGACATAGATGGGAGAAGGAGAAAGTGGATTGCCAAAATCCTTGAATTAGATATGGAAATAAAACCCACCAAAATAGTTAAAGGCCAAGGTTTAGTTAAGTTGTTGGATGAATCTAATTGTAAATCTTTGGAGGTTAACTTCGTCAACACTTGCTCAAAAAATCAACAAGCTGAGTTGTCTAATAAAATTTCTAAGGACAACCCTCCGTTGGCAGAATGTGCATGGTACAAAGACATTATATATTTCCTACAAGAGTTAAATCCCCCTGATGGTATGGGGAAAAAAAATGCAAGAGATTTAAAGCTCAAAGAAATTAGATATTTCCTTATTGACCAGGTATTGTATTGGAAAGACCCTCTAGGTGTTCTTATGAGATGTTTAGACCCACAAGAGGCCCAAAGGATTATGTTTGATTTTCATGACATCCTATGTGGGGAACATCACTTCTGGAGAACCACAGCCTACAAAATTCTCAGGGCTGGGTACTTCTAGCCTACTTTGTTCACTGATGTCTGTGCAAAAATCAGGGCTTGCATCAAATGTCATAAATTCTCTGGGAAGCAACAACTCAAGTCTCTACCATTGAAGCCTGTAGCAATTTTAGTACCATTTCAGTAGTGGGGCCTAGACTTTATTGGGGAGATTCATCCTCCTTCGAGTGGTCATCATAGATGGAGATTGACTGCCACTGATTAGTTCACCAAATGGATAGAATCTATCCCCACAAGGAATGCTTCTCACAAAGTAATCATTGGTTTTCTTGAAGATTTTATAGCAAGGTTTGGTTGTTCGAAAAGGATTGTCACTGATAACGCTGCATCCTTCAAGGCCGAGCCATTAATCTAGTTTTGTGAGCAATTTGGAATTGGAATTTCATTGATTCACTCAACCCCCTACTATCCCCAAGGCAATGGTTTAGCAGAGTCCTCTAACAAAAGACTGATAAAGATCATCAAAAGATTGTTAGAGGAAAACAAAAAAGCATGGTATTCAAAGGTCAAATTTGCTCTGTGGGATGATAGAGTGACAACAAATAGGTCTCTTGGTGCCTCTCCTTTTCATCTTGTGTATGGATTTGAGGCCATCTTTCCTTCTCAGCTCGCCTTGCTAGTGGAAAAATTCTTCCAAGACTACCAGGGAGAACCTAACGATGTGATCAGAAGAATTCATCAACTGGTAGAAGTTCAACAAACTTGAGAGCAGGTGACAGATAGAGCACATGACCATCAACAGAAAATAAAGCAGGCCTTTGATAGGAAAAGAAGTAAGCATGATTTCTAGCTAGGGGATCTAGTACTCAAATGGGATGCACCCAGATAGGACAAGGGAAAGCATGGTAAATTTGAAGCCCTTTGGATTGGACCCTTCAAAATTTTTGAGACACTTTCAAATAATACTTACAGGTTGCAGAATTTGGAGGGTGAAGAAGTTTTTAGTGGCCCTGTGAATGGGCACTTCCTGAAAAAGATTTTTTTTTAAATCCATAGTGGGAATCCCACCATTGTAAATACCATTCATGTTTTATGTTTATTTTGTTTTTAATAGGAGACTCCATAACCCAAAGATAAGGCATTGGAACTACTTGTTCTTCGTAGCTCGCAGGGAGCATGCCATCCCCTGTGGAGTCAAATGTTATCACATAAAATTTTCAGAGTCTTATGAATCTTGGGTTTTTGCTTAAGTCTATAATTTTTCCTTTCTCTCCTCCTTTTGCAAACCCAATCGTAAATTTTTTCCTTTTGGCTTATATTTTTCTTCTTTTGCTTGCCTCAGAGGTGTCAATCCTAACCCTTTATGTTTTCTATGAGGTCGATCACTTCTCTCTCCTTGTCTTTGTCACTGATCCTCTTGCCTTCCTGAGCCCTCAGTCAATCATCCAAGTACTTATTTACAAAGGGTGCAACCATAAACACAAGCGCAACACTTAGAGTGGTCTGATATGGACTTGAATAAAGCCAGCAAGAAAGTTCAGTTTGGCACAGGAAATTTCATTTCGAAGTTCAGAGATCAACGAAAAATTATAACCGTAGGAATAGGGAGTTCAAAACATTGTTGAATTTTCTTGTAAAATATTTGAATCCCCAAAACCCGAAATCAACAGGAGTTGTCTGATCCAACAGGACATGTGGCACTAGATCTGAACCACAGAGAAAGTCATTTCAGGAAAAACCGAAGTAAGGAGTGTGCAGATTTCCTGAGTCCCAAAATGTCAAGTCTCGAAATGTCGATATTCATATGGGTCGTCCAATCCAACGGAGATGCGTGGCATCTGATCCGAGAAATCGTGATTTCACGACTCGAAGGTTTAAACATGGAGCATGACACAAAGTCGCGAAGCGCGAAATTGTGAGGCACCTGGGAATTGGGCCCACGATCACGGACCGTGGTCATATGGAAGTAGGGCCATGAAGAAAGGGAAAGAACCTTTCGAGCAACAAGCAGCTGAAATTGTTCAAGGAAATGATCGTGGCCATCAAATTCAAAGAAAATCCTACTGTCGATCTAAATGGGTCGTTTTGCGGGATCAAGCGTCAAAATATTTGAAATCAAGGAGAGTGAAGACTTTTGAAATGAGAGATAATGAAATTTCATAGGGGATATGCATATGTTCATGGCCTGTGGTCAGGTGGAGTGATGGAGAGGAGCTGCACCAAAGGCCGAAAGCACTCGTCTTGGTCTCATCAGCAGATCTGCCTGTTTTTGAGGCATTGGGCTTGACTCAGAAGAATAGTAAGATTCTCCTAAAGAATTCATGTGTGTCAGGATCCATCCCAATCCCTATGAAAGTAGTTAATGGAAATGTGGGAGGTTGTTGAAACCTTGTCACACCCTATAAATGGAAAGCATGGAAGAGATGGTCGTGGAGGCAGACTGTCAGCCAAAAGTTCCCCTGTCAATGGATTCTCCCACAAATCCAATATTGATCTGATATCGTGTCTGACAGAAGAATGCAAGTGCAGACTGACATAAGAAGATGTAGTGGTCAGGTCACATTTTTAGTGGTGGCAACTGTTCTGAGTATAAGTACTCATTTTTTATATTTTGTTATGGTCGATGGTAGAGAAAAGCTCATGTATTATAAAGTTTTAAATGAAGCTTCTAGTTCTCTGGATATGCATTGTAGTCTGAGACTTATTGTTTAATGATAGTCAAATTTCTTTCTCCCTTTTGCTTCCCTTTGATACTGAAAGGGTTCATTATTGACTGATTCACGTGAATTATTATGACGATCTTATGATGAATGTTTGATTATAGTGTTGTTATAATTCCTTTCAGTTTCTTTGAGATTTTAATTCAAGAAGATATTGTGTTCAAGTTTTCCTCCTCGACTATTGGAAGACCTGATGTCCACAACAAACCTCTACATTTTTCTCACCAAAGTGTTCCTCCTACTCACCTTTACTATAACCTATAAACTAAGACCTCACCTGCTTGTGCATACCAGTCCAGTTTTCTGAGTTAAGATGATATTTTTTTGAGACTGTCCCAATTTGATCTTTCTATAACCAACCTATGACATAAAACTCTCATGGGTACTGGGCTTACCATCGACGCAATCCATAGGTGACTTCTAGTGCTAACAAAATGTATTTATTTTTTATGGATCGAGTCACAGTACATATTTGGAGCTTTCCCTTTTATCTGTCTAACTTGTAATAAGTATAAAGTACTTGATAGCATTCAATTCCATTACGATAGCGTAGAGTAGTTGGAGGGAAGAACTCAAGAGAGTCCCTTTGTATAAAGCATGGTATTAATGCTAAGGAGAGGTTTTTGAATCTAGTGTGTAGATTTCCATTGTAAGCCAAGGGCTGGGAGATACAGAGAAATATTGTGTGAACTTATGTAAATTCCAATTAAATGAATATAACAGAGGAACATATTGTCCCAAATGTATGTCACTATGTGTTTGTCTGAATGAATGGTATATCATTTTGTTTATTCACAACACTCTGTTCGTTTTTTTAATTCACATATCTATGACTGCATTTTCTTTGTCGAATGTATGAGTCACCGAAGAAAGAGTAGATAGGTTTCAATTGTTTCTCTTCGTTGAGCGATTTCAAGGGGTGCATAGTGTCCACAAGGAGTGTGTGACCGAGTCAGTCTCGAATCAAAATCTCAGAGGAGAGAGTGAAACCTCATGTCTATAAGGAGTGCATTAACGTCCGTAAGGAGTGCATGACAGAGTTTTCAGACTCAAAATCTTAGGCGGGATAACATGATTTTCAGTCCCGAGAGATAGAGAAGTAGTTGGAGGATAGTCGCAAGGATTGCGGGGCCATCCATAAGGAGAAGGAAAGTTGAGTATGAAAATCTATTTCCAGGAGTGCACATATCCATAATTTGACCAAGTGTCGAATAATTTGTCTAGAGGAAGTCGAGGGATTAGAAGCTCAAGAGGAATAGTGGTGAAAACTCTTCAATGAGGAGGATTCCCTAAAGTTCCCATCCAGGACAATGGATAAGATTCATTCCTGAGGAAGACGAGTGGTTCCAGACCATCATATCTGGTAAATCTATGAGGAGGATAACTATGAAAGCGCTTTGATACTTCGGAGTTTGAAAAGTTTAGAACTCGACGAAGGTAGAGTCATGAAGTCTGAAGTCATGATTCAATATCAACCATTGATCGCATAAGAGCACGTGGAAGTAGATTAGGAAGTTTGGGAATCAAAAACTCGGAGGTCCAGAGTGAGAGGCCTAGAGTTTTTTGAAGTCTTGAAACCCGAACCCTTGTGGGGGCCAGCGGATCTGAGGATACGTATGGAAAGAGTTTGAGACCTCGAAGAAGAGAAATTCGGGAGAAGTTAAGGGAAGGATTTGGAATATCCCTGAAATCTGATTTGCAAAGAGTTAAACACATGTTCATAGTCGTGGTCAATTAAGGAAGAGACCTATGTGTGTGTGGGTAGAGTTATTTTGGGTGCCCCTAGGGACACAAGGAGTTTCTCTGACTCAGTATTCCAATTGATCGAAGACCAGGAGGTCGAGTGAGCCCTTTGGATGGGAGGTTGACATCAAATGGTATCAAAGTCGAGTACAAAATTGACTTATGTACAGAGAGGAGTAAAATTGATATCAGGAGGAGATATATCAGAAGCATCAACACAATGCTGCCTAGAAGACGTGTTGACCCACCATTAGACAACAGAGCTATGGAAAGGGAGATGAGAGAAATTTGTGTGAGGTTGGATGCCATGGATACATTACAAAGGAGAGTGTCTGATGCTAGAGACATCAACGAGGCATAAATGGAATAATTAGAAGTTGAAGGAGTTGTAGCTAAGGATGCAGAGGAAGAATGCTTGCTGAGAGCGGTTGTCAAATTGGGTGTCAGAGAGAAGATTGAAATCCCTATTTATGAAGAAAATTTGGAAACCGAAGAGTTGCTTGACTAGATACAAGCAATGGATAAGTATTTCAACTATGAGGATGTCGAAGAGGAGAAAAAGGTAAAGCATGATGTCACTAGATTAAAAGGACATGAAAAATTGTTGTGGGATGAACTGCAGGCTGACAGGAAGAGAAAGGGAAAACAAAGTATCAAGAGTTGGGATTGAATCCTAGTGAAGCTAAAAGAGAAATTCATTCCCAAGGATTACTAGATAAGTTTGTTCAAGAGGATGAAAAACCTGAGACAAAGAGGATTGACTATGAAGGAGTAGACAAAAGAATTATACAAATTGAACATTAGAGTTGGACAGAGAGAGAGGGACGAAGAGAAGGTTGCTAGATACATCAATGGCATGAGATATGATATTCAGGATGAGATCATCATGGCTACAGTTAGGACAGTAGAGGACGCGTATCATATGGTTTTGAAGGTAGAAGAGAAGTTGGTTAGGAAGCATAGTCAATTAAACAGAGGTCGAAACTTGAACAGAGGCAAAGGAGCTGCCCAGGATAAAGCACAGAATCCCAAATATGAGGCAGATAAGACACAAAGCCACTCTGAGAGAGGAGGAAGTTCCTGAGGAAGACAGAGTGGTGGTAGAATCTCTTTTCCCAAAGGAAGAGGAAGGGGCAAAGGAGGAGAAGTAAGATGTTATGTCTGTGGGAAAACATGACATATGTCTTGGGATTATCCCGAGAGGAAGAAAGGAGAAGGAGAAGCTCACATATGAGAGGTGCAGAAGCAAGATGTTGAGGCAGAAGGTGCATAGGATGGAAGATCCCTGATGATGAAGAAGGTCCTTTTGAAGAAAGAGCTAGAACCTGAAAAGCCAGCACAATGGAACAATTTGTTCAGAACAGCTAGCAAAATGAGGGACAAGGTTTGCAAGGTGATAATTGACAGTGGGAGAACTTAAAACTTAGTTTCCACAGAGATGGTGGAGAATCTAGGAATGGAGACAACTGGACATCCAATGTCATACAAAGTCTCATGGTTGCAGAAAGTCCATCAGGTAACAATCACTCTACAATGCCTAGTTGAATTTAAAATAGGAGGATATAGAGATGAAATTATGTGTGACGTGATTCCCATGGATGTCTGTCATGTTTTTTTGGGAAGCCCTTGGAAGTATGACATAAATTGTATTCATGATGGGAGGAGGAATACATACACCTTAGAGAAGAATGGTAGAATGCACGTGTTACTTCCAATTGAGGAAAAGAAGGTGAAGGATGAAGTCAACACAAGCATAATTCTCATGGGTGGGAAGGAACTCCTTAAGGAAGTGAAGAAGGAACAAGAGATGTAGTTTTTTGTAGTGAGGAAGTTGACAGTTATCCTTACCAGTACTTCACTGGGAGATTTTCCGAAGGAAGTTTAGCAATTGTTAGAGAATTTTGCTGAAATTGTAGTGGATGAGTTTCCAAACTCATTAGCGCCCATCAAGAGCATCATTCATCACATTTACTTGATACCAGGAGAAATCCCATCGAATAAAGAAGCGTACAGGTTGAAGCCTCAAGAGAATGAGGAAGTGAAAAGATAGGTTCAAGATCTGTTAGACAAAGGATTGGTTAGAGAAAGCTTGAGTCCATGTGCAGTACCAATAGTATTAAGCCCAAAGAAGGATGGAGGATGGATAATGTGTATGGACTTGAGGGTCATAAAAAATATTACCATCAGATATAGATTTCCATTACCAAAGATGGATGACTTGATGGATTGCCTGAGTGGAGACAACTATTTTTCAAAAATATATTTGAAAAGTGGATATCACCATATCATAATGAGGGAAGGTGATGAATGGAAAAAAACATTCAAGACGAATGAGGGGTTATATGAATGGCTCGTTATGCTTTTTGGCTTAACAAATGACCCGAGTACTTTTATGAGACTCATGAATGAAGTGCTAAAATATTTCATTGGTAAGTTTGTAATCGTATATCTGGATGATATACTAGTATTTAGCAAGACTAAGGAGGAGCACTTGAGACATTTAACATTGGTGATGAGGAGGTTGCAACAGGAGAAGTTGTTGATTAATCTAAAGAAGTCCTCTTTCACGAAGACAAAGCTCATATATTTGGGTTTTGTGATTTCTTCAAATGAGTTGAAGATGGATCCCGAAAAGGTGAAAGTAATCAAAGAATGGTCATCACCAAAGAATATCTTTGAGGTAAGAAGCTTCCATGGGTTAGCAAGTTTCTATCATAAGTTCATCATAAATTTTAGTGGGATTAGTGATAAAATGATGGATACAATAAAGAAAAGACAAAAGTCTTTCAAATGGACAGAAGAGGCTACGAGGAGTTTCAACATATTGAAGGAGAATATAACTGAACAACTGATTTTGGTTTTGTCGGATTTCAAAAAGACATTTCAGGTAACATGTGATGCGAGTGGAGTTGCAATTGGAACAGTCTTAAGTTAAGATAACATACCTATTGTTTATTTTAGAGAGAAGTTGAATGAAGATAAAAATAAGTACTCCACATATGAAAAAGAGTTCTATGCCATAATTCAAGCCTTGAAGAAATAGAGGCATTATCTTGTGCCCAAGGAGTTTGTTTTGTATAGCGATAATCACGCTTTTCAATTCATAACTAGACGGGAAAAGTTGAACCAGATACATGCCAAATGGATAGAGTTTATGCAAAATTTCAATTTTGTCATTAAATATATTTATGGAAATGCTAACAAGGTTGTTGATGCATTGAGCAAGAGGATTTTGATTCTATAGGAATTTCAATTTAAAACCTTCGGGTTTGATCACCTTAAGGACATGTGTACCACAATGATCCAAATTTTGTGGAAACATATGAAGCATGTGCGAATCCTATACTCAAAGACAGAAGCCAATGGGTCGAGTATCTGATTCAGGATGGGTTGTTGTTCAAAGGATGTCAATTGTGCATACCAAGATGTCCAATGAGAGATAATTTGTTGAAGGAAAAGAACAGTGGAGGTCTAGATGGACACTTCGGCCATGAAAAAACCTTTTCCCAATCAAATGGTTCATATTATTGGCCAGGTATGAGAGCGGAGGTGAATAAATTTGTGAAAAATTGCAAGATTTTCCAGTACGCCAAAGGAAAAAATAAGAACACTGGGTCGTACCAACCATTTCCTATTCCAGAGAGGCCTTGGGATGCAATAAGTATGGATTTTGTGTTGGGGTTACTAAGAACACAGAGAGGAAGTGATTCCATATTTTTGGTAGTAGACAGATTTTCAAAGATGGCACACTTTATTCCATGTTAGAAAACCAATGATGCAATGCATGATGCAAGTTTTTTTTTCAGAGAGGTTGTGAGACTCCATGGATTTCCTAGGAGCATAGTTTCAGACAAGGATACCAAGTTTGTTTGTCATTTCTGGAGGATGTTGTGGAAAAATTTGGTGACATAGCTATCTTTTAGTTCTGCATATCATCCATAGACGGATGGACAAACCAAACTGGTGAATAGAAGGCTAGGAGATTTGTTGAGGAATTTGGTCACTAAACACCATAGTCAGTGCGATTAGATTCTAGCACAAGCCAGGTTTGCATATAATGACTCAGTGAATAGAAACAATGGGAAAATTCCATTTCAAATCGTGTATGGAATGAATCTAAGAGGAGTGTCATAGTTAAGAGATCTTAATCAGAGCAAGTTCAAGAGCATTGGAGCCGAAGATTTTGATGGAGAGATGCAAGAATTTAACAATCAGATCAAGGAGCGGTTAAAGAAAAGCAACAATGAATACAAGCGCAGAGTTGATCAACATAGGAGAAAGATTGAATTTCAGGTGGGAGATCAAGTTCTAGAACACTTGAGGAAAGAGATATTCCCAAGGGGAGCATATAATAAGCTAAAGTTGAAAAATATAGGGCCATGTAAAATCTTGAGGAGATTTGGTGAGAATGATTATGAACTTGAGCTGCCAAAAGATGTGGGAATATCACCCATATTTAACATTGCGGACATGTATCCTTATAGGTAGGATGGGGCTGAAATATCTGAAGATCAAAGCAAGATCCAGTGGGAGAAACATATGCCTGTATTAGAGAAGCCGCAGATGGAAGAGATCATAGATCAATGATTTGGTAAGAAGACTAGAAGGAAGACGTATTTCGAGTACTTGGTGAAGTGGAAAGGATGACCAGGGAAAGATGCCAGTTGAGTCAGTGAAGCAAAGATCTAGAATCATGGGAGATCGGTGCAGGAGCTCATGGACAAGAGTCCATGAATTTTTCAACCAAGGGAGTATGATGCAGGAGCATTGCCAGCAAAGCACAAGCATGGAAGATAGCTAGGTGCACTAGCACATATTTTGAAACATTTTGAATTTCAAAATAAAATCAATGTATTAATGAGGTGTCTGAAATTTTTTATTTATTTATGAATACCTTTAATGTTTGGAGGCTAAGCCATCACATAATATTGATGGGGGAATGCATTATGTTTTATGGATCGGATCGTAGTACATATTTGGAGCTTTCAATCTTATTTGTCTGACTTGTAATAAGTATTAATTAGTGGATAACATTCAATTCCATTAAGATAACAGAGAGTAGTTGGAGGGAAGTAGTCAAGAGAGTCCCTTTGTATAAAGCATGGTATTATTGTCGAGGAGAGGTTGTTGAATCTAGTGTGTAGATTTCCATTGTAAGCCAAGGGCTGG
Organism: Picea engelmannii; assembly: GCA_009831015.1. Lineage (NCBI taxonomy): Eukaryota > Viridiplantae > Streptophyta > Pinopsida > Pinales > Pinaceae > Picea > Picea engelmannii. Next base: position 292,198 of record ML787530.1, on the reverse strand, counting down.
GAGATAAAGATAAATATTGTGTGAACGTATCTAAGTTACAATTAGATGAATAAAACAGAGGAACATATTGTCCCAAAAGTATGTCACTATGTGTTTGTCTGAATGAATGGTAGATCCTTTTGTTTATTCATGGCACTTAGTTGTTGTTTTTTTATTCACGTATCTATGACTGCATTTGCTTTGTCGAATGTATGAGTCAACGAAGAAGGATTAGATAGGTTCCAATTATTTATGTTCATTGAGTGATTGCAAGGGATGCATAGTGTCTGCAAGGAGTGCATGACCGAGTCCATCTCGAATCAAAATATCAGAGGAGAGAGTGAAACCACATGTCTACAAGGAATGCATTGACGTCTGCAAGGAGTGTGTGACAGAGTTTTCAGACTCGAAATCTCAGGAGGGATAACATAATTTTTAGTCCCGAGAGACAGAGAAGCGGTTAGAGTATAGTCACAAATAGTGCAGGGCCATCCATAAGGAGAAGAAAATTTGAGGACAAAAATATGTTGTAAGGAGTGCACAGATCCATAATTCGACCAAGTGTCAAACAAATTGTCCAAAGGAAGTAGAAGCTCAGGAGGAATAGCAGTGGAAACTCTCCAAGGAGGAGGAGTCCTTGAAGTTCCCATCTAGGACAATGGATAAGATTCATTCCTGAGGGAGACGAGTGGTTACAGACCGTCAAATCTAGTAAATCTATGAGGACGATAACAGTGAAAGCGCTTCGATACTTCGGAGTTTGACAAGTTCAGAACTTGATGAAGGTAGAGTCATGAAGTATGAAGTCGCGATTCAATATCAACCATTGATTGCATAAGATCATGTGGCAGCGGATTAGGAAGTTCAGGAATCAGAAACCCGGAGGTCTAAAGTTAGAAGCCTAGATTTTTGCGAAGTCACGAAACCCAAACCCTTGTGGGGGGAAGCAGATCTGAGGAGATGCGCGGAAAGAGTTCAGGACCTCGGAGGACAACACTTCAAGAGAAGTCAATGGAAGGATTTAGAATATCCCCAAAGTTTGAGTTGCGAAGAGTTAGACTCATGGTCATAGCCGTGATCACTTAAGGAAGAGACCTGTGTGTTTATGGGTAGAGTTATTTCGGGTGCCCATAGGGACCCAAGGAGTCGCTCTGACTCAGTATTCCAAACGATCCAAGAACCGGAGGTCGAGTAAACCCTTTGGACGAGAGGTTGACATCACATTTCTTGATATAGAGGTTGTTCTCTGCACTTCCTTTTCTGAATCTTGGTTGTTATAGATATTTATCCAGTCTAGAGTACCATGCTCTAGGAGCCTATTTAATACCATACAAGGCCTTCTTCAATTTACACACATAATTTGCATTCTCTTTCAACTAAAATCATTATGGTTGTTCAATGTAGACTTCTTCTTCAAGTTCCCCATTCATAAAATCTGATTTCACATCCATCTGATACAGTTTAATATTCTTGGAGAATGCATAACCTAAAAGAAATCGGATTGCTTCCATTCTGGAAACTGGGGAAAATGTCTCTTCAAATTCGATTCCTTCAACCTGTGTGTATCCTTTACATACCAATCTATATTTTTTCCTTGTAACCTGTCCATCTTAATTCAATTTATTTATGAATACCCACTTTGTGTCAATCACATTCTTAATCTTTGGTCTTGGAAGCAATTATCATGTGTTATTATTCTCTATTTGATCCAATTCTTCATCCATGGCCTTATTACTAAATTCATCCTTGCTAGCCTCTTCAAAACTGTTTGGTTCAATCGTATATGAGAGTGCTAGGTGCATTTGTTATGGTGAACATATTCTTCTTCTAATCTCATATCCTGCATATTTGTTTCTAATAATCTGATCTAAAGGATGATTCTTTTGTACTCGTTTTCTAGGTGTCTTTGGATTTACTTGATGAACTTTCTCTTCTACTTCTATTTTATCTTCTTCATCTTCCCCTTCTACTTCTTCTTCATCTTCTGCTTCTTCTTTGTAAAGATGTTCCATTGATTCATTTTCTTCTTCCTTTAATTCTCGTCCACTTGTTTCATCAATTGTTACATTGATTCTTTACACAACTTTGTTCAACCTCATATTGTAACACTTGTATGTTTTCCTTGTACTTGAGTAACCGACAAGTATTCCTTTGTCCACACGAGAGTCAAACTTTCCCATTCTTTGATCTTCTCTTTTGATGTAGAATTTTCTTCCAAATACTCTGAAGTGCTTCACATTTTTTAGTCTTCCTTTCCATAGCTTGTACGGGGTTTTGTCAGTGTTGTTTCTGAGCATTACTCTATTTTGAATGTGAACCGTTGTATGCACTACATGTGTCCAAAAAAATATCTGTCAATTTTGAATCCATTGGAATTGTTCCATCCATTTCCTATGTAATTGTCATCCATTATGATAATGTTCCTTTTTTTCTGAACCACTCTCTAAACCAGTCTATGAATCCATAATCTCGTCCACTTTCCAAGACTCTACTGTAAAACTATCCATAATTCTGATCCATTTATCACTATACTATCATGAAGTATTCACTACTACAACTGATTGTACTTATGTTAATTGACTTATCTGGATCTGTCTATTCAAACTTTGCAAGTTGCTCGAAGGATGGTTCTTTGGTTGGTATAGCTATCACATAGACTCCCCCTATCTAATATTCATGTTTCCTGGGAGTCTCTAAGCTGGATGGCTCTAAACAATTCCTTCTCTAATGTGTATTCATTATCATCTTCATTGGTAGATTCATCATCTCTCTAAGCTCTGACATCTTTCCTTTTGTCTGTGGATTCATCTTTCACTACAATGCCTGCAAGTACAATCTCTTGAATATGTTCCTTATTTACATGTCCTTCTTTTCTTTCAGTTGTTTTCCAAAGCTTTATGTATCTAACATCTTTCTTTTTCTCTGTAGAATTTTCTTCATCTCGTTTTATTGACAATCTTGTGATCTATGGGACCTGGTCTTTGTTCACCTGTTCTTCATGTTTTCTTTTCCATACTTTCTTATATATGATATCAATGTTCTCTTGCATGGAAGTATTGATCATTCTTCTACAATAACTAGCTATGTGTTCATAGTTATGACATTCGTAACATTCAATGTTACATGGGGCCACATAGGCATTTCTTTCTTGAACATTTTTATAATCCCTGCAATCTACAACCTTATGTCAAAAATTAGTACAGTAAAAACAATGACCATAAAAGAAATTTACATACCTGGAAGTGAATGATCTTCTTTGTGGTGTCGTCCTTATGAATTTGTGCCTTGACTGATCATGATCATGATTAAATCTTCTTTGTGGCTTGAACATGGATGGTCTTCTTGAAGATGTATCTTCAACAGTTTTCTTAGATTCTCATTGATCGTGATTCCTCCCTTTGAGTACTTCTGCATAACTCTTTCTATTTTCTTCATTCTTCTTTTATACCAACCTAGAGTGCTTTTCTTCATTCTCTATAACTTATGTGGATTTTTCTGTCTCTCCAACGTTCTTGTTGAGCTTGATAATTTTACTTCTCAATGTGATAACTTCCTCTCCAAGCTTCTCAACCTCTTATTCTTTCTTCATTATCTGAGACTTCATGACTTCTTCTTTTCTTTTCATTTCTTCAACCTAAATTTTTAATGTGATTATTTGTTCTTCAAGTCCTTTCTCTTCTTGACCAAACTTTGCCTCAAGCTAGTTTAGATTGTTAGTTATTTCCTTAAGATGATCTGCCAATATCTTCTCTCTCATTTATGCTTCTTCCTTCTGTGCTACTATGTTGGCTTCCAAATACTACTTTTGATATTCAAGATTTTCTTCAATCTTTTTGGCTTCTTCTATCTAAGTTCTTAAGTTCTCGATGACTTGTTGGGCTTCTTAAAAAATGTGAACACTTTACTTTTGTTTCATCAATTCTTTCTTGAGTGATTCGTTTTGTTCTCTTAGTTCATCTAAAGCACTAATCAATTCTACTTCATAATTGTCTTCCTTTTCAATTAGTTTTCCTGTCTCATTTCCTTCATTGCATTCTATTTCAAGATGTATTTGTTTTTCACAATTAAAGAAAAACAACATACCTCTGGTGATTATGTACTCTTCATATTCTGAATTTATTTGACACAGTGAACATAATTATTCTTGATCTGTATATGCATCTTCTTTGGCATTTTCTGAATCTGTGATGGGTGAAGAATATATGTCATGTAACTTTTCCCAAATTTCTTTGGTTGATGAACATTTACCAACCTTTACTCTTACTGGATTAGGTAATCCTTCCCAGATGAAATCTATTGCTATTTTGTTATTCTTCTTCAATTCCTTCTTGGTTGTAGTATTTTCCCTTTTTAAACTATCATATCCTGCAATGATTGATAGCCAAATATAATACCCCTGTGCCTGTAAAAATACTTCCTCCCTTCTTCTCCACATCTCATACTTTAAACCATTCTAACCATTAAATAGTGGTACTCCATTCTCAGAATAATCCATGATCTCCTTCCAGTGGTTAAACTATTTTATGAAGGAACCTTCTCTGATACCAATTGTTGGATTACTGAGAGGGGGGAGGGTGAATCCACAATAGAGCAATTTAATCCTTTTTAACCAAAAAATGCAAGTGCTATATCAATGTATCATTATCATCCAATAGTTGCAGAGTAAATAAACAATGAACAAATGAACAATCATACACATACAAAGTACACCAGTGTTTTTATGTGGAAACCCAAAGTGGGAGAAAAACATGGAATGTTTTTTCTTATATGTCTTTAAGAATTTCATTCATTGGAAGCACCAACTTCCTTTGTTTTCCAGCTGCAACTGGAAGGAGGATCCAACCCCCTAGTTTCTCAGGCTACAACCCGAGGGAAGATCCAACTCCCCAATTCTCTAGATACAACCAGAAGGAGGCTACACCCCCCTATTTTTTCTAGCTACAACCACCTGTCCTTGCCCCATCCAACCACCCTGAAATATAAGTAGAATTATGGAACCATTGTCACACTATCACTGTAAGATATATCATTGTAAACCTGTACCAATCAACTTGTAATCAACATGTACCATAAACAAGTACATCAACCATGAACCAACCTGTACCAAACAACCTATAATCAGCATGTACCATAAACAAGTGGATCAACCATGCACCAACGTGTGCCTCAACCTGTACCATCAACGAGTGCATCATCCATGCACCAAATATGTACCAATCATGCATCAAATACACATAAAATATGTCTCATCAAGATGTACCAACATCATCATCTATACACCTCATGTATGTGCCAACTCATAAACTAATTGTATCAACCATTTACCCAACATGTACATCAACCAAAAGAACTCATCAATTTCATCATCCAAATCTGATTTGTAACTCTATAATAGACCTGGTCTATATGATCACATATCTGCAAAGATACAATGACCTAGAAGCTGAAATTTTTATCACAACTACTTGGATATGTTTCCTCAATGACCTCCCAATTTCACGTTCTGAATCATTCTATAAAAAAAATTATTGCAAAAATGGTCAGATGACCTGTAAATAACATACATTAGAAAGCATCATCAAAAGAATTTATCCTCCCTTGAATTTCAGCCTTATTTACTACACCTTCCCTCTAAAATTCATCTTAGATATCCTTTGGTTACCTCAGTCACTTGTATATATTCAATATGCTCAAATGTTATTAAAATTAGAGAGTCTTTCCTCTTATTTATACTTTCATGTAGCTTCCTCAAGGGGTTACCTTTTAACCATCTTAACCCACTTTCCTTATTTTAGGGTCAACCCACTTCTAACCACTTGTCCACTTAGTAATTTCTCCATTAACTTTATTATTTAAATGATTTATTTTGTGTCCTCTTTGATTTATAGTACACTCATCACTTCACTTTATTATTTAAATAATTTATTCTTTGCAAACACTTTGACTACTTTGACCTTTTGGGGCTTCTAGATGACTCATGAGGGTTCTTCAACTTCACATGGCCATAACTCTCTAACCACGAGGAGTTATGTGATGTTCCACATACCACCGGAAATGGCATGACATTCCATCTAGAATAGCCTTACCTACAAATATATCAAAATGCATACAATTAACCATCAAATAAACTTTGGTACATTGCCCAAACCTTTGTGCTATTAGAATTGGATACCAGACTTTCTTCAAGGGTTGACATCAATGAAAACCAACACAATTAATCAATAAAACTCAATTGTAATTAAAGTAGTCAATCACTAATTGTATATATTTGATTCTATAGAAATAGGTTTATGTATAAGAATAATATCTCCATTCTGTTGAGTGTTTATTTATTGGTGAAACCTATATTGTATAATATTTGATTTGAATGTATTAAGAATATATTTTTAATGATGGGCCGTTATGCTTTCGAGGGAACCCATCAAATGATAAAGGAATTTTCACCATTCAGGTATTGTGTCGGCCTCTTCGGGATTCGGTTCCAACATAAGACTCGGCATAGGTAACATTTTTTTTCTTATTGAGTAACCTTTTATTCTTTATTAGTACTTCTCTAATCATTACTACCATAGTAATAATCCAAATAAGTTTTTTTTTGTAAACAGAAAATGGTGATTTCCCATTCTTGGATTTCCCATCAGCATTGCTCCTTGAGAAAGGAAGGTATGTTTATTTTTCTGTTGAATATATATGTGTGTGTGAGAGAGAAATATTATGATTTGGCTAGAATATTGTAACACCCTGTTTCCCCCAATTTGTAATTAATCATAGAATAGGAATTACCATGCTAATGCATGAGGAAAATGTAATTGTATTATTGTTTGAGTTGCCAATAACTGACTATGGGGGTGAAGCCTTGAAAGTACTGGCCATGATATCACTAGAGGAAGAATGTGAAAACTATAAGAGAGGGTATATGTATCAAATAACAAATCTCCCTTGATAAGGATGACAAGCCTCCTTTGAATCCCAAGGAAAGGAAATAAATCAATGAAGAAAGGATCGGTGGTTGAATCACCAACCAACCCATGAATGGAAACATGGGCTGTCAGTCTGAAGTACCATAGGGACTTGCAGACCTAAGCTTCCTTCTGACAAAAGAAACTGGATAGGTCGGCAAAAAAACCTTCCCAAGTAAGAGGGACACACACACGGGAGAGGGAAGACACCAGACGAGGGAAGAAGCTCACAAGGGAGAAGCGGGAATCTCTCCAAGGAATCACGAACAAAAGGCCACAAGATTGATGCCGAAGAGAATCTGAGAAACCTCGTCGAGGCCACAACCAAGTGAGAAAGATCCGAATTGCAGAAAATAGGACCTGAACAGAAGCTGAAACAGAGAGAGAACCCTCGAGAACTGTAAGAATTCCCTGGTGATATCATGGCTTGGCACAGGGGTGGCCAGAGTGATAAGAATGAATGCCTCTGTGCCTATGGTCGGGTGAAAGGATGAACACCCACAGTCAGTCGGTTGGTGACAACCTGTAATAGATAAGCATTTCCTTACTCTGTGTAATTTAGTTGTAACTGGGCATGAATTTTGGTTATACTGTGTATGTTTCAAGAATTGTGCTTAATTTCTAAACGGATATACTATGTCTCTTTCCTTACTGCTTGACTGTATGATTAGGCCAGTAAGAGATTATATGGATAGGACATGATTGGTACTCGTAAATGCTTGTGTCCTGTGGCAACTTGGGTTAGAGCCACAAACTGTGAGTTCGTCGACCTTAGGCATAGTCTCATGTACACATGCCAACCTTCCTAGTCATCCAGAGTCCCTTGGAGGACAAATTCTGTTAAGATCGGGAGAGGTAGTGTAGTTATGCACAGGCTCCCTGTGAGGCAAGTAGAGACCAAGACTCACTCAAGTCCTAGACTTGATGAATGAGCGCTAGGGATGCGCGGAAGAATCTTCTAAGAGTCAAGCCCAGAAGAAAGAGCGCAAAGCTCTTAAATCCTTCATAGTTGAGAAAGCTCAGGAGAGACAACACTTTTCGTAAGTGTTGACGAGACCCAATGGCTGACTTACAGTAGAAGATCGAAGGCCAAGACCTTTGAGACTTTGAAATCTTCCAAGGAAAAAGGAAGAAAGCGTGAGCTCAGGGAGGAGCTACAACTACCGTCAGATCTCACCTGGATAGTCGATAGCCATTGGATCCAAGAGAAGCTACACGAGGTTTAATCCCCACATACGCAAAGGTGAGGACTCATCAAAGTCCCGAAAAGATCAGGACCATCCATTTCAGAGGACACGTGGTAGAGATCCGAGCTCATCAGGGTTTCGGATACTGAAAGGTTGAAGGACTAAAATCATGGAGTCGTTGCATCGCGAACTCCCAGTTCGTGAATTCCTGATACAAGAGTGGACCCATCGGATTTCTGTGTTTCGGCTATTTGGAGTTCAGGATGTAGAGGAGGCTGTGGTCTGGGTACCGAGAGTTTCAAACTCCCGGCACTCGAAACAAAAAAATCATGGGGACCATCCATTTCAGAGGACACATGGCAGAAATCCAAACTCATCAGGGTTTCAGATACCAGAAGGTTGAAGGACCAAGAGTTTGGTCATGACAAATATGCAAAATCGCAAATCTCGAAGTCCTGAAAGGTGCATGAGGTGGAGGTTTCGGGGAAATCCCCAAAAGTAGATTTTGGTAATTCGGTTACCAAGAAAACAAGAGGTAAGGGTTCTGAACTCATGACCCATAAAACCCCAAAGGAATCTGAGCCATTGGATCAGAGGAGACTTTGAGCCATTGATCTCGCTCAGGAGAAGGAGGACCGAAATTTCAGGATTCGATATTTCAGTACTTCGGATACCGGGAGTACGAGAGGACAAGGAATTGGAGCAACAGGATTCGCGAAGTCCCAAAACGCAAAATCCCAAAAACGTTTGGAGGAGTAGTGCTGGGCCACGGAACAGGGACAGGTTTCGACATACCAGGGTTCAGTATTTCGGAGGTTCTGAGGACAAGGAACCAGGGTGCTTTGCGTTGAAACTCCCAAAGTCACGAAACGCGACGTACTGTTGGAACAGGTGTGTGAAATTGTGGATAAGTATTGTTTGTAACGAAATCGCAAAGTCGTGAATTCTAAAACTCCGAAAGGATGTGGGTCATCGATCTAGTTGGATTGTAGTCGTTGGTTCAAGAGGGACATGGACCGTTGATCCCTCATCAGAGATATTTCGAAGTTTTAGGGATTTGAAAGGGAGAGGAAGAGACATTGCATCGCGATTCCCTAAATCACGAAAATCTAGTAAGTGCTTTGTCGCTTTAGTGCATGGTCACGGAACAGGGTCACATGGACAAGACCCAAGCGGGGAGCTTGTCACTCGCTAGCCCTTTCGGGGTTCGGCATTTCGGCATTTTAGGGTTTGAAGAGTCGAAAGACTTGACTCTCTTGCATCGCTGAGTCATGAAATGCGAAAAGCGCCTCTTGGCTTGGCCTGTGGTCATAACCAACAATCACATGGACGTGGATAAGGGGAAAGCTAGCCTGCGCTAGGCCCCCGTAGGAATTAGGGGATTCTATCCCTTGAGGAAAAGAGAAAAATTTATTATGTCATAGTGGGTATGTGACAAATTGGTATCAGAGCATGGTTACAACACTTGGCCTACTTGGGATCGTGTATGAGCTGCATAAAGAGACAGTGTTATCTACATTTTATATTTAAGAAGAAGGACCGCAGAATGAAACTGTAAATTGGGAATTTCTTTAACCCCTCGGTTAAAATGGTAGCTACTCTTATAGGAGTAGGAATGCACTGATCAGTATTATTGATAAGACCTGAGTGTGAATAACAAAGGTGGAATGAATTGTGCTATGAAGTTTCACAAGCCAGACAAGTGACATGAACTCAGTTGTTCTGTTATAGTGTGACGATGGCTACCTACTAAAGCAGGTAGAGTCTCTTGCAATTGACATGGTTGGTTAGGTAAGAATTAAGATCCAAATGAAGAACTCCTTCATGATTTGGGAAATCTGGTAAGGATTGGTAGGATCCTTAGAGAGTTATAATTACTGCATTATTAAAAGACTAAACCCTGAGCATATAACTCCTCATGATTGAGAGGAATGATGAAAATATGTAGGGTCAAATTACCTGACCTATAATGGTTAGGATCGACAACAAGGATAATCTGTTTGAGCAAGATTAAGAGGAGTCCTTTGGGACTGTTGCTAATTCCCAAGAGTGACCCTTGTTGGTTGTTCCCATAAAGAGAGGGTAACATCCGTATGAGTTACGACTATGAGATTAGTCCTATAAGTAACTTAAAAGATCAGAAGAGATAGCAGGAGAAATCCTTCATAAAATATTTTTGAAGATTGGATAGGATCGGGAGTCAAGATCCATTCAAAAAGAACCAAAATGTTTCAAGTTGTTCGATCTCGGAGAAGTAGTGCACTGGTTAGTTGCGAGGAGATACCGGAATTTCACAAAACTAAAGGACTTGGGATAAGCAATGAGAAATTCATGAAAAGATCGTAGCCCTTGATCAAGGAGCAATATGGACCATTGATCTTCCAAAGAGAATTTCGCAATTTCAGATACCTGGAGTCCAAGAGGTAAGAGTTCGGGAGACTAGAGGTCCCAGGCCACGAAGTCCCGAAAGCATCGGGACCATTCATCGCTAGAGGACAAGTGGTGGAGGATTGAGGTTTTGGGAAAATTCCCGAAGGGATCCATTTCGACACTCCTGGTACCAAGGATGCAAAGGGAAAGAGTTCAGAACTCTTAACCCCCCCCCCAAAACATCGAAAAAGGATCAGGGCTATAGGATGCAGATTGGATTATGGTTGTTGATCTCTCAATAGAGGAACGTCGATATTTCGGGTACCGAGAAGTAAAAGGAGCAAGGATCGGGCAACCCTTGCATCACGGGATTGAGAAACGTGAAATCCCAAAGGCGTTGAAGGGACGTGATAGGAAGTCGACATTTCGGCATACTAGGATTTGGCATTTCGGAAGTCCTAGAGACGAGGAATCTGGAATCTCAGGGATGAAAACCCCGAAGTCTCAACAACGCGACACAAAGAGGAGTGGGATTGCAGTCATATCGAGATATCAGGAATCGATATTTCAGGAATCCCACACATGGAAAGTTGGAATGCTTGACATCGGGAGTTCCGAAGTCGCGAAACGCAACGAGCCGGGGAGACACATCCTTAGAGGAGAAAGTCGGGGATCGACATTTCGGCATTTCGGAGGTTGGCATTTTGGCCTATCAGGTTTTAGGGAATCGAGGAACCAGAGTTCCTTGCAATAGAAATCCCGAAATCATGAAATGCGAAGTGCCTTTTAGTTCGGATCGTGGTCACCGCCGGTGGTCACGTGAGGAGAAGGCGTGAACTAGTATGATGAATACTTAGCTGTGTTCAATCGTACTTGAGTGCATGAGGTTAATGCATTGTGAAGCTTCATAATAGGAAGACTGATATTAATACCGGTAAGATATGAATGATATTAAATGTGCAAGTAATGCACATGTATGATGTAAAAGTATAAGTATACTAGAGGTCCAATATGATTTCCCTGATAAGTGAAACGTGAGGCAAGAATTATACTTGCCAAAATTGAATGAATACCATAGATACATGGTTGACTCCGTTCTGAAGAGTCACGAAGGTTCTGTCTTGAATGATAGCTTAAAGGGAATGTACTCCATTCCCCCGGGAAAATCCAGTGCAATTAAATGAAAGAGTAAATGAGTGAGGATGCTCTGATGTCATGATAAGAGGCAAATGTTTATGCCTCTGAATATTGAATGAGAAGGACTGTGAACAATCCTGAGATGACTGATTTTAAAAATGCAAATGTATGTAGGCTATGAAATATACCTATGATAGCTACATGCATGATTAGGATTATGAAAGTGGTTAAGTACAACATAGATGTAAGTTAACAAAGATGCATGTTTATATTCCTTAAGGGGAATATTTGGTAGACCACTAAAAGGCTAACTCAAGGTTAAGGCCATCACAAGTGGTGATGGATCTGCAACAAGGAAGTTGTGTGCTGAAAGAGTTCTCGGTGGAGGAACTGTATAAGGTCTCTGTCAGAAGAACATAGTCACAACCCTAATAATTGTTGAAGGTTGGACAATGGGCTGCAAGGCCTATCCATGTATAAGAATCATGGATTACATTTTGAAAGAATCATGTAAGTAATAGAAGACTAATAACCGAATATTGATCATTCTGATAATAGAATGGAAGAGTGTAGGATGCACATGTTCATGATTCATTATGAGCAAAGAGTTGCTACTAAAGCATGCTGAAGTATCCTAAGAGTTAGGATGAGCCTAACCCAGGGCTACTCAGAAAAAGAGCAGTTGTGGAAACCAGTATGGTTGGTAAGAGGCCAGTAAACCCCTGAGTATGATTGAATGAATAAATGGGTACGCTTAACTGATATAGCTTGGTTGAAGCTGTGATTAAGGAAAGGCAGTGAGACCTTAGAGATAACTTGACTGGGCTGAAAATCCTCAGGCGATGTAGAAAGAATTGGGGGAAGGGGAGAGCCCTCAATTCTTTCCTTGCTATGCATTACGTTCTATGGGATGAGAAAGCTAGTACATTGATTAACGAAAATGATTTTACACCATAATAATGATGGTTGTAATGCTATGAAAAAAATTGAGAACTGTTGTGTTACACTCATGAAAAACATTAAGGATAATGTGATGAAGTGCATACATATATGCTAGACACGCCTGAAAATGTTTTTATTAATTAAACGCTATGATATTTTCATTTTAATTTACATGACGATTAATGTTCCTATGGTGTATGTCATGTGTAGAAAGGAATAATATTGGAACAGTTGAGGAAGACAGTTGCCAATAATGAACAACCTCAAGCAGAGGGTGACCATGGAAAAGCTGTGGTCGAAAGGTTGTTGACGAAGCAATGAAAATCCCGCTAAAGCACTACTGATAAGGTAGAGAACAGAGAAAGGGTGCCAGCAGCCAAGAACCGGTATAAAGATATTTGTGCCTGTGTGGACAGGGTATGAAGGGATTTGGTAAGAACCCCTTCCGAAATATTTTATTATTGCATGTTATACCTGAAAATTGAAAGGGCAGTTGTATGCCTTGGATACCCAAGTAAGGTATGACTCAGGAAGGAGAACCTGAATGATGGAGGTATGAACCTCTGGTAGTAAACATTGTTTGTAACCCTTGGAAGAATTCAGGAACTGATATATCATGAATGCATGGACAATCAAGGAATGCATAAAGGCATTCATGTGAAACTTTTGAGTTCGTGTGTACTGATTTGGGATCGTGATCGACCCATAGCAGGGAGTATGGTCTTGCTGTAAGAATGAAAGAAAAACAAATAAACCATATGAGGAAGAGGCTGGTTAAATTCCAACACCCCATGGCCAAGAACCAGTCATAAAGTGTGGTGAACTTGAATAACAATGCAAGAGTGCATTGGGTATAAATGTGGCCAAGGATAGTGGAACATTTGTTAAAACCCTTTGAAATGTTGAATTACGTTTTGAATATATATATGTACATGGAAAATCTAACAATTTGTTTAGTTGATTGAAGAATGAATTGTAGGAAGCAGAGGGTCCTAGATATGGCAATAAAGTAAGCCCATAGGGAAGACCGATTGCCTGCTGAGCCAAACTGCAAGGAATAAAAGAAGGAGTCTTGGATATGGAAATGTTGTAAGCCCATAAGGAAGACCAATTTCCTACTGAGCTAAAATGTTATGGGAAGGAAAGTCCCATAATTATGAATCTGGTTCATGTGCGGAACAAATATGAAAACAAATTGTGGAATAGGAAATCTGTAGGTGACGGATTTACAACAGAATTCTGAAAGTTAAAATTTATAATGATGTCTCACGAACCTTGTGTACCTGTGATACAGGTGAGAAGAATAGATTTGTCCTAAAAGGATATATGAAGGCTATCACAGCTAAAAACGATGAATGTGACTACTGTTGAGCCATGAAAACCCCGTGATAAGCCATGATCGCCTGAAAATTAATATGTTGAGGTAACACAAGCCAGAGGGACACCTCGGCAGAGCAAGTCTGAGGGACACCTCGACTGTAAGACTCGATAGAGTCTCTAAAATTTCATCGTGAGAGAAAACCTCGACAGGGTAAGATGGATTTCCCGAGGGACTGTATAATAGTGAAGGGGATGCCTGAGCCTAGGCTTGGAGGGTGAGTGACCGCAAGGAATAGGAGACCTTAATAATTCTTGTAAACTATTGGGATCATGCACACAGTGGGTAGTTTCCCATGCGGAAAAACCTTGGAAAGGAAGATGGAATCATGATAGCTCTTGTAAACTATTGAATTGGAATCATGCACCCAATGGGTACGTCAAGGAAAGTGATGAGCATGGATAACAAAACTACCATGTGGATACGGATCCACAAACTACACAGAGAAGTACTGTGCTAGAATATGAAATTTTCCTTTTGAATTTTGAACAACAGTAAGATGTTTTCACACAAAATTGTGATTAATGTGCTTGTTGTACAAGAATTATTAAAGGCAGGTGACGAAGACTAAGATCCTGAAAGAGCACCTGACCAAGGATGAAAGTCAAGACTTCTGAAGTGGCCGACTGAGAAAGGTATCATAGGTGTTTTGAGAAAGAACATCGAGGATGGTGTTCCTTTAAGGGGGAGGGAATTGTAACACCATGTTTCCCCCAATTTGTAATTAATCATAGAATAGGAATTACCATGCTAATGCATGAGGAAAATGTAAATGTATTATTGTTTGAGTTGCCAATAACTGACTATGGGGGTGAAGCCTTGAAAGTACTGGCCATGATATCACTAGAGGAAGAATGTGAAAACTATAAGAGAGGGTTCATGTATCAAATAACAAATCTCCCATGATAAGGATGACAAGCCTCCTTCAAATCTCAAGGAAAGAAAATCAATCAATCAAGAAAGAACCGGTGGTTGAATCACCAACCACCCCATGAATGGAAACATGGGTTGTCAGTCTGAAGTACCACAAGGACCTGCAGATCTGAGCTTCCTTCTGACAGAAGGAACCGGATAGGTCAGCAAAAAAACCTTCCCAAGTAAGAGGAACACACACACGGGAGAGGGAAAATACTAGACGAGGGCAGAAGCTCACAAGGGAGAAGCGCGAAGCTCTCCAAAAAATCATGAACAGAAGGGCATGAGCTTGATGTTGAAGAGCATCTGAGAAACCTCGCCAAGGCCACAACCGAGTGAGAAAGATTCGAGTTGTAGAAAACAGGACCCGAACAGAAGCTAAAACAGAGAGAGAACCCTCGAGAACTGTGAGAATTCCCTCGTGATATCATGGATTGGCATGGGGGTGGCCAGAGTGCTAAGAATGAATGCCTCTATGCCTATGGTAGGGTGGAAGGATGAACACCCACAGTCAGTCGGTTGGTAGCAACCTATAATAGATAAGCATTTCCTTACTCTGTGTAATTTAGCTATAACTGGGCATGAATTTTGGTTATACTGTGTATGTTTGAAGAATTGTGCTTGATTTCTGAACGGATATACTATGTCTCTTTCCTTACTGCTTGACTGTATGATTAGTCCAGTAAGAGATTATATGGATAGGACATGATTGGTATTCATAAATTCTTGTGTCCTGTGGAGGCTTGGGTTAGAGCCACGAACTGTGAGTTCATCAACCTTAGGCATAGTCTCATGTACACATGTCAACCTTCCTAGTTGTCCAGAGTCCCTTGGAGGACAAATTCTATTAAGATCAGGAGAGGTAATGTAGTTATGCACAGGCTCCCTGCGAGGCAAGTAGAGACCGAGACTCACTCAAGTCCTAGACTTGATGAATGAGCGTCAGGGGTGCACGGAAGACTCTTCTAAGATTCAAGCCCAGAAGAAAGGGCGCAAGGCTATTAACTCCTTCATAGCTAAGAAAGCTCAGGAGAGACAACACTTTTCGTAAGTGCTGACGAGACCCAATGGTCGGCTTACAGTAGAAGATCGAAGGCTGAGACCTTTGAGACTTTGAAATCTTCCAAGGAAAAAGGAATAAAGCGTGAGCTCAGGGAGGAGCTACAGCTACCGTTAGATCTCGCATGGATAGTCGATAGCCATCGGATCCAGGAGAAGATGCAAGAGGTTTAAGCCTCGCATACGCAAAGGTGAGGACTTGTCAAAGTCCCAAAAAGATTAGGACCATCCATTTCAGAGGACATGTGGCAGAGATTCGAACAGATCGGGGTTTCGTATATCGAAAGGTTGAAGGACTAAAATCATGGAGTCACTGCATCGCGAACTCCCAGTTCACAAAATGTTGATACAAGAGTGGAGCCATCGTATTTTGGTATTTCGGCTATTCGGAGTTCGGGATGTAGAGGAGGTTGTGGTCTGGGTACCGAGAGTTCCAAACTCCCGGTACGCGAAACAATGAAAGCATCGGGACCATCCATTTCAGAGGACACATGGCATAAATCCGAACTCATCAGGGTTTCTGATACCGGAAAGTTGAAGGACCAAGAGTTTGGTCGTGGCGGATACGTGAAATCGCAAATCCTGAAGTCCCGAAAGGTGCACATGGTGGAGGTTTCAGGGAAATCCCCGAAAGGAGATTTCGGTAATTCGGTTACTGGGTAAACAAGAGGTAAGGGTTCTGAACTCATGGTTCTAAACTCATGACCCATAAAACCCTGAAGGAATCTGAGCCGTTCGATCAGGGGAGACTTTGAGCCATTGATCTCGCTCAAGAGAAGGAGGACCGGAATTTCGGGATTCAGTATTTCGATACTTCGGATACCAAGAGTACGAGAGGACAAGGAATTGGAGGAACAGGATTCGCGAAGTCCCGAAACACAAAATCCCAAAAACGTTTGGAGGAGTAGTGTCGGGCCATGGAACAGGGATAGGTTTCGACATACTAGGGTTCATGATTTCGAAGGTTCCGAGGACAAGGAATCGGGGCGCTTTGTGTTGAAACTCTTGAAGTCGTGAAACGTGACGTACTGTTGGAGCGGGTGTGTGAAATTGTGGATAAGTATTGTTTGTAACGAAATCGAGAAGTCGTGAATTCTGAAACTCCAAAAGGATGTGGGTCGTCGATCCAGTTGGATCATAGTCGTTGGTTCAAGAGGGACATGGACCGTTGATCCCTCGTCAGAGATATTTCGGAGTTTCGAGGATTTGAAAGGGAGAGGAAGAGACATTGCATCGCGATTCCCGAATCGTGAAAAGCCGATAAGTGCTTTTTCGATTTAGCATGTGGTCATGGAACAAGGTCACATGGACAAGACCCAAGCGGGGAGCTTGTCACTCGCCAGCCCTTTTGGGGTTCAACATTTCGGCATTTTGGGGTTTGAAGAGTCGAAAGACTTGACTCTCTTGCATCGATGAGTCGCGAAATGCGAAAAGTGCCTCTTGGCTTGGCCTGTGGTCATAACCAACGATCACATGGAGGTGGATAAGGGGAAAGCTAGCCTGCACTAGGCCCCCGTAGGAATTTGGGGATTCTGTCCCTTGAGGAAAAGCGAAAAATTTGTTATGCCGTAGTGGGTATGTGACAAATATATATGTGTGTGAGAAATATTATCCTTCGTATTCTAGCCAAATCTCTACAATCTCTTTGAGATTCATGTCTATGGTTTGTCAATTACTATAATAAGAATGCACCATGAACATATTGGTCAATCATCCATTTTGTATGATTTATGGGGATATTCCAGTAAGACTATTTTCTAAAATCAACTTCCTAAACCTAATAACCCCATTCTAAAATAATCTTCAAGACCTAAGTAACTATGTTTTGTCCGCCATAAAAATGGTATGAAATCTTACACTACCTTCTCCCTACAAAATCCTATGTTAGCGCTTCTATAAGATAGAAACCATATAAAACCTTACTATACATGTATCATTACGTCCACCATTAGAGAAAATGAACAAGACTAGAAAACACCAATCTCCAATAAGAATTATTTCTTCATTGAATAAATACTGCAAGTATCCAGACAACAATAAAAAAGCATATGTTATATTGTTTTTCCCAAGTGCAACTTTTAACAAGGTAATAGAGGCCTACAAAGATACTAAAGTTTCATTGTTAGTTAATAACCTTAGGGAAGTACACAAATACCGAAGTATGGTTTCTACTTCAAATAATGAGTATTAAATAACATTCACTTTGGAATCACGGATGGAGATTAATTAATCGTTGACATGGAATAGCTTAGTATAAATCACCAAGTCTATGTAACTTTTCATTCAATAACTAATGCTTTCATTCCCTAAATAAGGATATGACATTTTCCTTAATGTTTCATGCCCTCATGTTTTCCCTATTATTCCTCATAGAATATGATGCTTTGAGATCATGGATTGGATATATTTTGAGATGAATAAAGACATTCCATTACATTCCCTTCCTAAGGGTGAATATTAAATCATGTGATGATAATAAATCTTATTATGGAAAAAATATTGGATATATTAAATTATTTGAACAAAAGATGTCATCATATAGGGGGGAAATTGAAGCTAAGAAATTGCTATGGAAACCATTATTTCCTTTGTAAATAAAATTTATTTCCTAAACAACAAAGATTGATCAGTGAAGCTCATGGCATAGACTTTGAAATTCGATACATGGTTTACAATGAAAACATCATCATAGATACCCACTACAACTATAGTATCCTCAATAATTTTAGAATGGATGTTAAGGGTTCAATCAAAATATTAAGCGGGTCATAAATATTATTACACAACATATGTTACATTATTGCAATCTTCTTGGTGACATCAAGATGATATGTTTAAAAATATGTGGTTAAGATGGATTTATGCTCATTTATTTTATTATAGTTTTTTGTAATTACTATGATCACTTCTAGTAGTTTATTTGTCCTTTTTAATTTTATTTTATTACTATTACATACTGTAATGATCCCAAGCCAAATTCTTTCTTGGAATCACTAACTACTACTAATTTATTGAGTTATTAAGTGCATACAAGATTCATCAACACATGGAGATCACAATATATTCAAGATGTAGAAGCACAAGCAAAGATCTG
>ML787530.1:243610-268266 GCA_009831015.1 Picea engelmannii | reverse complement strand
TGAGACTAGAATGGTGTGGAGGAGTCTTTCATCCCCGAGACCAAGCTGTGGAACAAGGTGAGTGGATATTTCACCACTGACTTGCTCCCAAGGGTTTGTACAGCAAAACCCCCAAACTGAATGCTCAAGAGCAATAGCAAATGCTAATCCAAAACCAGAATGAGTAATAGGTGCACCCCAGCCTCTTACTTATACTTTTTCTTCTAATTCTCTGTTGAATTAGGTTAACTCCCAGGGTAATCTTCTATTCTTCTGTTGAGTTATCTTTTACTCCTTTCCTTTTCCTTTCTTAAGTCAACTTAAAAATATAACTTTTAACTTCTTGACTTCCCCCCCCCTCAGTGTGGGACTATGACCTAGTGGCGGTGCCGAGGCCACTGAGTCTCCTCATTACCTCTCTAAGAGGCGGGGGACATTACACATACTTAACACATCTACCTAGATTGTAGATATACCTCAGCTCAAAAACATTCTCTTGAATTATCACATCTCTCTACTTAAATGTCAGTTGGAGAAAATTAAAACATAAATGTATACGAATCATTTTAGTACATTGACATAAAACAAATAGTACATAAATTGATTGTAAAGTGTGTCACGAGTGTTTCACATGGTTGATTATTTAAATTCCATTAAAAATCTCATAAATTAGTCATGAAAAAGACATCATATTTTTCATACTTTCATCAACAAATTAATAGGTTATTTGGACTACTTAGATATATTAATATAGACAAAGTTTCAATTTTTAAGCATCCAAGTCAACATCAACACAACTCATCACCCATAGAATGACAAGCAATCAATAAGCAACTCATCACCCATAGAATGACAAGCAAGACATGTATAAGGTTAAATGCCATTTTCAAATAAATGAGTGAACTTATGTTTACCATCAACCTTAAAAATACCTATAATTAAGAAGGAAAAATACCTATAATTAAGAAGGCATTGCAAGAAATAGTGACCTCTCCATCTATATGGATGTTACCCTGTGCTTTCCACATAATAGGGAAAGTTGTTTATATTGTAGAGATCTCTGTTAAAAGCCACTGCATGGTTAAGAAATCAATCAATGTCAAGCGATGTAACGTCCACGTAAGGGCATTCTAGTCGTCTAAAACGAAAAAGGATAATTTGCTCCTAAAGTTTAAGGCATTGTAAAAAAGTGAAAGAAATATGTCGAAGATTAATCAATATTTGATTAAGCAGAAACATAAAATAAAAATTCCATTCAAAGAAGCCACATGGAATCTATACGCAATAGGAAACAATCAGTGTTCTTTCACTGCTCGGAGAAAGTTTCTTACAATGGATGGAGGAAGAGAACATGTACTTGATTCTTACTAATAACTAGTTGTCAACTTTCGTTCTTTGCAGATATTGTATGATCATAAGTCATATGGTCATTCCAAGAAATATTTTTTTCAAGCCAAAAAAACAAATACTTCAGGGCATTGTTCTGTGGGCTGGGGATTACAATCTCTAATATTCTCACTCCGGGCTCGGGGTTGATAGTCAATACGATTTTTATGGTCTCTACGATTTTTTCGGCCTTCTGGGCTATGTCTCTTGCTCATGAAACAGAGTTCAATCCTCTCAGAAGTAAAATCAAGATTGCTTTCCAATCCTTGATATATGAAGCAAATGACTAGTTGCTAGGTCAATTCTCCCGTAGATTTTCATAGCAAGGTGTTGTCTCGCCTGAGGAGTCGATTTTCACTCTCAATTCTTAAGTTGGTTTCAGAGCCTGGAGGAGATAGTTGCTTCCAGGCGTGCTGGAGGAGCATCCCTGCTGGAGGAGAGATCGCTCGCGACTCTGGTGCTTCTCTCAGATCTGCGTGGAGAGGTTGAGTAACCAAATTGTTGCGTGGAGCATCTGCGCGTGGAGTTGAGCATCTGCGTGGAGAGGGCATGGAACATCTGCGTGAGAGTAACATGTGTGTACTTCTCTCAGATCTGAAAACGAGAGAAGAGAAACATGTTCAGAAAATGAGGATCGTGAGGTAGAGGAACTGCACCAGTTTGCAAGGCAGATCGCTGAGGAGGATCGTTGAGCAATTAAAACCTGAGTGGTGGATTTGCTTCGTCGTCAGGAGAAGCTTGTGTTTGCTTCTCTTAAAGCCTGCGTTTTCCAGAATACACGCGTTTCATCTGTTGGAGAGTGTGTCCAGAAATTTGTTGATGGGGACTCTCGTTGTTAAGCCCTAAATAGTGGCTCATTACTCCTTAATTAGGGCATATTATATTAGTAACGTTATTTTATTTATGTCGACTTTAGTCCATTAGTTGTAATTATACCTCCTAATCTCCTATATATACCAAAGAGACATTTTCATTTTGAATCATCTTGTAATTGTACATTTATGTGGGAATAAGGATGTTTCACCCTCGAAGGGGCTTATTATCTGAGTTTCTCTCTTTTTCAAGGCGTTGAGTACTTATTATGAGGTTTTTCTATGCTATATTGATATTTGGTTCTTAACATATGGTATCAAAGCTCAAGGTCTTGGGGTTTCGCTGCTACATCTCAGACACCTTGGAATTTTCGCTATAACTTTTTTTCTACAATATTTCAAAATGAACGGCTTGGAGGATATTTAGTAGACGGATCAAGGTACGTTGGGTTAAAATTTTAGTTCATGAGGCCTTATACTTTCAGAGATACAACTTGTGCAAGATAAGGTTCTGGAATCATCCTAAATTAAGTCATTGCGGAATTTTTTCTATAAAATTTTTTTTGTAATGTTGCAGACCCTGAACTCTGGAGGCTGTTCACAGAAATTAGTAAGGTATCTGTGGTAAAAATTTCATCTTTTGGGTCATCGCAAATTTGTAGATACACCCTGTGGAAGATAGGGTATCTGACTAGTCCTATTGACTAGTCTCAAGAAGGTGTTCCAGGTAAAACAATCATAACTTCTTCCTAGAGTATCCAAATTGAGTGAGACTAGTTTCATTGGATAACGGACAGTCTATAGTATTTCTGGTACGAGTTTCAGAATTTTATGTCATTTATTTTGTGCGGGGCACGCTATACAAGTGAGGTCTTCTGGAAAGGCCAAAAATTAGCAAGTTGTGGGGAAGTTACCGTAAATTCCACTTGGCACATCCAATTTTGATCAGACCTGTGGCATTGCAGATAAAAAATATCAGAGAACTACAAAAAAAGAAAGTTCCATACCCAGAAGGGACGAAACTTTGGATATACAACAGAAGAAAGATTGTCTAGCAGAACCACCTCAAAATCAAGGTTCAAAAGTGATACTTGGCCAACATGCCACCCAAAAAGGGAATTTCTACACCAAATAAGCCTCCAGAAAATCCTAATTGGACTCTTCATGAAGGTGAAGAAATGCGTAGGGACATAAATGATTTACAAAAGAAGACAATCTTGCCAGATAGTTTGAAAGTACTACCACATCACATGCCATCCCACCTACTACAGACAGGTCATCCACTACATCAATTAAAACCCTAAGCTAGTCCTTAAACCCATCAATAAAAGTTTGTCCTACCACCATCACCACTGCCACATCCACTAAACAAATGGTGGTACAGATCCCAACCAAGATCCAAATCCTAGGATCCAATAATGTGCATAGATCCCAACCATGATCAGACCCTAGTCGCCTTCCATTCAGCCCTTATGCTCCTTCTGAATTATGTTCATTAGCACGACCTTACGTGGCCTTTCTGCTGAAAAAACATTCCAAACTTTTACAACATAGTTGATCTAAAAGTCCAATAACTATCATGAAAATGACAAAGTCGAAATGTAAAACATATCACTCTATGTTATATTTATATTTATTTATATTTTCAAACATGGACCTATGAAAACATTATACACTACGTTATATTTTCGAACATAACCTGACAACTAAACATTACATTATACAATGTATTTTACTGCAACCCAATTATAACCACCATTATTCTATCTATCGCGGCATCGTATATAACAATATATATGTCATTGATTGCATATTAGTTGAGTGGTTGATCTTAAATTTATGGAACCTTTTCAAAGTTTAACATGGGGTTATTGAATTTAATATATATATATATATATATATATATATATATATAATTTTATTTTATTTTATTAATTTAACTTCTTATTTTAGAGGTGGTTGGGTCCTTTTTGAAATTCAAAACCTTCTTTAAGTGTTTTCTAAATGTTTTATTTTTTGACATTTTTTTATAAAAAAATGGCTATATAAATTTGGGTGAAATCACAATTTTTCAGTTGTTTAAATAACATTTTTGAATGCATAAATGGATTTAACATCAAAAAAATTGGCGTACTCGGATTATAGAAACTCAATCACTCAAATCTACAGTTCCAACAATTTCTCATAGGATTTCTAGCAAAAATGATCGGAAAATGGCCAAAACGTAAAACATTTAGACTATGATCACGACTAAAATTGAGCATGTAACAACTTGTCATAAAACTCCCTTGCAAAAGCACCATTAAAAAGGACACTTTTCATATTCAGTTTTTACCCATTTTCGATGATGTGCAAGGTGCATACTAAAATTTCATAAGAAGGGTTATTCTTCAAACTGCCCATGACATGTAATTATTTGGTGAGTTATTTGTTCATGGATAAATTTGTCTCTCTGCATAGTAAATGCATTATTCCATTCCATCCACACTACAAGAATCCATCATGAGGACCTAAGACATGGAGGACACAATCCCCAAGAAGGAACTAGTGAAACCCTTTATTCCATAGAAGAGTAAGAAAACACAGTTTTTCTAGAAGCCATGGACAGGGAAGGAGAATATGGATGAGGAGACTCAAAGGGAGATCAGGAGTAATAATATTTTATTTAGCTGCAAAGAACCTTGTGAGTTGGGTCACCGATGTATGGGAAAAGGTAAGGTACATTACATAGAGGCGATTTATGACGAGGAGGATGATGGTGAGGATGAGACGGCTAACGCATAGGGAAGTGGATAGAGTAGTGATGAGGTGGAGCCACCACGCCTTGATATTATAGAGGGAACACATCTGCAAGAGGGTCTCAAGGGAGTGACCATTCCCACACTTTCAAGAGTCCCCATGTATTATACTTTCAGGATCAAAGGCATTTTGGAGAGGCAGAGAGTTACATCATTGATCGATGGTGGGGCCACCCACAACTTCATTGATGAAACTCTTGTCACTAGGATATGCATCCCTACATAGGACTTTGAGGGGTTCATTATGGTAGTAGAAAATGAGTACAACATGACTTGTACTCAGAGGATCAGAGGATTGGATTTGATATTGGGAAACTATACGTCAATCAATGACTTCTATGTGGTGGATTTGGTGAACACCAATGTGGTATTGGGGGTCCAGTGGTTGTACCCACTCATATATTTCACCATGAACTATTAGGTCATGAAGATGGATTTTAGGGACAAACGGGGTCAACAAGTTATTCTGAGACTGATTTCGATAGGAGCTCCTAGGATTGTGTCAAACAAATGCATGGAGGCTATATTTAGACATGGTGATGTGGCCTGGGAAGCAGATTGTTTGATCACCATAGATAAGACATCACAGTACCACTAGCACTATCATGTGTATTTAGAGGTGCTTCTTGGGAAGCATGACAAAGTGTTCAGAACGGTACTAGTAGGAATACCACATGACAAAGTATTTGAGCATGTCATCGAGTTAGGGGAGGGGGGAAAACCCGTGATCACCACACAATACAAGCATATGAAGAAGTTTAAGGGAGAGATATAGAAGGCCATAAAGGAGTTGTTGGAGATGGGCAAACCAGGCTTAGCTCTATTCCCTTTGCTTCTTCAGTAGTACTGGTGAAGAATAAGGATGGAATGATGACGATATGCATCGACTACATGGCGATGAATAAGAAGGAAATTAAGAACTGGTACGTGATACCCAGGATCGATGAGTTGATGGATGATTTACATGGGACAATGTACTTCTCAAAGATTGATCTTCGATCAGGTTATCATCATATCCAAGTCAAAGAGGAGCACATCCACAAAACATCATTCATATGTCAATACGAGAACTATGAGTTTCTAGTCATTCCCTTTGGGTTTACTAACGCACTAGCCACCTTCTAGTATTGTATGAACCATGTCTTCAACAAGAAGTTGAGGACATCCTTACTTGTATTCTTTAATGATATATTAATCTGCATACGGACTTGGGAGGAGAACCTAAAGCATATTGATAAGATTCTCAACATCATGGAGGATCATTCGCTTTTTTCCAAGGAGGCCAAGTGAGAGTTTGAGATGGCATAGATTCACTATCTGGGACATGTGATTGGCACTCAGGAAGTATAGGTGCACCAGGAGAAGATCCAACCAATATTAGATTGGCCCACACCCAGATTTCTTACCTAGTTGTGGGGGTTCTTCGAATTGTGCAACTACTACATGCGTTTTGTTAAACAATTTTCACAACTCGATGCACCATTGATGAATCTCACTAAAAAGGGAGCATTCATATGGTCATAGGAGGCGTAGGGAGAATTTGATAGGATGAAGAAGGTGATGAGTAATTTCCCAGTGTTCGTGCTTCCAGACTTCTCACAACCATTTGTGTTGGAGTGCGATGCATCCATAGAGGGGATAGGAGTAGTGTTGATGCAGATTCAACGTCCCATAGCCTTTGAGAGTATAAATTTTAGGGTGTCAGAGATGCTCTACCCATTTACGATAAGAAGATGTTGGCCATCATGTATGCATTCGCTAGGTTTAGGCAATACATGGTTGGAGGATGCTTTGTGGTGAGGAAAAACCACAACAACCTGAGGTATTTCTTGGAGCAGAGAGACTTGAGAGAGAGGCAATAGATGGGAAAGAAGAATGTAGTTGTTGACTCCATTTCTAGGATACCCGCAACCTTTTCCATGGCATAGATCTTAGCATACTGGAAATCCATTCTCTTGGTGGAGTACTCTAAGAATACATTCTCCTGTGAGGTTATGGAGGGCCTAATTCATGATGATAGGTATAGAGTAGTGGATGATATCATCTACTACAAGGATAGGATCTACCTTGTCCCTAAGTCCACACTCAAGGATAAGATATTCAAAGCACTACATGGTGCATCATTGGAAGGGAACCCACGATATATGACAACTTACAGGCATGTGAGGGAGAGATTCTCTTAGAAGGGTCTCAAGGAGGATGTAGTACAGTATGTGAGGGAGTGCATGACTTGTCAACAAAATAAGTCATAGGTTACACATCCTACAGGTTTGCTTCAACCGTTACCTATTCCAGAGTACAAGTGGGAGAGAATCTCCATGTACTTCATCACAGGGTTGTCGAAGGTACAAGGCATGGACTGTATCTGTGTGTTGGTGAACATGCTGACCAAGTTTGAGCACTTATTTTCCATTCCTTCAGAGTATATTGCATCTCAAGTGGCAGACATATTATTTAGGGAGGTGTTCAGACTACATGGTCTTCTGAGATACATAGTCAGTGATCGGGATAGCAGATTTTTCATCGCATAATGGCAGGAGTTATTTAGTTTATCAGGGACAAAGTTGACACCTAGTACCAACTATCACCCTCAAACGGATGGGAAGATAGAGATAGTGAACAAATGGATTGAGGTCTACCTACAGAGCTATGTGTCTAGACAACATAGGATGTGGATAAAGTGGTTTCATCTTGGGGAGCACTGTTATAATACCACTTATCACATGTCCATCGAGATGAGTCCATTTTGAGCATTGTATGGTTATGATGCTCCATCATTTCTGGATTTGGAATTCGGGGAGAGAAGGCCCCCCAAGGCCAAATATTGGTTGCAGGAGAGCCACGACATATTGAGAATCCTGAAGGAGAACTTACAAGTTTCCCAAAATCAACAAAACATGTATGTAGAAAGGAACATGGTGGAGCATAGCTTTGAGGTTGGGGATTTGGTCTTTCTGAGGTTTCAAACATACAAACAATCCTCACTGAAGAATAATGGTGCAGAGAATATGAAGCCTCACTTTTAACATAGTTACCAACTTAACGAGAAATCTACAGAGTTCTCATTTTTGGGGGGCTCCAATTTTTTACCCCGTTTTTAAAAATGGTGTTATCGGTAGCACCCCCCTCCATTTTTAGGTGGTTTTTCGATATTTTAAATTTTCCAATCCACAATGTTTCCACATTATTTTTTAAATTATTATTTTTCATCTATTTTCAATTTTTTTTTAATTATTATTTTTTTATTTTTTACTCAACGATGTTTTTAGCCATTTTTTCATGCTTTTTTCAATCTTAAAAATATTTTTTACCATTTACTTTTTTGAAGTTACGATTTTTCATATAATTTTGTCTCCTTAATTAATTTATTGTTCCATACTTTTTAAATATAGTGAAAAACAACATTTTTAACACATTGTTTACCTTTACTTCAATACATCGAAAAAAATTGTAGTTAAATAACACTATTTTTGAAAATTTAGCAAAAAATACACATTTTATAGCCATATATAATAAAAAACCTATACATTTTGGTACATATTCCTTAAAATAACATGTCAAATAAAACATTTTTATGGACATAATTGAAAAGAAAAAAGTCAAAATTTTATAAAAAATTATCATTTTCTTTCATATTTTTATACATTTGAAGTAAAAAATGACAAAATTTAATAAAACAATTCAATGTATAGTGATTCACATATAAAGAAAATGAAAAAAAAAAATTATCACAAAACAACAATAGATACATCTTTATTCTTCTTTTAAAATATGAAAGTCAAAACATTACAATTATAGCTCATAAACAATTTGCAAAATTGAGCATCGTCTTCAAGGGCATCTTAAAACTAATAAAAAATATCATATATCCCAAATCAATCATTCTCAACAGACACGCTATCATCTTCTTCGATTTCATTTTGTGCTTCCATTGTGTCATTTTGTTCTTCCATTGGCCCTTTGATATATGCAAGTTCTCCAAAGTGATCCTTTCCAATCATTCCTCCTAATGGTACTTGAGGTTCCTTTGAAAAATGTTCCACCTTTGATTCACTAAAATATCGTTTCATCAAGCCAACTTCTTGCATTTCATCTGGAAGATATGGAATAAATTTAATTCTTTGTTGAATAAAACTGCACTACATTGGGTCACTTTCAATGGCTATGCAATTCCTTCATTTTTGTAGGCAACATGCTAATGTTGTACCTAATCAAAAAATACAAAATAAATAATGAAGTTAGATATTGTAAAAAGACATAAATTAAAAATAATATAAGATTGAAGTATGATTTCATAAATATTATATCATAATTCTTACCTGAACCTGAGAACAAATCTAAAAACCACTCTCCTTCATTTGAAAATGTATCTATAAGATAATTAATTAATGCTTGTGGTTTTTGATAAATGTTAACCGTCTCTCCTTTCAAATCCTTTTCCTCATATGTTATCTTTCTAACTACAACATTGTATACCAATATACTACTAGGAGTCTCTCCATCCTTTGCATTGACAAAGATAGAATTATAAGAATCATCTTTTGTCCAGGTTCCAAGATGTATACTCTCAAAATCACGTTTAAATGATTATCTGTTGGAGCTTTGAATATTAGGCTTGTGCCTGTAACATAAATAAGTGCAAATTCAATTAACTTGTGAATTAATAAAATTGTTTTCTAATCTTAACTGCTAAACATACACTTTCAATATCTTACCAAATAAATTGCATCCTTGTCTTTTATTTCCCCTTAAAACTTGATTGTACTAATCCTTGTTGTGTGTCAAAATGAAATACTAGAAATATCCAAAACAGTGATGTTGTAACTTCTGTAAATCCCATAATCACTTTATTGAAATCTTGGTAAGTACAAGGCTCAGTATCATATCCAATGTTTTGGATACTATAACCATGAGGGATATATGCAATAACTAGGGAGTATTCTTTCTTAGGAACAATATTTGCAAGTTGTTCACAATCACCTAATATCACTTTATATTGAACAATGTTGAGCCCATTACAAATGTAGTGATCAAGGGTGTCATCAAGTTGAACATTTTGAACACGTCTCCTTCTTTCTCTTTCAAACTTGCATTTTTGAATAAAACTTTTGAAAGTTTCAGGTGCTCCATTTGCATTCTTCTTTGGCATCTTTAATGAAACAAACAAACACATAGTTATATATCTATAACTATTAAAATTGAAATAAATTATCTTACAAACGAATAATATGAATGTAATAAATCGACATACCTTTTTGAAAGAAACACAAAATTGTTTCAATACTGCTGAAGAGCTTGAATCTGGATAGTTGAGTTTAACATCATCCCAACTTTCTTCATTCAACATCTTGACCATTTCCTCTTGTATTCTCATATACACCTTGTGACTAAATAAAAAAATAATAATGTTATAATGATATATATAACATTTAATACTTAGAACATTGATATGTTCAACTGAAAAAAAATAATTTTCTTGTCCTAACATAAATAAAAATAACTCAACAAACTTGCTTTTTAAATTCATCACACATTTCTTCCATTGACAATTATCCCTACCTAACATGTTTGTTTTCCACAGAAAAGATTCGTAATTTCATTAAGAAGGTACAAAATTACATTTGCAAGTATATATTGACTATAAAGAAATAGCCAAGTGTATAGTAACTAGAAAGGAAACCACATAGAAAATCGAAATACATTTAAGAAGTGATTGAAGCACTTCCCCAGACATGGGAAAAAAGAGAAGAATTAAAAGAGGCTTGAGAGGGCCCAGATCTAGCTAATAAGTCGCAAAAAAAAGTTACAAACATGTCAGAATAGACTGCGAAAACCCTGCATCTATAGGAAAATAGTTCATAAGCTGCACGCCCGAAGATGGACCTCAAAGTGAAGGAATGCTACATGCCCAATAGTGGAACTCAAAGCTCTGACCCAACCTCCATAAAGAAGTAGAAAACCCAGCAACCGATACCAAATGCATTAGATCCCAGGTCAAAAGACCCAACACCTGACCATCAAACCACTGAGAGAGATCCACCAAGGAAACCCCAAATCAGATCAAGATGAAGACGGAGAGGCGAAGCCGAGCAAATCCACCCCACCAGATTCGTCGCAAGCAAAACCAAAAATCCAAGAAAAAGAAACCATAACCACCCACGGGGGTGGAGCTACCAACGAAAAAACAAGGCTATCGTCAGCCAATACCACAAACAGGAAAAGGAGAATGATTTGTCTGGATGAGGAACCAGGAGAAAGAAGTAAGGGGAATGACTAAGGAAGAAACCCTAACCGCCTGAAATCCAACGAAAGCTCTGGAATATCTTGAGGAATGGTGACAAAAATGACTATTGGAGAGACATACTTCCCCCAAATCACCTGCAGAAGCTCATACAAGGCTACTTCCACGTCCAAGCGTTGCCTCACCGAGATCTGAGTAGACATCGACAGAAAAATGGTGCAGAGTGACGACTAGGGTAGAACCCTAGCCGCGCCCTGTCTCATTCCCTACCTAACATGTGATAATATAGTTATGATAATTGTATCATCCTTCACTCTTTGTATTGATCTCTAAGGTGTTAAATTCATATCATATGGAAGATTTTTTATGTCATGACCTGTATTAATTGTTCCACATATCAATGGTTTAACCTTCTTAACTCTCTAATTTTTTATACTAATATTTTCCCATAGGGTGAAGATCTCATCTATCAAATCCCATACTGGTCCAGTTCTAAATCCCAATTGAAAATAGCTATCCACAACTCTAAATATATCACAGTTTCATTTGCAATTTTTTTCTTTTGTATTTTCATCATCAAGTGGGAATCCTATTTCCATACAACATTTCTTCCGAAACTTGACATCAACATTTGACCTCTCCCCATGACATATTTCAGAAAATTCATTATGGATAAATCTCACCCTTTGAATAAAAGTCATAGACATTTTGTACTGATTGTCTGTTTTATGATCCCATGCCAATAAATTTGCTTCTGATTCTGTTAAACCGACATAAATTATGCATTTGACTATCTCAAAAAGAGGATTATTGGGATATTATTGCATCAATTTGCTTCTAGCCTCTATAGAATGATTTCCTCCAATCACATAATATTTGTAGTCAAAACATTTTGATCTATCGAATTCTTCCCTCGTAGGAACTTCCATTAGGTCAACAAGAACTAGGTAGTCAACTACATTTGTATATGGATTGTACCTAATCAATTCTTTCAAATTGTGAATATGCAAGTGATGCAGTTTTATAATTTGATATTTTTCTTTCCCTTTTGTGGGTCTACAAAGTTGTTTCATATTCAACTGAAATGTGTGGCCATCATCAACTAAGTTTGTTGTCTTCATTTTATTTCAAATGGCATTTTGTGTTGTTTTCATAATACCATCCTCTAGATCAACACCTGGTGTTATTATTTCTCTGCTACCTTTAGGACTTTCACTATAATACTTTGAGCTAATGATGGCTTCTTGAACATTATCAACATTTTTTTTCTTTCTCTTATGATTTAAATGTGTTTCATCTAAATCAATTATTTCTTCATAATCAATAAGAATAGACTCATCATCAGTCATCGCTCTTTTCGTTTATCTTGTTTATTCTTTTTGCGAGAAGGAGTGATAACCTCATTGGGACCAATCTCAAGAAAATCTTCAATTGGAGTTTCCTCATTTTCAAATGTAACCCTTTTAGGATTTCTAGAATGCATAATTTTCTTTCTTCTTTCATGTTCTTCTCTGTCTACTCTTGCAGGTTCAACATCCATTACTTTTTGTTTCTTTTTTCTTTCTTCTTGTGTCTTTTCAATATGAAAAGCGTTGATGACATCCATGATATTATTCTCTATAGAGTAAATCCCTACTAACATATGCGAAATTCATTCAACAAAATCCTATAAAAATAAAATATAACATTTTCATGTTAAATAAAATTAAAACATTACCATGATACTAAAAATAATAAATGACAAAAAAATAAAAATAAAAAAGTTACATTGTCTTTATCAATGTCATCAATGATGGATGCACATTGTTAGCAATAATTCTAGTCATGGGTTCGAGGAGCATTCGGCCCCGCTAGTCGCACAAAAGTGCTCAAGCGCAGCTCAAAGAATTTTTGTTTTTCCAAGTAGCAGATCAAGCGAGCGGGCAAAGTTTTGATATTGGCAGCCAAGACCCGTCCACGAAGCAGATCAATGGTCATCGGGATCTCGGAGTTGTAAATTCACCGGACATTTAGCAGTAAAGGGGTCCTTTCTATTGGGAAGCTAATTATGAGTCGTTTGATCCAGGGGCGCGTGTCGCAAGGGTTGGCCATCTCGGCGTTTCGCCCGTCGCGACTTCAACACACAAAGGGTAGCTCTATTATTTCGCGAGACGCGAAGTGCCGAGAGCATCGGGGAACTCGGGCCCACAGAAGTGCCGAGAGGATCAGAGCCGTTCTTCAGAGGAGACACGTGGCGAGAGATCCCACAGAGTCGGGGATCGGGGAATTGAAATTCCCGTGCACATGGCAGCAGGAATCGCGATATGCCGATACGCGATTTCCCGACAGAACTGAGGAATATAGTGGAGTACAGGTGGCATGATATCACGAGTCCGAGGAATGCGTGCTCGTCGACATCGCAAACGCCGAAACTCCGATGGTGTTTGTCTCTGGTCGCGCGAGGACAGGTCATATGGATCATGTTTAGTTGGTAGGGGCTAGCCCCTAGGAAAGGAGCTCATCGCACATCGGGATATCGGGGATCCCGGATACAAGGAACTCGCGCACTCCAAACTCGCGAATCCCGAAATCCCGAAACATTCATCACAGACCTCCAATTACCTATCCCCTGCCGCCACGTATTTTTCCCGTACCATGACATCTGCATTTTCTTCTCAGCCACTGTGTTCTTCCACCTGGCTCATACACTTCAAAACTCATGGACCCTGTCACTCATATCCGCCCTATTGTTTTCCCTGACCGATCATCGTCCATTCACCACTTCACGTCAACTCGTCAGTCCTACCATGATCCCTCCAAGCAAGATTCAAATGGTAGAATATGAAGGTTTCCATGTCCTGAAGCTACAGAGTCGGCTAGGGCCTTCCCCGATCCCAATGGAATAGTTATTGCGGCAGTTGATGGTGGTTGAACATCGTTTCCTCCATAAATGGAAGATCTAGAATTGACTGTAAGCTTGTCAATTTTTTCTCAGTTCCTTTGGAACGCGATTGCGTCTGACTGAAGACCACGACTGCCCAGAGACTGCAGGCGCAGTAAGCACACAGAAGTAACGCCTTCAATACCATGTCTCGATTTCGCTTCCAGTATTTTTGTTCCAAGTATATGTAGGCATTTTTGCCACTTTTGTAAGCATCGATGGTTGAGCAAAGCTCCCTGGTTGTAAAATTTTAATGAAGCATTGTTGTTCTGGTTATGTATGAACTTTGGAGACTTCTTGCCTTATGAATGCCAGTTTCTTTCATATCTTTGTTTACACTGTATTAGAGCAGCTCGGAATTGGAGGATCCAGTCGAGCTGTAACTATTATATGATGATGTTGTAATGGATCACTGTAATAGTTACGTAGCCTCTAGTCAGTCCCTGTAATTCTCTTAGTGCTGAATGACTTGGAATTGGAGGATCCAATCAGGTCCTCTTTCAGCTTCTTGAAGCCCTGAACCAGGAGGATCCGGTTTTTCGGGGTTTTTCCTCTGCAAACTGTTGCAAGCCTGATGCCCAGAGCTGTTTGTCCACTTTCTCCTAAGTCTTCCACCTGTTCATGTTTAAATCAACCCACTGGCTGAAGTTAGGATTCCAGACCTCCTCTGTCCTTATGAACCAGACTCAGTGCCTGAGTTAGAGTGATTCCTCCTAGAGCCGTTATCTCCATTTGATCACCCTTCATAAACAAATCGTGACATAAAACTGATGGGCGTTGGGCTCTGCTCCTGCAAGCAATCCAGGAGCGACTTCTAACGCTAACACACATAATTATGAAAAGCGTCCATTCTTGTTATAATTTCTCAATTTGAAACAATATATAAACTTGATATAGGTTCTGCTTTGTTTTACAAGTGCATAAACAATATATGTGATTGGCAACAAACATATATCTCATAACAAGCCAAGTGCCTGATAATTTCCTTGCACATGTTCTAATTTGACACAATACAAATATATATGATCTCGATTGTTGCATTGCTTGTATTTAACAAAGCAATAATATTCCAATTTTTTTCCACCTTCCACATTTTTCCATTCTCTAACAGTATTCATTTCCCTTGATAGATCAGGTGTTATTCTATCATTTTGTTCCTAACATTCATGGAGGTTTCAGTTGCAATTTTGGATTCCATTATTGAAGTTCGTGATCCAAATATATTCATGGATAATCTTTTACCTACCATTTTCCTATAATATAAAAAAATAAATTAGGCCTTTTGCATTATAATAAACTAAAAAAAAAACATTGAATATAAGAACTAATTTTAAAATAATTTTAAAAAATTTGACCCATATTTAAACAATTTTGACCCATATTTAAAATTTTTTGACCCATCGAGTTACCAGGCATATGCAGGGATTGTGCCTTGGCTGTGGTGGGTTGGGGCGATGTTGGGAATCGCCCCCCCATGGCTAAGGCACAGTCTCATGGGAAAATTACTTAGTCGTGGGTCATCGCTCCAACCGCACGATCAAGCCCTGAGCATTGCTCAGTAACCACCATGGGATAAAACTAAAAACAATTAAGTAAAAAACAATAAAAAAGATAAAAAAAAAAATTACAAAATTATACCTATATTTGACGTCTTTTTTTTCTTTTTTTTAAGAAAATCTTAACGATTTTTTTAAATGTTTTTGAAAAAAGTCTCAATGATTTTTAAAAAGTTAGGATTTTTTTAGAAAAAATTAGAAAACATCTAAAAAAATTTAAGGTTTTTTAATTTTCGCATGAAAAATTATTATGTGATTCAAAGATGATCTTATAATTGTTGTTTTGGTGAATGGTAAGAATTTAAAAAATAATTAACCTCTGAAATGCTATATCCTCCTCAGATGTCTTCTCGATGTTTCTCCCTTGTAGCTTGCTCCAAATCTTTTAACGAATACTGCCCAAGATATTACAGAAAGTAAAAAGATAAAACAAGACTGTGTATATATAACACAAATGATATAAATTACTGTTAGTATAACGAATGTGGGATAAATAAAAATTAGGTATATTGTATACATATATACCTAAAATTATATGGATCATCGCTACGTTTAATGAATGTGGGATAAATAAATAAATATGAAAAATATTGTATTTAACATGTCAATAACAAAATAAATGAGTAAAAGTTGTTTTTAATTTTTAAGGGAAAATAATAAAGGAAAAAAATTGGGGGGAAATTTTGGAGGGAATTTTTTTTTTTTTTTTAGTGGGGGGGCAATTTAAAGGGAAAAGATCATTATGCAAGTTATAAAAATGTCATTGGGATGGTGAGCATTTGTATCATTTTATGTTCTTAGAGAGAAGGGATGGTTTCGTCAGATAAAAAAGATTTTATTTCTGAGACATCAACAAATATTTCGCATACCTCTTCTATTGAGATTAGGAAATGCAATAAGAATGCTTGTAATGCAAATGAGGTGTCATATTTTTCAGATAGTCATAAGTTTGATCATAGTGAAAACAATTTTATTCAACATGTTCCTCATGAAAGTCCTAAATCATAAAAATTTGAAGGCACCAATGATGAAGAGGAGGAATATGATGGTGATAAATCTATTCAGCAATTTAATAGTAATGAAAATAATCAAAATGTAGGTCAAAGTGGAGATTATCATCAACGTTTAAATTATTGGGATGAAAATTTTCCTCCAAGTGAAGAGTTTCAAGGTACCGATGAAAATTTTCAAGGCACCAATGAATATGATGGAGAATTTCCCTCAAGTGTAAATTTTAAAAGCAATGAAGATGATTATGACAATGGTGAACACTCTTTCCCAAGTGGAGAATTTAAAGACAACAATGTTGGTGATGATGAATTTCCTCCAAGTGAGGATTTTGAAGGTACTGATAAAGATTTTCCTCCAAGTGAGGACTTTCAAGGCACAAATGAAGATGATGAAGAATTCCCCCCAAGTGGGGATTTTAAAATTAATGATGATGATTATGAAAATGGATAATCTTTCCTGAATGAGGAATTTAAAGGAACCAATGTTGGTGATGATGATTTTCCTCCAAGTGAGGATTTTCAAGGTACCGATGAGGATAATGAAGATTTCCTCCAAGTGAGGATTTTCAAGCGAGTAATGAGGATGATGAAGAATATCTCTCAAGTGGGGATTTTCAAAGTAGTTAAGATGATTACGCCATTGGTTGACACTCTTTCCCGAGTGATAAATTAAAAGGCAACAATGTTGATGATGTTGATTTTCCTCAAAGTGAGGATTTTTAAGATACCGATGAATAATTTCAAGGAACTAAGCAGGATGGTGAATATTTTCACTCAAGTAGGGATTTTGAAAGCAATGAAGATGATATGTCAATGGTGGACACAATGTTGATGATGATTTTCCTCTAAATGAGGATTTCAGGGTATCGATGACAATGATGGAAAATTTTCTCCAAGTGAAAATATTAATGGCATTGACAATCTTATGGATGGTGATGATTTTCCTTCAAGTGAATATTTTAATGGAAGATCCAATGACATTAGTTAGGATGGTAATCATGTTTCTAGTGATTTTGATATTTATCTCA
This sequence comes from Picea engelmannii, assembly GCA_009831015.1. Lineage (NCBI taxonomy): Eukaryota > Viridiplantae > Streptophyta > Pinopsida > Pinales > Pinaceae > Picea > Picea engelmannii. Next base: position 250,536 of record ML787530.1, on the reverse strand, counting down.
TGAACGAGATTATAAATGAAGATGATGGGCCTAGGAATGAAGATCATGTTCTCAATCATTAAACTGCAACAAATGAAGGTGATCAACATTCTCTAGTCCAGTTTCTTGACAATGTTTTTCTTGATATTCCTTCTGGTGATAAGGAGAATCCTTCTAGTGAGGATGATGAAATAGTGGAGACATTGCAAAGAAACATTGTGTCTAGGACCAAGACTAGACCTTTTTATATCAATCCAAATCATTCTAGTTATACAAGGTCTAGAAACCAATTTCTCACTAAATCAATTTCCATAAGTGAATTGATTTCAAGTGAATGTTGTCAAAAGAATTGTTTGAAAAACATGGACTACATGTATGCCTTGAATAAAAGGAAGACATATTTTTCAATGAATAAGAGCATGAAAAATTCATATTTGATGGGGTTCATGATATCCACCAATATAGGATATGATTATTGCATTGAGAATATTTTACTTTGCAGAAAGGATTTTAAAAAAATTCACTCAATTGGTAATCTTCGTTTATCAAGAATCGAGACAAGGTTGGAAAAATATCCTTCACTTTATTCAAAGGTACATCATGGATGAGAGAGTGGGCCATTGAAAAACACTACATTGTCATGAATGCATGATTTATTTTCCAAACATGGAGAGTGTATGTCAGATAGAGACACAATACATATTCTAGATAATTTCTCAACGAGAGAAATCTACAACTTGTACAAAGGATATGTTGAAGGTGTTGAAGAAAATGGTAATTTTATTACATATGCATATTTTACAAGAATATGGAAGAAACAATTCAACAATGTATGTATTACTAAGAAGTCAAGGATGGGGATTTGCAGTATATTTGCTACTCTTAAATAAAGAAAAGATAAATCTCAAGGGGAAGAAAGAGGTATGTATTTACTATTTTGTTTTTTTTTAATTGAATAGTTATCAACTATGAAAACATATGATCAATATTTTCATTTTATGTCATGTGCAGATTCCATAGTCAAAGCACTTAAAGAACATTAGAATCAACAATCAAGTGAAAGGAAAAAGTTGTACAAACATCAGAAGAAATGTTATGATGCTCCAAACAAATATTTAGGTATGATAATTGATGGCATGGACAAGAAGAAAACACTTCTACCACATTTTGTCCGTACACCCAAAAATTTACAAGAAGAGAATTTTATTCAGTTTCACTTGGTTGGTTGTATGGTTTTCAATGGAAAAATGTGTCCAAGGGTTTACTTCACAACTCCAAATATTCATAATGATGCAAACCTCACCATCACCATAATTCATTATGTTCTCACTCAATGGTCTCGAAATATTCCTCAAGTTCTCTATCTACAGTTGGACAACATTAGTCGTGAAAATAAAAATCAAATTATGTTTGGATATCTAAGCATGCTTGTTGAAATGAGAATCTTTCAAAAAGTGAAAGTTGGTTTCCTTCTTATTGGACACACTCATGATCATATTGATCAAATTTTCAATCCTTTTTCAGTAACATTGAAGAGGGAAAATGTTGGAAGCCTACCATCATTGATTGAATTTATTAATAAAACATACATTCCAGAGACTGTTTTTCATATATTAGAAGAAAATGTTGACATGTGAAGATTTATTCAGGGATCACATCATGAAGAGAAATGTATTGATCAACTTAATGACATTAGGTTCTAACATCAATTTTGTTTCAAATAAATTGATGGGAAAACACTTATATCGAGAAAGCATTATTCAACTACTACATAATGGGGCCTTCATCGGGTTTAGCATTTTTTAAGTTCATTCCAGATCGTCCAATATTTGCATCAAAGTTATTATTTTTACAATCAGTTGCTGAAATCCATAATGCACAAAGGCGTAATAGAGATGTAGATTATTCTGATTGCCTGAAAGAAATAAAAAAGTCCATTAAGGATACATATGAGTACCTTGAGGTTGTTGATTCTATTTGGTGGGAATATTTTTTCAATAGTCAAAGTGACATAATTTCAGGCTCAACAAATGAAGATACAATGTGGAAGACTCCATTTCACTGGCCACGAAATATGCCAAATGAATTTGAAGAAACAAACATTGTTGAAGTTCAACAAGAATCTCAAGGTGTTATTGAGTTTACATAAGAATAGGAAAGAGAAATGAATATTGGTTCGCGAAGGTCACATGCACAACGTGAAGCCATAGAATACCTTTATAGGGGTTCAATACAAGATATTAACAAGGGTAGCATGATTGTAGTTTTAGCGACTGAAGATCCACATGGTTATCCATTCAGGATTGGAAAGGTTATAAAGATTGAAAAATAAAATGATGATGTTATTGCAATTTAAGTGAGTTGGTATATAACAAGTACACACCCATTAAATGGTGTGTACATGCAAGAGATGGTGGTTGAGAAACATTTCAATAGAAAGAGAAAAATAAAGGGTCAAAATACAACTCGTCGTCGCATTAACCTATTGAAATTAGATGATGTTGGCATACTTGTTTATGTTAAAATTTCAGACCCCAACGCAGTTTCAATCTCGATTTTTCAGCCAATGTTAAATGCCCAAACCCAATTTTATATCAGCATATAAATACTTAGCAGAAAATAAACTTCAGAACGGAAACATGAGGATTCTGAACATCATTTTAAGTGCAGAAATAAAATATCAGCAGTATGCAAAACTCAGAAAATTTAGACACAAGAATTTTCAGTCTAACTTCAACCCTGGAAAAACCCACTAGGGGAAAACCAGTGAGAGAGGGATTTTTATTATTTATGGGCTTCTGAAAAAAATCTTTTACAGCATATTCATCTTCAGAAATTTACACAAACTTATCTGGACTTTCTTTCGCAAAAAAAACCTTCTGAACAGTCCTGGAAAATGCTCCTCGATTTCTGTGCCAAAAATCTGTACAACTGTAAGGTTTTCCTAGCATTTAATGCTGTATGGACTGTCTCAAAATTTGTGCCAAAACTCTGCTAAGACTATACAAAAAACCCAGCATGAACAACTCTTTGAAAATTGTTTTGTATGGCCCTCAAAATTCGTGCCAAACTGTATGGATTCTACGGAAATGCACCCAGCAATTAATTACAACAGTTACCTCAATTTTGTGCCAATAAATGGCTATACAACAGCCTTGGGATGCGTGCCAAACTCATTAGAAATTCTTATGCTGTCTCCCTCAATTTTTGTGCATGAAAAATGGTTGTACGGCCTCTAGAAATCCATATCATACGGTCTGCATTAATGGTTGTACCTTGTCTTGATATCTATGCTAGCTTGCTACCTTGGGATGCACACCCAGCTCTACAAATGATGCCTCTTTCTTCTCCAGCTCAACCTCTCTCTTTTCTCTCTTGCTCTCTCAACAAGAAAAAATGAATAATGACCCAAGAATGGGTGCGTCGTCTTGCCCTAATCGACCTCATGAGGGAAGGTGAGGGGTTTTCTAATCTAATGGTTGAGATTAGATTAGATGGGTGGCTGAGATTTGGTGTCTCTTCACTCACCCTCACTTTAGTCGTAAATTTATCTTTTAATTTGCATATCACAAATTAATTTGACTAGGACCCACATTAGGCACTTTCTCCCCCTTAGGTGTCTAGGGAAGAGAAACACTTGCCTTGGTACTTTATTTAATTAAAAATTTAACACTCCCTCATACCGAGGAAAGTGTTAATCACCACTCCAAGCTTGTCCCTGAAAAATACAAACTTGCCCCTGTTCAATGCCTTGGTGAGTATGTCTGCAACCTACTCATCTGTAGATATGTATTGTAGCTCCACAGCTCCTCTCTGAACATAATGACGGATGAAGTGATATCGAATCTCGATATGCTTAGACCGGTCATGAAAAACTGGATTCTTCGAGAGTTTAATGCAACTCTAATTATCACAGTAAATCATGGTAGGCCTCAACTGCACACCAAACAATCCAACCAACATATTGCGAAGCCAAAGGGCCTCACAAGTAGCCTGACTAGCTGCCATATACTCAAACTCTGTCGAACTCAAAGCCACTGACTTCTATTTCCGACTGAACCAAGACACAACTGTTAATCCCAATCCAAAGCAACACCTGAAGTGCTTTTCCTGTCACTGACACATCTTGCCCAATCTGAGTCTGTATAGCCAACCAAATGAACTCCATCTCCTCTATGATAGTCCAAACCATAATCTACCGTACCACAAAGATACTTGAGCACATGTTTTGCTGCCACCCAGTGCACTCTCCTAGGCTCCACCATGACCTGACTGAGAGTATTGACAGGAAAACAAATATATGGCCTGGTATTGACCAAATACATCAATGACCCGATCAACTGATGATACAAAGTGGAATCCACCAACTGTGACTCAGAAGCATGAAGCTTCTTCTAGTTGGTAATCATGGGAGTGGTCATGGGCCTGCTATCTCCCATCTGAAATATTCTCAGAATATCACACACATACTTCCCCTATCCCAGGAAGATGTGTCCAGGCTCCTGCCAAACCTCCAATCCCAAAAAGTAATGCATCAGTCTGATATCTGTCATCTCGAACTCTGAAGCAAGGCTCTCCTTGCAGCTGCTGATGAGTCTCTCTGCACCTGTAATGAAAAGATCATCTACATATAGCAGAAGAATGAGTGGATCCTCTCCAACCACAATGAAATATAGGTTGGGATCCACCTCACTCTTCTCAAAACCCAACTACTGCAAATAGGCATCTATCCTCGAATACCAAGCTCTGAGAGCTTGTTTCAGCCCATACAATGCCTTCTTCAGTCTACACACATGAGACTCTCTCCCATGAACCTCAAATCCCAATGGCTACTCAATATACACCTCCTCCTCAATAAGACCATTCAGAAATGCGGTCTTCACATCCATCTGGTGGATCTTCCAACCCATCTCTGTTGCAATGGAGATCACTGCCCTGATCGAAGTGTATCTAGAAACCGACGCAAAGGTCTCATCATAATCGACTCCCTCAACCTGTGAAAACCCCCAAGCCACAAAGCGAGCTTTGTACTTCTCAATGCTGCCATCAACAACATGATTTAGCTTGTAGAGCCACCTGGAAGTCACCATTGACTTCCCCTCAGGTCTAGGGAACAAATTCCCAGACATCGTTCTTCATGATGGAATTGTACTCTTCCATCATGGCATCTCTCCATACCTGTCTACTAGTGGCCTCCTCAAAAGTGAAAGGCTCAGACTCCTGAATACTACTCACCATCGCGATATAGCTGCAAAACCTCTCAGGAAGTTTACTCTCCCTCACTGCCTGCCTGGGATTCCCCACTGAACCTTGTGCCTCCCTCAAAGTTTCCTGAAGCCGCTTGGGCTTCCTCCTCTCTGAAGTAGTTTCCTGTGGAGGGGACTCTCCCTGCTCAACCCTATATGCTAAAGACAATGACCCTATAGTAGACCCTGAAGTACCTGATCCTGAAACCTGTGGACCGATAGCCTGTGAACCTGAACTCTGTGGCCCTGTCACCTATGAACCTGTAGTCACCGAAACTGGTGACCCCAAAATCTGTGTCACTGTAGTCTGCTACGGGCTCACCTGAATCTGAGGTGAATACTGCTCACCTCTCTCTGTCCCTCTAGACTTCCTAAAGGATCTGTCCTCCTCAAATCTGACATCCCTCCTCAAGACAGTCTTCCTCAAGGAAGGAAGGTAAATACAGAAAGCCTTTGAAGTCTCACTATACCCAACAAAGATCCCTCTCTCTTCCATGGGCTCCAGCTTTGTCCTCTTCTCAGAAGGGACATATAAATAAGTGATCCACCCAAAAATCCGAAAGTGCCCCACCTCAAGCTTCTTCCCAGAGAAAGCCTCCTCAGGAGTCATGCTCCCCATAGCCCTGTGAGGACTCCTGTTCTGCAGATAGACTGCAGTGTAGCATGCCTTAGCCCATAGAAATAGTGGCAGGCCCTGATCATGTAGCATGGCTCTCGCAGCCCCAACAATGGCCTTGTTCTTCCTCTCAGCAACCCCATTCTATTGTGGGTTGTAAGGAACAATCAACTCCCTCCTGATTCCCTCTCCTGCACAAAAATCCATGAACTCCTTGGAGGTACACTCACCCCCATTGTCTGATCTCAGGACTCTGATTTTATTCCCTATCTGGTTCTCCACAAGAGCTTTGAACTCTTGGAACCGACTAAAGACATGTCCTTTGGTCTTCAATAAGAAAATACAGGACTTCCGAGAGAAGTCATCAATGAATACAACATAGTATAGGGAACCAGTCAACGATGCTGAAGATATTGGGCCACATACATCTGAGTGTATAAGATCAAGTATCCCTGCTACTCTGCTTTCATTGCTCGAAAAAGTAGTCTTGGTGTACTTTTCCAAAGCACACCCCTTGCACAACTCATGGTGCTCTGAACTGAAAGCTGGAACTCCCTTCACCATCTCCCTCAGAACTCGTAAAGACCCATGGTGCAAATGTGCCATCCTCTTGTGCCATATCTCACATAGGTCACTATTGTTACTGGTAGAATGAATCAATGCTCTCGCTGGATGGAACAAAAATTTGTTCAGCCTCTCATGTCTACTACCAATCACTTTGGCCGAAGTGATGCTAGACCCTCTGGGGAAAAGAAGCACCTTCCCATCACAGAACAATATCTCATAGCCCTTCTCCTCAATAGTAGAAACAGACACTAAGTTCTTCTTCAAGCCCAGAACATAAAGAACCTTTGTCAAAGTCATGGGAGGCAAAGACTCCCTCTGAAATGATATGGTCCCACAACCAACCACCTTGACCTCCTGGTCATCTCCAAGCACTACCTCTGCATCTCCACACTGAGTAAGATCTGTCAAGTGCTCACAAACTGTTGTCATATGGCGAGAGGCACCACTGTCAATATACCAAGTATCGGGAGTAGTGGTCCTCGAGGAAAGACACACAATCAAGGAAAATTCCTTGTCAA
>ML787530.1:225915-242903 GCA_009831015.1 Picea engelmannii | reverse complement strand
GTAGTGGTCCTCGAGGAAAGACACACAATCAAGGAAAATTCCTTGTCAAACTTGGTGGAAAACTCTTCCACCTCTGCTGAAGCTGTTGTTTGTTTCTTTTTCTTGTTTGGACATTGTCCTGCATAGTGCCCAAACTTATGGCATGCAAAGCACTTGACTTTGCTCATGTATTTCTTCCCTTCACCCTTGGGCTTCTGTCCTCCCTTTGGACCCTTCTTGAACTTCTTCTTGCTAGTGGTAGAAAGAGCCACATTCTCCTCCTCATGACCTATAGATGAACTGCCATGTACATAACCTCTCCGAGTCTCCTCCTAAACAAAGTCATCCCAAAGACATTCCCAACTGGGAAGCTTCTCCCTAGCAACAATGCCCTCCACAAAAACAACCCATTGTTTGGAGACTCCATTCAATGTTGTTCTCAAAAAATCACTGTCAGCTATGGCTTCCCCCACAACTCCAAGCTCATCCCTCACCTGTGTCAATCTAGTAAGGTATGTGACCACATTTTCACCCTTGGTCATTTTTATACTTTTAGTTTTTCTCTCAAAACCATTTTTCGGTTCTCATTTGTACTCTGGTACAATTTTTTCAAAGACTCCCACATCTCATAGGCATGTGTCTTCCCCATCAAGTGAGGAATCAAATGATCCTTGATGGCATCAAGAATAAATCTCTTAGCCTTGATACTCTTCTTAGTATAGGCTGCAAGAAGAGTAGCATCAGTAGGTACCACAATAGGATGAGTAGTGGTATTCTCCACAATGTCCCACAACTTGTTTTCTTGCAAAAGCAAGATCATCCTCTTCTTTCAAGCACCAAAATTTGTTGCCCCATCAAGTTTGTCCTCAACTCTCAAACCAATAGCCATGACCCTTTTTTGCTGAAAATTACAAATTCAAAAATCTACCCTATGAAGTGTCTGTTGTCCCAACTTTCTGTCTGCTGAAAACTCTGCTTCTCTTCAACTCAGCTCTGATACCATGTTAAAATTTCAAACCCCAACCCAGTTTCAGTCTCGCTGATTTTTCAGCCAATGTTAAATTCCCAAACCCAGTTTTATATCAGCATATAAATACTTAGCAGAAAATAAACTTCAGAACTGAAACATGAGGATTTTGAACATCGTTTTAAGTGCAGAAATAAAATATCAGCAGTATGCAAAACTCAGAAAATTTAGACACAATAATTTTTGGTCTAACTTCGACCCTGGAAAAACCCACAAGGGGAAAAACAGTGAGAGAGGGATTTTTATTATTTATGGGCTTCTGAGAAAAATCTTTTACAGCATATTCATCTTTAGAAATTTACACAAACTTATCTGGACTTTCTTTCGCAAAAAAATCCTTCTGAACAGTCCTGGAAAATGCTCCTCGATTTCTGTGCCAGAAATCCATACAACTGTACGACTGTCCCAACATTTAATGTTGTACAGATTGTCTCAAAATTTGTGCCAAAACTCTGCTAAGACTGTACGGAAAACCCAACATGAACAGCTCCTTGAAAATCGTGTTGTACGACCCTCAAAATTTCTGCCAAACTGTACGAATTGTACGGAAATGCACCCAGAAATTAATTACAACAATTACCTCAATTTATGTGCCAATAAATGGTTGTATGAAAGCCTTGGGATGCATGCCAAACTCCTTAGAAATTCTTCTTCTATCTCCCTCAATTTCTGTGCATGAAAAATGGTTGTACGGCCTCTAGAAATCCGTACTGTACGGTCTGCATTAATGGCTATACCTTGTCTTGATATCTGTGCTAGCTTGTTGCCTTGGGATGCATGCCCAGCTCTGCAAATGCTACCTCTTTCTTCTCTAGCTCGACCTCTTTTTTTTTTTTCTTGCTCTCTCAACAAGAAAAAATGAATAATGACCCAAGAATGGGTGTGCCCTCTTGCCCTAATCGACCTCATGAGGGAAGGTGAGCGGTTTTCTAATCTAACTATTGAGATTAGATTAGATGGGTGGCTGAGATTTGGCGTCTCTTCACTCACCCTCACTTTAGTCATAAAGTTATCTTTTAATTTGCATCTCACAAATTAATTTGACTAGGACCCACATTAGGCACTTTCTCCCCCTTATGCACCTAGGGAAGAGAAACACTTGCCTTGGTACTTTATTTAATTAAAAATTTAATAGTTTATGACTTCAATTTGACAAAGGGAGGAACTCTTCGCTCCAAGAAAAAAGTTATTATCCAGAGGTTGCTGCCACAAAAAATAAATGCAAGATGGGAGGCTGTTGAACCTAGTCATAGATCTAAAATACATTTGACATCTGAAATGTTGGGAATGCATGCTAACTCAGATGGTGCATTCATCGACAATAGAGAAGAGTATGGATCATCTACATCTTCATCCAATCATTCATCTGAAGACAATGTAGACTCTAAAGGTATTTCAGAAACCATGAGTCAATATAAATTAGTGTATGAAACATTTTATGTATTTTTTATCCATATGATATTTGTATGGTAACTAGAAATCAACATTGAACTTACATATATGATCTTACATGAAGTTATGAATCTTTTTTTATGTTTTATGAATTATATGTTCTAATTATGAATAATATAATAAAATTTATTAGCTCATATGTTTTGAATATGAAAAGTATAACAATACTTTTAAGAAATAATTTATGTTTCATTCAATGTAACTTGTATTTATTTATTTTTATTAAAAGTAAAAAAAAATATTAAAAAGTGACGTTGAATTTTTAAAGTATATTGTGATATTTTCATGGCATTATGTATTACCTTGTGCTTTGAGTGATAATAAGATTTAAAAAGTTACATTTAAGGGGATTTTATGATTTTGTTTACAGTAATGATGAGTTCTTTTACCACTTTATAAAAATGTGTCATTTTCATAACCCAATTTTAGAATGGGTGCTATCGATAGCAATACTTTTCAATTCGATGGTTGATTTTGAGGTTTAGTTTCTAATGGTACCAAGTATTAAAATTACGATTTCAAATTATCTAAAATTTTAACATTTTGAAGAAAAAAAATTCAAAAACATCTTTTTTTTAGGTGTTGATTTTAAGGTTTGTCTGAGCTACTATCTGAGTTTTGAAGACCATGTTTAAAAAATGTTGTAATTTTGACCCCCGTTTAAAAAAATGGTGCTACCAGTAGCACCACTTTTTGATTTGGGGGTTGATTTTGATATCTTTTTATGCAAAAATATGGGTTTTTTGGGCCAGAGTTCTAGTTTTGAGGTCACAGTTTTCATTAAGTCGGTAACTTTGTTTTCTATGGACCATACAGGGTGACTAGGAGATATGGAGAGATGGAATATGATTTGGAGTTGTCAGAGGGTAGCAGGATCTACAACGTCTTTCATGTATCTTGCCTCAAGAAGGCATTGGAACAACCAGCCACCACTTCAGTAGACCTTCCTCTATTGGATGAGGAAGGGAAGTTGGTTTTAACTCTGAAGAAAATATTTATGTGAGAGAGAGGAGGATGAGGAGCAAAGTGATTTGGGAGTACCTGGTCATATGGAGATATTTTCCCACAAAAGATGCCACTTGGGAGGGAGAGAAGATCTTACAACATCTTGGTTTGGAGTTGTTTGAGGACAAACAATCTCAGGAAGGGAGAACTGTGATTTCCCCTTCCAATTGATCATGATGGAGGATGACTTAGTAGCCTATATGATTCTCGTAAGATATAGTCAATGAAGAAAAAGAGAGTCATGGGGTTTATTTGATGTCACTTAGCTAGGAGATGTTATATTTCTAAAGTGACATTAAGTAAAAAGGTAATAAAGTAGTTTTTAGATTAGTAGTTACTTAACATTAGTAAAAAACGACTTTTAATATTTAAGTGAAAATAAAAAGGGGAATAAGGGTCATCTTGGATTAAGTGAAAGAGTTAAAAAGGGGCATCGAAGAATTATAAATGGAAGGGTAGTGTTTCACTTTCTTCATTATGTTTTGGATTGATCTCTTGTTGGAGTGCTCTTGTGAGTCAAGGTTTTCATTGGGTTTTGGCATAAACCCTTCCATTTGAGTTTGGTTTTGGTGGTGCAATATCCACCCTAGCTAGACAAGGAGAATGATCCATCCAAGATCTTTATTTGAGCTTCATCTTCTAGTTTGACCTCATCTTGGGGGTGTATCGACTTACTTAGGAGATTCGTGGAGCTTCCTTGAGGTGGACGGATTCATCTTTCGCAGGGCCATGAGGGCTTCGAGGAGGCCGCAAGGGTTTTGTTGGGGGATCGATAACCTTTGGAGGCTCGCTAAGGGTATCTTGAGGAGACGATCCATCCTTCTGCAGAGCTGTGAGGGTTTGGAGGAGGGTCGTGAGCCCTATCCTTAGCATTTGGAGATTCAATCTTCCCTTGAAGAGGTCTATATTGGCTTGAGGAGGTAGCGTGAGGCCTAGAGAGGTCCTTGGAGCTGGATGACATCATTCTTCGAGAGGGTTTGAGGCTAGGCATTAGCCTTTCGACAGTATGGAGGACACTTCATCTCTTGAGGTGGTCATGGCATCTTTCAAGTTTTTGGTTTGAGCATTGCTGTGTTTTCGTTGATGTATTGTAGTTGTCATAACAACCATTAAAAACTTGTTATTATTGTATTCAAGGTTTCATTTATAAGAAAAATTTCCTCATATTATCTCTTCTATTTCATATACACTTATTATCTCTTCTATTTCATATGCACTTGAATTGCATACAATGTGTTTCACTAATATCTATTAGTGAAATATATGCAACTGTTTGTAAAAAGTTGTCAACCAATTTACAGCATAAACCAATTTACAGCATAAAAAAACAAAAAAACATATGTAATGTACCGTGCACATATAATGCAATTTTGTTTGACACAAATACACAAACAAATACACTTATTTGTACAACATAACACTAATATCCTAGCCTAGCGCACTTGGGAATATTACAATTTATGAAGATGACCAACGATGACAATGGTACACCACGGATCAATGGATTATACAATAAATTTTGTATGTAGTCTTATAATACCAATTATGAAAGCAAGTGTAAGGCAGGCCGAAACAGGAAGGGACTATATCACGAGAAAGGTGATTGTTTCTTCACTCTCCACGTGATGACATGTATAACGCTGACAATTGTCGAACTACAATTGCAATCCCCCAAAGCAAACAGAAGGGATGACAGGAGGCCATGAAACACATATTGCACTCATCAAATCAATTGAACAGTGATTAATTTGATCCAAACTTTAATCACATTGCTGCAGGTATTGCCACTATTCGTACTGGTTAAAATCTAAAACCTTTCTCATTCACTTTTCATCAAAATATTGCATATACTGAACCTTCATAAAAATCTTAAACATACAGAACGGGGATAAGGGTGGAAAAGATGGAGATAGTTTGATACAAAATTGCTGGAATTTTTTCTCATAATCATAAATACATTCGGTTAATCATAAAAATACTGTAATCATGTCTAAAGCCATATTGATTTGTCCATTATCCTACCAGACACCCCCAACTCCAATGTACATCCTCCACCATTTTATCTCTTCCTCTTCTGCCCCGTGTGACCTGCGGCTGATCCATTGTCTGAAATGGAAGCAAAGGCAAGGGGGAAGTTAACGAGAGCCCCGGCTCCGCGGATTCGGAAGGCAGCGCGATCATATGCGAGAGCGGCCTCTTCGGCGGTATTGAAAGTGCCCAGCCAAACTCTGGCCCCTTTCTTGGCAGGGTCCCTGATTTCCGCTGAGAATTTACCCCAGGGCCGCCGCCTGACTCCTCTGTAGTGGCTGGCCCTACTGATCTGCTTAATCTCTCCATTCTCCTCGTCGTGTGCCTGTTGCTTTACCTTAAACGCCTCTTCTCTTCTTATAACTGTGGATACAGGAGAAGAGGAATAATCTTGTGCTACTGCAAATTCATCATCGTCATCTGATGTTAATCTGCTGCCGCAGGCGAGGACAGTTGAGGAGGAGGACGATGACACTTGATTTCCTCCTTGTGCTTCTGCGAATTTATTGCCATCTGATGTTAATCTGCTGCAGCTGGCGAGGACTTGATTTCTTCGTTGAAGATCTATAATATCTATTTCGTCCTCCACATCCAGCAAATGGTGGCGGATCAACTCCAACATATTCAACATTTTCATGTTTATGTTGTTGCTCACCCCTCCTGCAACGTCCATCGTTGTCTCTGCTCAGTCACAATTACAATCACGCTACCATCGATTGATTTCCGTTTCCTGACAGCTAGAGAAAGTAAGAGATAGAGAAATATAAAGAGTGCAATGTCACTTTGGTCGGTTGCCATGGTAATAGTACATTCATTGCATCGTGCTAATTCGTCTCTATTTTCCACGTGCATTAATAGCGTCGTGCTAAGTGAGAAATCAAACTTCTTTTACAATCTCGTGGGTTGTTACTCTTAGAATCTCTTGGATTGTTACTTTAGTTTTGTTTTGGAATAGGGTAAATATGTAACAAAAAGATTCCATTTTCAATTAAAAAATAAGGTAAATCTAACTAAAATTTCAAGGGTAGTCTGAGTTTTATATGATCCAATTCACATTAATAGTAAAACAGTGGCCTAGGGTTTGGTTTTGATCCATATATTCAGGGTTTTGCCTCATTTTAAAGTGACTCATATGTTCATTGTGGTGGTAGGAGTTCTAAATTGACCTAAAATTTGATTTGTAAGTTCTAGTTTGAACAAAAAGTTGACAAGGAAGTTTAACTTACTCTATTTTTTTTTATTGATTTTATCACAAAATTTTGAAATACATTTACAAATAAAATTTCCCATTTCAAATAATTTGAATTTGAAAACATGTTTTTAATCAATCAAATGCAATTTAAAATTATACTCCAAAATTATAAGAATACCAAGAATAATTTCAATATTTTTTAATTTTTTAATAAAAACTTATTTTAACATTAATCTTTTTAAGAATACCTAAAATAATTTTAATATTTTTTTAATTTTTTAATAAAAATTTATTTTAACATTAATGATAACATTGTAATTTTGAAAGTTGATAAGGGAGGGGCTACAGTAGTCATGAAAAAAATGGATTACAACACCAAAATAATGGAGCTTCTCACCACGACTAGCAGTTACAAAAAGTCAGATAACAACCCAATATCCAAGGTCATCAAAGAAGTCAAAAAGGCCATAAAAGTTTCCATCCTAGATGAAATGATGAAAAAATGACTAACTCCAAGCTGCCTAATCACCCCTAGAATATATGGACTCCCTAAGATCCACAAGGAAGGAGCCCCTCTAAGACCAATTGTCAACACAATCGGTTCCCCAACCTATGAACTAGCCAAGTACGTGGCAAGAATCCTAGGACCATTAGTCGGCAGAACAAACTCATATATCAAGGATTCAAGAGACTTTGTGGAAATCATAAAAGAGGAGAAAATTGAATCTAAGGACATGCTCATTAGCTTTGATGTAGTTTCACTTTTTACTAAGATATCGTTAAATAAGGCCATTCAAGTTATAAATGGGGTCGCAGACCCTCAAACAGCCAGACTAGCAGAAGTCAGTCTAAGATTAACTTTCTTCAGTTTCCAAGGAGAGTTTTACGAACAAACAAGCGGAGTAGCCATGGGATCCCCTTTATCCCCAATTGTAGCCAACCTCTACATGGAGAAGTTTGAGAAAAATGCCCTTGAATCATACCCCCTTAAACCATCTAGATGGAAAATATATGTTGATGATACCAACGTCAAGTGGTCGCATGGTAAAGAAGAACTCGAAAATTTCTTTGAGCACCTCAATGGAATTTCTGAAGACATAAAATTCACCATGGAACTAGAAGATAACAATAGAATACCCTTCCTAGATGTACTTATGACTAGAAAATAGGATGGTACACTTGGGCACAAGGTCTTCAGGAAGAAAATTCACACAAACAGCTACCTTCATGCTCAATCCCACCACCATCCCTCTCAAAAGATGGGGGTCCTCAACACCATGGTCATAGGGGCGGCAAGAATTTCTGACAAGGAACCTCTTAAAGAAGAAGTAGACTACTTAGCTAAGGTCTTCAAGAACATTGGATATAGAGATAGAGACATCAAAAAGTCAATAGATAAAAAGGATAGAAGGACTCATGCCCATAATGATCAAAACCCCAACATAAAAGCCTTTCTTCCCTACATTCGAGGTGTCACAGACAAGATTTCCAAGGTCCTAAAAAGAAAAGACATTATGACCTCCTTCAAACCCCTAATTACTATCAGACAAAAAATCAAGTCGGTAAAGGACCCTATGGACCACCGACAAGGGAAAGGCATCTACAAGGTCTCTTGTTCATGTGGGAAATGTTACATTGGTGAAACTGGACGATCGTTCCAGGTAAGGATTAAGGAACATGAAGCAAACATTAGAAATGAACGCACTTACACTTCTGCCTTGCAAAACACTCCCTTAAAACCAAACATCATGTTTTCCTTGAGGATAGCAAGATACTAGCAAAAGAGGATCACTACTACAAAAGATGCTTAAGAGAAACTCTCGAAATAATCAAGTACCCCAACAATATAAACTGAGATGGTGGCCTAGAGGTAAGGAGCTTTTGACACCCATTAATCAACCAACTAAGAGACCCTCATAGACTAAATCAAGTATGAACCTTTTCCATTCCTTACTTGTTTCAGCTTTAATTTTGACTCAGTTCATAGGTTTAGATGTCTAACTAAACCAGTCGTATTACTACTATAAAGATTTTAATTATAAAAACTTGTCACTATATATTTTATTAATTAAGTACGATATATACCCTAATCTTATACTATAAAGATTTTAATTATAAAAACTTGTCACTATATATTTTATTAATTAAGTACGATATATACCCTAATCTTATTCCTATAAACCCGAAATACTTATTTTGTATCATTCTAACCCTCGATTTATATATAGTTATATATACTATTATTACTTATAAATCCTAATTGCATAAACCCTAAAACTTAAATAACCCTAACCTTAATCATATGATATCCTATTCATATTAAAAATATAACCTAATCATAAATAACCCCCACTACATATATTAAACTATCAATCATACTTAAATCCTAATAATTAGTTATGATTAAAAGCGTAAACCCTAAAAGAGTAAATAATTATAAAAGCCTTCCAATACTTATAAAATCCCAACCATAAATAAAACTATTAATCATAACCCTAAAAGAATAAATAATTAATTTAAAAAAAAAAATTAATTCTTTAAAAAAACCCTAGATTTATATACATATATTTATATATATGTTATTATTATCCATAATTAAGTAATAATCACTAATCGTGATCATTTAGCTTATTAATTTATTAATTTAATTAATTTAAATCCTAATAATTAATTATGATTAAAAGCATAAACCCTAAATGAATAAATAATTATACAGCCTTCCAATACTTATAAAATCCCAACCATAAATAAAACTATTAATCATAACCCTAAAAGGAATAAATAATTAATTCTTTCAAAAAAAAAAAAATTTAATTTTTCAAAAAAACCCTAGATTTATATATATTATTATCCGTAATTAGGTAAAAATCATTAATTGTGATCATTTGGTTTATTAATTCAATTAATTTTACTTTTTCTTTTTTCTAATTCTAGAATTAGGATTTGGAGATAGCTGACTTGATTAAAAATTTATAAATTAAAATTTTCTTGTATTTAAAAGTATTAATTGATGAAGATCTGCAAGTTTTTAGTGGACCATTAGTTTTGATGAAGAATATTAATTGACGAAGATCAGCAAGTTTTCAGTTGACCATTAGTCCTGATGATTTGGATTAGAAAGATTAGAAAGATGGATGACTAAAATGGCACCAAGTGTCGATTATTTGGACAAGGCTTTCGAAACTCCTAACCATATAAATCTGAAAACATTTATCTTTTTATTAAAAGAGTGTTAGATATATATTAACCTTATATATAAATACCACTTAAATATAAATAATACTATTTATTGTTTCTAAAATACTTAAAAATACTTTATTTATTATTTTTTTCTCATTTCTGATCTCTCAGAATTTTTTAATCATAACATTCCTTCTAAAATTAATAAAAAAAAAAAAATGGATTACAATGAAAACACCATAAGATTGGAATTTTGAAACTAAATAACTTGTAAAATTTGACGGTTTTGGCAATTCTATATCAATTTTAAAGGTTGTTTTAAAAAAGAATGTTTACTATTAAGAAAAAAAATTTAACCATATTTATCTATAGAATTCCATCCCTAGCCCATCTAAATGAAAAATGCAAATTTGAAATTAAAAATAAATACAATATAAAATAGGATTTGTTTTTTAATAAGAGATTTTTTATATTAAAAACAACTGCGAATCGTAGATTCTTAAGTGGGATTGCAACTTTTAAGGTAAAATATTTGTGAATATGTAAACTAATTACGCATGCGGATTTTATGTTGCACTCTCAAATTTTTTAAATTATTTTACTAGATGCCAATCTATAATGTAAATTGTAAGTTGCCATGCGAGCATACCTTTTTGTTTTTCTTTTATGGTTTTTAGTAAGTACGTTGAATAAGACTTATTCCTTTATTGTTCTAGGACAAACAGTAGACACTCAGAGCAAGTTGGTGAATATTATATATAACCCTCGTGAATACTTTGGAATAGTTGACCAATCTGTGCACTCACATTTTCGTAATGAGAATATTTAAATTATATACAAACAACTTATTATTAAAAAAGGGGGACGTCGGTCGACTGATTCAGTGTTAGAAAATTAGTCAATCAAACACGTGGCTAAAAAAAATACAGAGGACGTGGTCAGTGGGCCGACTAATTCAATTTTAGAGCAGAAATCATTCAGTCAAACACGTCGCTATTCATCAAAATATAGAAGATAAATATAGACATTTTTTTTTATTATTTCAAAATTATAAACATAATTGGTCTTTTAAGACCGGACTCTCCAATTTCCACATAAATTTTGATGACGCCAAACTCTATAGTGTATATGCAACCATATATTCTTTAAGATAAATGTAACTGATATATGTGTAAAAGAGAAATAGAGTATGCTCCATTTACTTTGCAATGAATGAAACTACTTTTCAATTTTGAATTTAAAAAGATGATTATTTAAAAAAAATGCACCATTTTATTATGATCATGACAATATTTTGGGGAGGGACTATGGCTTTAGTTCTACTTTAATGTATGCATTATTTATGGATTCCATTTATATAATGATGATCATTATTACACAATTTTTTTTCCAAATATCTTATCGAGTCATAAATTAGGGTATTAGATGATGACATTCTTCTAGGGTTTCTAGATACATCATAGCCTTGAGATGTAATTGGCCTTGAGATGTAATTGTATTGGATTTTAGTTTATTATGCTATTGCTTATTTAAAGTAAAAGAAAATGTAATTAGACAAATGTAAGAATAATCAGAATAATTGATTAGGCACTAGGTTCTAACTCAAGCAATGCATGAGTGATGACAACTTGTAATTAAAGTATCTATGAATTAACAAACACATTTAACATGAGAAACTTAGTTGAGAGTGTTATTCAATGAGTAAATAAACCATCATTTTAATTCTTATTGTACATTCCTAGTTTCAGTGGTGAAATCACGACAAACAATGGTTTTCATTGATTTTTGACCTCCCCATAGGCTCCCGACGCTTTAATACCACTTTATAACACCACATCTATGTATTACCTAAATCATTTTTTTCTTATGATTAAATGCACAAGTGTAACAAGAACTAGCGCTAAAATATGTGTAAGAATCCAACAAGAATATAATACAAGGAGAGTACCATGAATCCATAATGCATATACAATTGTACCATCATATAAAGATAACCAACAAAGAACAAATTAAATGCATAAAGGAAAAGTATATATAGCCTTTACCTCTATGGAGTGAAAGTGTTGATACAACAATGGTCCAAATCCTAGGAACCAATGTTCAATCAATAAGGGGACATTGCATTTAAGGGTTGATTTTTTTCCCAACCAATGAACCACCTTCATAGATATTCCGTCTAATTATGGATCAATCTCAATTATGTGAGAAATATTAGTGCACATATAAAATCTATGTAATTAATACATTTATCCCAAAGGAATATCACAATCAAACTCCCAACTCATCAACCTCACTATGGTGGAGAGGCTTATGAATTTGCAACACTCAAAACCCCATGGGATTATGGTGTGTAGGGGTATAACAAGCACCTTCAACTTATAGTGAGTGAAACAACACTCAACATGGATCTTACTATTACAAATGAATGAAGATATGTAATTGATGGTAGATTGTTACATCATCAGTGGATTTTGAGGTCGATAGATGATTGATAGAGCTAGATGGTAAGAATATAGTCTTGACATATAATTGATAGATTCAAACAGTAAGAATAGAACATAGGAAATTAATTGATAGAGTATGACATTAAGAACACTCAATTATATAGTTATGTCTGGAATTCAGATATAGTTTTGAAGGAATCATTGATCTCTAGAAAACCTATATATATATATATATATATATATATATATATATATATATATATATATATATATTTCTCCTTCATTAATATGAAGTAGAGAACCAACTTGTTTTGCATTCTATTTATTTGTTGTGTGTTTAATTTATTTTTTGGTATAAATCTTGGCTTGAGAGGGAAGGAAAAATTTAAGGATGAAAATTTATAAGTGTAAAAACCTTTGTGAGTTTTATAAGTCCTTAATATGCAAACTACAAAATGTTTTCTCATACTTTTGTAAAAATAGTTAAATTCCTAAATAATTTATATTGTTTCTATAAAATTTTGGATATTTTTAATGTCTAATAATTTTATCCTATAGAATTTGGGCAAATAAGTTTTAGAAAAATTGAAAATTCACTAATCCTTTTTTGGGAAAAGCCTAGAAAACTAACCCATGGGAAGAATTTATCCTTTAAAATTTTCCCTTGTGAGAGGCCATGAGGAAGAGGTGTTATGTGGGGAAGAGTACACAACAATGGTGGAGTGATAGAGTCGTTGGTTAATGTGAGGTGTCCCCCCCCCCCCCTCCCCTCATGCCTAGGGGTAACCAGAGGAGATCATGTCTTGTGTCCTACAATGGAGAACATGATCCCGACCATGATGATAATCAACATGTCCAATATTATTTTAATTTATTTTATTTAAATAGAAACAAATTGATTAGAGAATCCAATTACAAATAGTAAATCATTATTCCATGGGAGAGTGAAAGGGGATAAAAAACACCAGAGTAAATATTTTCCATGAGGAAAAGTGTAAAACTAATCCAAAAGATGTGGGATATGTGAGGGAACAAGCTAGCAAAAAGTTAGGCCAAGAATATTCCCTAGGGTTAGGGATGAGGCTAACTTGGAAAAAATACCTAGGTAAGCTATTATTTTTCAGTGAAAGGAAGAAGAGAAACAAGTACATAGAAGGTAGGATGTTGTCGAGTACTTGTGAGAAAGAATTGAGTTTCATGGTTCTGAGAAAGAATCAAAATCTGATTTATCTAGAGAAGGTTATACAAATTTCTTAGTCTCTATGGAACGATGATTTAGTCTCAGGGGTGACAAGAACAAGTAATTGTGGTTGTTCCAGTTTATGATTGGGAGGAATTGGATTTTCTACTCAGTTTGTTCCTTGAATATTGAAGTAGGCTCAGATATGTTTTTTTTTCTTTATTATTATATTTTAATAAGTGATAAATAATTGTAGTAGAGAATAATTACTAGTTATTGTAGTGTTGCTTATGACCCAAGAATGATATTTATGTGTTCTTTTTATTACCGACTTAGTTGCAGAAAGAAAAATCTATAGAATGATTGGTCATAATTACAAATAGACATCTTTGTGTTATATTTATGTTTGTGCCTTCTACATAAAGAGATATCTATAGGATGCTTGGTTGAAAATAAAAAAAGATAGCTCAGTGTTATATTTATTACTGATTTGTTGTAGAAATAAATATTTGTGGCACAAATGACCATAGTAATTAGAGATACTTATGTATGTTCACTAATATTGGTTTGTTTGTAATCACGAAAGATGAAACTTCTTGAAAATAATTATGCAACACATGATCTACAATTAACTGCTATTGTACATATTTTAAAAATATGGCGACACTACTTGTTGGGTAGGAAATTTATGTTAAAAACTAATAATATCAACCTTACATATATTTTCGATCAACAGAACTTAAATGCAATATATGCAAGAAGCTTATCTTTTCTAAGTGAGGATGATTTGAAAAAAAAAGGTAGTTGATGCACTTAGCATAAAACTACATGCAATTTTCAGAAGTAAGATACAAATTGATTTGGAATAGAGAATTAAATCAACAACAGAAAATGATGAAAATTGTAGGAAAATACGGGGAAAATTTTATAATAATAAATTAGTGGAGGAAGAAACAAAATTCAGTTGCAATGAGGAGGGTTTAGTGCAGTACAAAACATAATTTATGTTTCAAATAACATAGAATTAAAAAAATTGATACTCATTGAAGTACATAGGAAACCTTATTCAGGTCACCCAGGTTACCAAAAGACCATAACAACATTAAAGAAAGAAAAAATTTGGTTGAGGATGAAAACATATGTAGCTAAATATACTTCTAGGTGTCTTTAGTGCCAACAAGTTAAAGCTTATCACTGTTACCCAGCTAGATTATTGCAACCAATACCCATTCCTTAGTGGAAATGGGAAGTGATTAACATGTATTTTTATAACATAGCTTCCTAAGATTAAGAAACAAAATGACCCTATAATGGTAGTAGTAGAAAATTTCACTAAAGATACACACTTTGTTCAAGTGAAATCAACTTACAAAGCTATAAAAATTGCATAATTTGCATGAAGGAAATCTTTGGAATACATGGTTTACCCAAAAATATTATTTCAGACAGGAATTAGAAGTTCACTTCGAATTTCTGGAAGAGTTTGTTCAATGGTTTGGACACTCAATTGAATTTTAGCACCACATATCATACTCAAACTAATGATCAACCCGAAAGGACTAACCAAAGTGTAGAGGATATGTTGTGGATGTATGTAATGGATTTCCCCACAAAGTGGGAGAAATACCTTCATCTAGTTGAGTTTCCATATAATAATGATTATCAGACTTTTCTGAGGATGAGTCCCTTTGAGGTGATGTATGGAAGGAAGTGTCGAATACCTGATAGTTGGGACAACCCAGTTGACCAGATCACTTTGGGTCCATGTATGATAAAAGAGATAGAAACAATTGTTTAGAAAGAAAAATAGAATTTGAAAAGTGCACAGGACAGACAAAAGAGTTTTGCAGACTTGAAAAGAACACATGAATAATATGATGTAGGAGATCATGTGTATATAAAATTCAAACCCATAAATAATTCATTCAAATTGGAAAAGAGTACCAAGTTGTCACCAGGCTATTGTGGGCCATTTGAAATGCTTGCCAGAGTAGGGCCATTGGCCTATTAACTTGCACTACCAAACAATTTAAAAGTACACAATGTATTTTATGTTTCATTGTTAAAGAAGTATGTACATGATGTAACTTGTATTATAAATTGTAATGTTATTCAGGTGGAACCAAAAGGAAAGTTCCAGGTGGAGCCTCTATGCATTATCGTCAAGAAAGAAACTTTGTTGCCGAACCAAGCAATCACTCAAGTTAAAGTGTAGTGGAGGCACTTTAGTCCTGAGGATACCACTTGGGAAATCGAAGAAGCCATTTGAAAGGCTTATACATTTATGTTCAAGAGATAATATGCTCATATTGAAACACCAAGGATGGTGTTTAGTTCAAGGGGGAAAGGATATAATATCCCTCAATTTATAAACATTTGAATTATTTAATTTTTGATGGTTTATGTTGTGAAAGTTTTCGGTAAAAGATTTATGTTAAAGTTATGGGTGTGTGAAAGCTAATGACGGTCTCTCATGACGCGTTAGTGGCAATGCAAACATGGAAGAAAAACATTTTATTAACTTGGAAGGATTATTCAAGGTGCTTTTACAATGAATTTGAATTTGGTGTAAGAAGGTGAAACATATGAAACTGGATTAACTTTCCGAATATACAAGTTTTATTCGTAGAAATTGTGAATAGATATGTAAAATTGGATTTTTTCTAACATTGGTATGTTATTTTTCCAACAAAATGATGGAACCCGTATACTTGTAGAGAACCCATTTTTTGGAAATTTATAATATTAATCTTATATATTTTTTAAATTATGAAAGTCAATATATCCTTGAAATTACAACACCTTTTGTTTGTGCGGGCTAAGAACGTATTAGCATAATGAAAATATATATATATATATATATATATATATATATATTTTTTTTTTTTTAATTTTAAATTGTAGATATCGGTCTCCTCTAGTGCAACCTATAACTCATTAGAGAAATGGTTGAGCTGACAAAATGTTATAGTATAAATAAGAGAGGTATGTATTCTAGGATTTTGATATATGCGAAGACAAAAATAGATTAAAAATAGTTAAAAATATTTATTAAAAAAAACTATATAATTGAAATCTGCATAGCCGACTCTATCTATGTCTATAGTTTCATCAACAACTAAATTGTTTAGCCTATAGAAAAATAACGTCAAAGATAGAGATATAGAGAGGTATTCGCAAAAATGGATGGTTTTATCAATTTGTAGACTAAACCACTAGGTTTGTCATCCTAAACCTAAATCCAAGGCAAGCAAGTCAACATACATGTTGTCAATCCCACCCAAAAAAATTGAATTCAAAAGAATGTGCACACGTTCTTAAGAACATGCATGTGTTCTAGGAATGTGCATGTGTTCCTCAGAACACACACACGCTCCTATATTATATTTATTATTTTCCATTTCCCCTTCCCTTCCACTCTCTCTCTCTCCCCTACATCTACCCCCCCTCTTTGTCTCCCTCTCACTCTCCCTCTCTACCCCCCTATCTCGCTCCCTCACT
>ML787530.1:200015-220064 GCA_009831015.1 Picea engelmannii | reverse complement strand
AAAAAAAAAAAAAAAAAATGACAACAAAGGGGCACCACTAGATGAAACATGGTGCCTTAGATCCAATGAAACCAATGGTTCATCCATCCAAGTCCCAATTTGAGTTTTATCGTGAGTTGCAAGTCGCCTCCTCAATCCATTCAGGGACATGTTGACAATTGGTTCAGGGGAATAAAATCCAAACCTAGTAGCATAACGGAGTTTTGTAAGTTTATGCACATCTGTTTGTCCAAGGCCCACATGACCATGCTACCCAAAATCATCCAACACAATGTTCTTGAAATTCGACCTCTTATTCAAAAATTGCACTATCCCTCATTGAGAAAAATCCTAGTCCCGAAGATCCTCCAAAAAAATATTTTCCAGGAAACACAATGATCACAGAGGGGCCCCACTAGATTAAAATTAGTTCCCCAGATCTAATGCAACCGATGGTTCGTCCATCTAAGTGGTAGTTTGAGATTTATCATGAGTTGCAACTCACCTCCTCAAGCCATTCAGGGACATGTTGAAAATTTGGTCCGATGGCATAAAATACAAACCGAGAAACATAACGAAGTTCCATAATCTCTTGTACATCTTTTTGTCCAAGACCCACACAAGAACACTACCCACAATCTCCCAATACAGTGTTCTTGAAAATCAACCTCTTGTTCGGAAATTACGTTATGTCTCATTGAGAAAAATCCTAGTAACAAAGATCCTCCAACAAAAGATTTTTAGGGCAACGGAATGATAGTGGAGGGGCCCCACTAGATGAATCCAGGTGCCTGGGATCCAATGTAACCGATGATTCATCTATCTAAGTCACGGTTTGAGTTTTATCATGAGTTGCAACTCGCCTCCTCAAGCCATTCAGGATCACTTTGGCAATTTGGTCTGGGGGCGTAAAATCCAAAACGAGCAGCATAATGAAGTTTCATAATCTCTTGCACATAAATTTTTCCAAGGCCCACACAAACACGCTACCCACAATATCCCAACACAATGTTCTTGAAAATTGACCTCTTGTTCGAGAATTGCACTATGCCTCATTGAGAAAAACTCTAGTCTCGGAGTTCCTACAACAAACACTTTTATAGTAAATGGAATGAAAAAAGAGGGGCCCCTCTAGCTGAACACTAGTGCCCGAGATCCAATGCAATCGACGGTTCATCCATTCGAGTCTCGGTTCTATTTTTAGCTTGAATTGCAACTCATCTCCTCAATCCATTCAGGGACATGTTGGCAATTTGGTCCAGGGGCATAAAATATGAATTGAGCATCATAAAAGAGTTATGTAAGCTCCCACATCTTTTTTGGACAAGGCAATTACGACCAATCTACCTTCAATCACCTGACACGATGTTATTGAAAATCCACCTCTTGTTTAGAAATTGTACTATGCCTCATTGAGAAAAACCCTATTCATGGAGATCCTCCAAAAAATACTTTTCTAGGAAACAAAATGACACTGAAGGGGCCCCACTAGGTGAAACCCACTGCCTCGGATCCAATGCAACTGAGAGTTCATCAATCTGAGTCTCGATTTGAGTTTTATCACCATTTTAAACTCGCCTCCTCAAGCCATTCAAGGACATGTTGGCAATTTGGTTTGAGGGCATAAAATCTAAACCGAGCATCATAACGGAGTTTCATAAGCTCCCGCACATATATCTTTCCAATTTCCATGCAACCATGCTACACGTAATCACCTGACATATAGTTCTTGAAAATCGACCTCTTGTTTAGAAATGACACTATGTCTCATTGAGCAAAACCCTAGTCATAGAGATCCTCCAACAAATGCTTGTCCAGGAAATAGAGTGATGGCAGAGGGGCCCCAATAGATGAAACCAGGTGCCCTAGATTGATGTAACTGAATCACCCCGTCATCATCATTTCTGAAGATAGTGTGATCTACATAAACTTCAATTATCAATATATTGTCTCGATCCACTTTTACGTAGAGTTTATTGTCTTCATTTCCCTTCCTGAATCCTTATTTCTAAAGATACATGTTCAATATTGAATACCATGCTTTAGGTGCATGCTTAAGTCC
Organism: Picea engelmannii; assembly: GCA_009831015.1. Lineage (NCBI taxonomy): Eukaryota > Viridiplantae > Streptophyta > Pinopsida > Pinales > Pinaceae > Picea > Picea engelmannii. The sequence goes on along the minus strand of ML787530.1, from coordinate 218,023 downwards.
ATAAAGTGCTTTCTTAAGTCCGCACACATAATATTTCTTTTTTGATCGTATAAATCCTTCTGGTTGTTCAATGTAGACTTCTTCTTCTATTTCTCCATTAAATAAGGTTGATTTAACATCCATATGATACACCTTGACTCTTTTGTAACATGCATATGCTAAGATCAATCTGATTTCTTCCACCCTAATGAATGGGGCAAAGGTTTCTTCAAAATCTATTCCTTCAACCTGAGTATATCCTTTACATACTATTCTTACTTTGTTTTTGGTTATGTATCCATCTTTGTTCAGTTTGTTTCTGAATAGTAACTTTGTTCCTATCATGTTCTTATTCTTTGCTCTAGGAACCACTTCCCATGTATCATTCTTCTCTATATGATCCAGACCTTCATCCATAGCCTTGATCTAGTGTTTTTCTTTGTTGGCTTCTTCAAAAATTCTGTGTTCGACCATGGATAGCAGTGTTAGGTGTTGTTATTCTGGTGAACATATTCTTCTTCAGGTTTCATCTCCTACATCCTTATTCTCAATAATCTGTTTTGGTGGATGGTTTTATGTACTCGTCGGCTAGGTGTGTTGGGAGGTATCTACTGGTCATCTTCCTCTTGGTCTTCTTCTGGCTAATATTCTTCTTCTTCTTCTTTTATATCTTTTTCTTCATTCTTCTCCTCCTAATATTTGCTTCCTTCCTTGATATTTCATACATCTTTCTCATAAATCGTTACATTGATGCTTTACACAATTTTTTCAAGTCTCAAATGGAAGCAATTATATGCCCTTCTCTTGCTTGAGTACCCGACAAATATTCCCTTGTCAACTTGGGAGTCAAATTTTCCAATCCTGCCATCTTATCTTTTGATGTAGCACTTGATACCAAATACTTTGAAATGCTTCACATTTGTTGTTATTCTTTCCCATATCTCGTAGGAAGTCTTATCATTGTTTCTTATGAGCATTCCTCTATTCTAAATATGAACTAATATATGAATTTCCTGTACCCAAAAGACATCACCCAAATTGGTATCTTTGAACATGGTTTTGGCCATTTCTTGTATTTTTTTGTTATTTCTTTCAATGACTCCATTTTGTTGTGGTGTCCTAGTTATTGAGAATTTTATTTTTATTCCATGTTGAGCACATAAATATGTAAATTATTTTGATGTAAAATCTCCACCATCATCTGATCTTAAACATTTGAATTTCAGATCTATCTCGGTTTCAACCATTTCTTTGTATATCTTGAATTTTTTGAATGCCTCTAACTTCTTCTTAAGAAAGCTAACTACAATCATCATTTTGTAGTCATCAACTGGTATCATAAATTATTGTTCACCATTCAATCCCTTTGTTCTCATCAGTCCACATAGGTCAGTATGCACAATTTCCAATGTTTTTTTTCATAGAGTATTCTTTTATCTTGAAACTAGTCACGGTTTATTTTCCATGTAGACAATGCTTGCATAGAGTGTTTGTTGGCCTTGAAATCTCGGGAATTTATCTTACTTCTTCCTTTCTTATAACTTTTACCAGATTATAAAATTTCATATGACCCATCCTTATGTGCCAGATCCAACTTTAATTTTCCTTTCCTAAACAACATTTTTCCTTTCGGATTTTATTCAGGACATATATGTTGTTTGGGTTCTCATAGGTGTAGCCACCAACCTGCTTGGTAATTTTTTCCTTATCTCACATTTTTCTGATTCAAACAAAATTTTGTTTCCTTGATCACAAATATAACTTACTCTTATTATATTATTCTTCATATCTTCAACTGATAGAACATTTGTTGCCTTTGCATCCTTGCTTCTAAGCTTGACTATGCCTCTTCCTAAAATTCTAGCTGAGTTATCATTTCTGAATGACATTGATCCATCTCATTCCTTCTTCAGGGTAAGGAACCTATTCATGTCACCTATCATATTCTTTAAACATCCACTATAAACATACCATCCAATTCTCTTGTGTTGAGCTTGTAGAGAAAGTGATCATTCTTTAATGATGATTTGGTTATGATTTCTTATCCATATCCTCTATGGTTCCTAGTTTTGATTGTTTGTATCATGCATCGATTCTCTTGGGGGAACAATAAATCTACAATATTTTTCCATGTGTCAAAATTTGTTGCATTTGTAACATTCCACTTCATTACTCAATGATCCAAAATTGTTGTGGTTTATGTTTTGTGTTTCATAAGGCCTTCTTGGATAACTATTATTTGAGTGGGATTCATAGTTTCTTTTGTTCTTGGAATTTCCTCTATAGTTCACAACTTTGTGCCCAAAATTATTACATACATAACATAAGACAAGAAAAAGAGTTTGAAACCCAGAGCTGGAAGGTCTTCTGAATGGTGTTTCTCTTCTAAAGTCTTCATGTTCTTGAGGTCTTGTTGGATGTTACTCGTTCAAAAATTTGCATCCTCTAAAGGGTGGAGTTTCTTTGTGATTTTATTCTTGGGTCATTTTGTGTTATTCCTTCTTAGGAGAACCTCTGATGAATTCTGCATATCTTCTTTGTTATGCTTCTTCTTATGTTGAATTTGATATTGAACCTTTCTCAGTTTGCATTTGGTTGTATCCTAGCCTGGTCCTGTCATAGTATGGTCTCTCATTGTTGATAATATCACCCAATATTTTAGTACTATTCCTCTACATATATTTCTTTTGGAGATATTTTCTGAGAGTGAATATCTCTCTTTCCAAAATTTCAATCACCTTTTCTTTTTCTTCCAACTGATTTCTAAGTGATTCTTCAATTCTTATGTCTTATTCTACCTGGATCTTTAACTTCGTGATCATTTCCTCAACTTCTTCTGAGTTGGAATTTTGAGATCCTTATTTCTTATTTAAGTCTACCTTGAGTGACTTGATTTTCTTTCTCTCTTTCCATAGTTCTTGTAAGACACTAATTGATTATTGTCTGAGGTCAAACTCACCTTATTATTTAGAGTCGTCTTCATCATCATCTATTGCCATGAAGAGTACTATTTTTGAATCATTGTCACTATCATCATCCTCTTCTGATGATGAACTTATCTTCCCTTGAGCAGAAAATTTTCTTGAAAGATTTCATTTTGTTTATTCTCTGATCTCCCTTTTGAATTTTCTTTTTCTTCTTAGGATCATCTTCTTCATTGCTATTTTTAGTTTTAGCATAAGGACATTTAGAAGAAAAATGACCAGTATCACCACAATTAAAACATTTCAATGGAAGATTACCTTTATACTTGTTGGTTCCTCTTTTAAATTTCCTTACGAAGTTTTTTGTTTCTTCATATTCCTCTGAGTCATCGTTGCATGTGCAATCTAACTTTGACTTTAGCTTGTTTTTCTTATTTGACTTCTTGGATGCCTTGAATGTTGCTTCCTTTGTGACTGATTTTTCTTTCTCTATCCTCATTTTTAGACTGTGAGTATCTCATGTAGCTCGTCCATGCTTAATGCAGCTAAATATGGTCCTTCTTCCAGGGCTTAAATCTTCAGGTCATATCTCATGGGTAAAGACCTCAACACTTTTTTAACAATGACTACTTCCTTCATTTATTCTCCCAAACCTTTAACGACATTGACTATATCATCAACTCATAGAAATTACGCAATAATGTCTTCATCTTCCTTCATCTTCAATTGTTTTAACTTTCCTCTAAAGTTTTGAAGTTTGACTCCCTTGACTTTGGAATCACCTTCATAGATATTCTAAATTTTGTCACACTTCCTTTAGAGAATCACAAGGTATAACTTTGACATATACTGATTCATTTAGACCATTCAAAATGGCATTTTGGCCCTTGAATCATTCTATTCAAGTTTCTTTCCATTCTTTTCTGTTGGAGGAGTGGCTAGTGCATTGTATCCATCAACTATTGATCTCCAGACATCAAATCCATGTGCTTGCACATATGTTTTCATCCTTCTCCTCGAGAAGGAATAGTTCTGGCTATCAAATTGTGGTACTCTAATCTTAGCATATACCATCATCTCCTTCTAGTGGTTATATTGTCTCTTAAAGTACCTTCTCTAATAAAAATTGTTGGCATATTAATAGGATGGGTGAATCAATATTAGCACTTTTATCACTTTTAACCACAATATATCAATTTAATGAACATTATATCATCAATATATCAATCGTTATTATATCATCAATGTATCATGATCACATAATCATAAGACACATCACATCACATCAAATACACAGTACACTGGAATTTACATGGAAATCAAAATGGGAGAAAACCATGGAATGCTTTCTTATATATAAAATATTACATGCATTGGAAGCACCAACTTCCTGATTCTATAGATGCAACTGGAAGGAAGAAAAAACTCCCTTTCCTTTCCTCGTCCTACCGCCATGAAATATAAATGTAGACCAACTGTCACTACCACTGTCACTGTCACTATCAGTGTCACTGTCACCACCTCTATCACATAAACCTATAACTTGTCAACTTGTCATTGTATCTGACCTGTCACTATCACTGTACCATAAACCTATAGTTGTCATTGTATCATCAACCTACTATGCCAAAACCTATACCATACCAAGCATCAACTCTGTACCAACAAATGGAGTATAACATGCATCAATCATGTACCATAATATATTCGAACTATAGATACCATAACATCATATAACATGTACTAAAGCATCAACCACATATAAAACTAGTACCATATACCATATCAATCATGTATAAATCTATACCATATCATTAATGAAGTTCCTCAAACAACCCAAACATATGTCTCATCCATATACCACCATACATCAAGTGTATACCGCAACCATACGTCCACATTTCAAAGTTGAACCATAGCAGTCATACCATAACCAACCATGTAGCCAAGATGCACCTCAATCATGTGCCAAACCAAACATACCTCAAGCATGTATCATACTATAACCATGTATAACCAACAAGCACATAAGCATATACCAACAACTTTGTAGCTGACCTAATGCACAATAAATCTGACTTGTAAACTCACTTCTGACTTCTGGGACCTGGTATCAGCTTAACCCAAAACAAAATCTTATCCTTGCAAGATTAAGACATCCTATCACACAAGGCCTTGCGTGATGACCTTTAATCAACCTATGGGGGTGCATCATGGGACACTAGTGGTCTAACCCGTGGGGGCCTACAAAACTAGGGTCTCCTCAGTAGAATTCACTCTCCTCTGTAACCCTGAAAATCCCACACTCCTTTCTTGTCTCTACCTCATATTTCTCCATCACTAACTTGACAAATAGATCACTAGTTCACTATAATGTGTTCAATAGAATGAGTGAATGAATATATTTGTGAATGAATCCTTGAGGTGTATTTATAATTTTTCTAAGTAACCTCTCTCCTTAAACTTATAGGATTCTATACTTTCTTGTTACAACCACTTTACCCTTTCATTAAATACTTGTAACCAACCAGAGGATTTTTGACAATTCTTAGGGGATTCTAACTTCACAAGGCCATAACTCCTCAACCGTGAGGAACTACGTGGAATACCACCTATCACCATAAATGACATGACGAGGACTATCCATCTATGAGTGTCTTACATCCATCTATAGTGTCCTTCATGTACATATTCCTCAATCAAATTTAGATATCAAAACCACACCCTCGGGCCTTGTTCAAGGGTTGACATCAATGACAACCAATATTTCAACACTATATTTCCTTTATATTACTGCTTAAAGAAGATACTATTATTTCCAGTAAGAGTTAAACTATAGTTTGTAATATTCCTTATGTTTTTTGTTAAATGAAAGGAAATTATAGTAGTCCCATAAGTAACTTAATACTACAACATGTTACAATAGAATAGAAACTATAGAATTTTGGAAAATATTCTCTAAAGCAAGAATGAGAAATTATTCAATATAGAAATAAATGAAATTTAGAACACATATCTGGGTCTTCTTCAGAAACTAGAAACAAACTGAGTAGAGAACCAATTCCTCCTAACCATAGACCAGAACAACAAATATTACGTGTTCCTGTCACCCCCAAGCCTAAATCATTATTGCATAGGGAAAAACATTGCATAACCTTCTCCAGAAATTGCAGAGTTTGACTCTTTCTCAGAACCATCAAACTCAAGTTCACCTCACAAGTACTCAACAACGTCCTGCCTTCTCTATACGTGTCTTTTTTATTGTTTTACCAATAAGAAGAAAAAATAGCTTCCCTTGGTATTTTTTCAAGTTAGCCTCATCCCTAACCCTAGGGAATATTCTTGGCCTAACTTTGTGCTAGCTTGTTCCCTCACATCCCACATCTTTGGGAGTAAGCTTATACTTATCCTCATGAACAATTTTTACTCACATGTTTTTTTTTCCCTTTTCACTCTCCCATGGAATAATGATTTACTCTTTATAACTGGATTCTCTAATCGGTTTGTTTCTAGTATAATAAAATAAACTAAAATAATATTTAAAAAAAGCATTCATCATCAATGTTTATGATGATATAATTTTTCCACATAAATATTTTTCCAAAACTTTCACAATACAACCATCAAAATTAAAATATTCAAACATTTATAAATAGAGGGACATTACATCCTCCCCCCCTTGAACTAAACATCGTCCTTGGTGTTCCAATTTGAGCATCTCAACTCTGGAATAGGAATGGATAAGCCTTTCCCATGGCTTCTTCCATTTCCCTAGTGGCATCCTCAGGATTAAAGTGTCTCCACTGCACTTCAACCTAAGCGATGGATCGGTTCTGCAACACATTTTCCTTCCCGTCGAGAATGTGTCGCAATTCCACCTAGAACTTGCCTTCTGGTTCCACCTAAATCACATTCCAATTTACAATATGAGTTACATCATGCACATACAATTTTAACAAGGAAACATGAAACACATTATGAACCTTTAAATTGGCTCGCAGTGCAAGATGATAGGCCACTAGCCCCACCCTAGAAAGCACTTCAAATGGCCCACAATATTGTGGTGACAACTTGGAACTCTTTCCCAATTTGAATGAACTATTTATGGGTTTGACTTTTAGATATACATGATCTCCTATGTTGAATTGTGTATGTGTTCTTTTTAATTCTGTGAAATTTTTTTGTCTGTCCTGGCACTTTTCAATTTCTTTTTTTCTTTCTAAACAATTGTTTCCATTTATTTTAACAGGTCGAGACCCAAAATAATTATAACATGTGTTTGGAATTTCCTACCATACATCACTTCAAATGGAATAATTTTTAATGATGTCTCATAACTGTTATTTTCTGCAAACTCAACCATATGAAGGTATTCTTCCCACTCTGTGGGGAAATCTATCACATACATCCACAACATATCCTCTACAATTTTGTTATTCCTTTCAGTTTGACCGTCAGTTTGAGGATGGTATGTTGTGACAAAATTCAATTGAGTGTCCAAACCACTGAACAAAGTCTTATATAAATTAAAAGTGAACTTTGTATCATTGTCTGAAATGATAGTTTTGAGTAAACCATGTGTTATCACATAAAGTTGTCAAGGGCCGCAGGTCGCAGCCATGAGCACAAAGCACAACACTTAGAGCGGTCTGATATGGACTTAGATCAGATGAGAGAGCAAGATCAATTTCCAACGACGGAGATCCATCAGGCAGATTGGATCGACAACCATTAGGTGATCGGGATATAAAGTTACGTCGAGTTTGACGTCAGCAAGAGTTCTGAAATCGCAAGGCCATCCTAGTTGTCGATCCTGGGAAGAGCACATGGCGCGAGATTATCATTTTGATGACTCATAGGATGGAGCGGTCAAAGGGGAGATTCATGTGAACTAGTGAAATGCGAAGTCGCGAAATGATTTGGGTCGTCCATTTCAGCAGGACGCATGGAGCTAGATCCAAAGCATGCAAAAGTTCATTTCGGTAAGGCCGAAGTGAGAAGTGTCAATATCCCAAGTCCCAAAATGCCAAAGCAATTTGGTATGTCTAATGCAAGGAGATGCGTATCACTCAATCTGAGTGATCACAATTTCGTGACTCGGAGGTTGAGCATGGAGCTCAGCGTGAGTTTGTGAAACACAAAATTTCGACGCGCTTGAGAGTTGGGCCCATGAACATGACCCGTGGTCATATGGAAAGTGGGGCTCGAAGAATGGGAAAGAGCCTGTCGAGTGGCAAGAGCTTGAGATTTTTCAAGGAAATGATCATGGCCATCAAGTTTAAATAAAGTTCGACCATTGATCCAGATGGGCAATTTCAGAGATTTCGGGCATCGGAATATTTGAAGTCAAGGGGAGTGAAACCTCCAGAAATGCGAAATCCTGAAATTTTATATGGGATAAGCACGAGGTGATGGCCTGAGGTCACTTTGGGTGATGAAAAGGAGCTACGCAAAGGATCAAAGTGCTCGAGTTGGTCACAAAGAAAGATCTGCGTGACCTCGAGGCACCAGAATTGACTCGAAGGAGTCGTGAGCTCTCTTGGAACATTCATGGGTGTCAGGCCTTATCCCAATCCCGATGAAAGTAGTTAATGAGAATGAGGAAGGTGGTTGAAACCTCGTTTCACCACATAAATGGAAAGCATGGAAAAGCCAGCCATGGAGGCAGGCTATCAACCCAAGGTCTCCCTGTCAATGAATTTTCCTGCAAAGCCCATACTAATCTGAGATCGCGTCTGACAGAAGAATGAAAGTGCAGACCAACAGAAGAAAGTGCATATGTGAAGCTATGAATGAAGTAACCAGGTCACACTCTTCATGTTGGCAAGTTGTTCTGAGTATAAATACTCAATTTTGATATTTTGTTAGGGTCAATGGTAGAGAAAAGCTCCCGTATTGTAAAATTTTAATGAAGCTTCTGGTTTTCTGGTTATGTGTTGTAGTCTAAGACTTCTTGTTTAATAACGGTCATATTTATTACTCTGTCTTATCTTCCTCTGTTACTGAGAGATTTCATGGATTGTTGTGACTATATTATGTTGAATGTTTGAATGTAATACTGTTATGATTTCTTTCAATATCCTTGAAATTTGAATCCAAGAGGACCTTGTATTTAAAATTTTCTTCCTTAGGATGCTAGAAAGCTTGATGCTTACAGTAGACCTCTACATTTTTCTCATTGAATTATTCTTCCTACTCACCCTTGCTACAACCTACTAACTAAAGTTAAACCAAGACCTCACCTTCTTGTGCATATCAACCTAGTTTTCTGAGTTAATGACGATATTTTCTTGAGATTGCACCCATTTGACCTTTTTATAACCAACCTGTGACATACAATTTTGATGGGTATCAGGCTTGCCTTTCCTGCAATATGAAGGGCGACTTCCGGTGCTAACATTTCTGGCGCCGTTGCCAGGGACGAATTGAAGATTTTCCCTGGGATAGAACGACAAATATTACTAGTTCTGAAGGTGCATTAGAACTTAGTACATTGAGATTGCAACTGTGCACCTGGCGACTCCACTGTTTCAGTGAAATTGCGTCTGGCTAAACCTGGTAGCCCCTGGGATAACACAACGATTATATCTAGTCTTTGATGGTGAACACAAACCAGACACACCCATTCTGCATATCTTTCACCTAGAGACTCCATAATTAAAGATCGATTGACGACTCCACTAGTTCGAAATGGAGAAAATCTTGGCTCAGATGTTTGCTCCCTTTAATTTCTCCTCTGTTCTTGTTTTTCCAAATGTTGTCCCAGCTATAAATGAATGCAGTTATTATTTTCCCATATTTAGAGAGCATAGGGAGGACAACCCTGCTCACCAATGGGAGATACATCATGAAAACATATTATTAAAAATGCTCATGTATGAAGAGATACATCATGAAGAGATACCCCATGCTAGCATTTCCTCCCTAAGAGAATTTCATGCAACCTTCAATGCTCATTGTCAGAATCTTTATCCCTCTGAGTTAATTTGTTATAGTTGTTGTGAGGGATACGATGATTGTATTCAAGATATATCTAATTCAGAAGCAGAATGTGAGGATGAAGGAGATGAATCGGATCAGAAGTCAGTTCTTTCTCTTCCCTGTTCATCTGCATCAGACGAAACTTGTGTTTGTTGCCTCGGTGAGGAAAGTGCAGAAATCGAGCCTATTATGGAAACTGATTTTCCTTGCAGCCCTTTTGCTAAAGATCTTAGGTATGAGAAGAACATTTTTGACTCATTTGAGAATGCATAGGACATTCCCGCCCTTGGAGAAAAAGTTTTGGACAACCCTGTTTGTGAGAACAGGAGCAACCCATTTTTTATGAATATCCCAGTGAAGAGGAGGAAGGGCTAGATATGTTGCTCTTCTCATCTCCTGCAGTCATCACTAAGCCACAGAATGAAGAGAACAACTTTCCCATGGGTCCTGTTTATGATGATTATGAATCTGACCCTTGGGAGAGCCAAGAAGAAGAGCTAGAGGAGCAGCAAAAGGGGCATTTTATCTCTTGCCCAGAGCCTGTCCATAAGCAGCCATTGTCTGAGATCAGTCAGCCTACACCAGCCCCTCACCCACCTGAGTTGGCCAGAGAAATCCAACAATGTGTGAGCAGCTGTGTGGCAGAGAAGGCCATCGGTTACAAATTATCTGGAGTTTGTAGCTCGGCCTATGAGCATGTGAGGGAATACATGGAGTTGTATTTCCTTCATTTCTTGAAGCCGTCCAACTTTATCCTGACCTCAGCAATAGGAGGAAAGATGAAGAATGTAAGCGTTCTTCTATCACGGTTGCATTATCTGTTATTAGCCATTGACAAAGTAAATGAATTTGCAGTTAGGAAGTTGCTTGAATGGCTATGGTGGAAGTTTTCTTTCACCCAGCATTGTGTAGAAATAAATTAGTTTAGGACTGTACATAAATAAGATCCTTGGAGAATGTGTGCTTATTTTTTTTTTACTTATCGGCTTGTATTCCTCAGCGGGACGTTTTTTGAGCATGACTCCATAACCCAACAGCTAAGGCACTGGAGCTTCTTGTTCTTGGCATCTAACAGGGAGCATGCCATCCCCTGTGGAGCCAAATGTTATCACATAAAGTTTCCAAGGGCTGCAGGCCGCAACCATGAGCGCAAAGAACAACACTTAGAGCGGTCTGATATGGACTTAGATCACGTGAGCAAGCAAGATCAATTTCCAATGGTGCAGATCCATCAGGCAGATTGGATCAACGACCATCGGGTGATTGGGATATAAAGTTACGCCAAGTTTAACGTCAGCAAGAGTTCTGAAATTGTGAGGCCATCCTAGTCGTCGATTATGGGAAGAGCGTGTGGTGCGAGATTAGAATTTTGCTGACTCACAGGATGGAGCAGTCAAAGGGGAGATTCATGCAAACTCATGAAACGTGAAGTTGCAAAATGATCTGGGCCATCCATTTAGCAGGACGCGTGGCGCTAGATCTGAAGCGTGAAAAAATTAATTTCGGGAAGGCTGAAGTGAGAAGTGTCGATATCACAAGTCCCGAAATGTCGAAGCGATTTGGGTTTTCTGATGCAAGGAGATGTGTGTCACGTGATCTGAGTGATCACGATTTCACAACTCAGAGGTTGAGCATGGAGCTCAGCGTGAATTCATGAAACGAAAAATCTCGAATTGGGCCCATGATCACGGTCCACGGTCATATGGAAAGTGGGGCCCAAAGAATGGGAAAGCACCTATCGAGTGGCGGGCGGCTGAGATTGTTCAAGGAAATGATCGTGGCTCTCAAGTGTAATGAAAGTTCGACCTTGATCCAGATGGGCAGTTTCGGAGATTTCGGGCGTCAGAATATTTGAAGTCAAGGGGAGTGAAAACTCCCAAAATGTGAAATCCCAAAATTTTATATGAGATAAGCATGAGGTCATGGCCTGAGGTCACGTGGGGTGATGCAAAGGAGCTACGCAAAAGATCAAAGCGCCTGAGTTGGTCACAAAGAAAGATATGCATGGCCTCGAGGCACCAGAATTGACTCGAAGGAGTCGTGAGCTCGCCTGGAACATTCATGGGTGTCAGGCATCGTCCCGATCCCGATGAAAGTAGTTAATGAGAATGAGGAAGGTGGTTGAAACCTCGTTTCACCACATAAATGGAAAGCATGTAAAATTCGGTCGTGGAGGCAGGTTGTCAACCCAAGGTCTCCCTATCAATGAATTTTCCTACAAATCCCATACTGATCTGAGATCGCATCTGACAAAAGAATGCAAGTGCAAACTAATAGAAGAAGGCGCATACGCAAAGATTTGAATGAAGTAGCCAGGTCACACTCTTGGTGTTGGCAGGTTGTTCTGAGTATAAATACTCAGTTTTGATATTTTGTTAGGGTTGATGGTAGAGCAAAGCTTCTATATTGTAAATTTTTAATGAAGCTTCTGATTTTCTGGTTATGTGTTGTAGTCTGAGACTTCTTGTTTAATAACAGTCATCTTTCTTACTCCATTTTATTTGCCCTTTGTTACTGAGAGAGTTGATGGATGATTGACTCACATGGATTGTTGTGATTGTATTATGTTGAATGTTTGAATGTAATGTTGTTATGATTTCTTTCAATATCCTTAAAATTTGAATCCAAGAGGACCTTGTATTTAAGTTTTTCTTCCTTAGGCTGTTGGAAAGCCTGATGCTAATGGAAGACCTCTACATTTTTTTCACTGAAGTCTTCCTCCTACTCACTCTTTCTACAACCTACTGATTGAAGTTAAACCAAGACCTCACCTTCTTGTGCATATCAACCCAATTTTCTGAGTTAATGATGATATTTTCTTGAGATTGTGCCCATTTGACCTTTTTATAACCAACTTGTGACATACAATTCTGATGGGTATCGGGCTTTCCTTTCTTGCAATCTGAAGGGCGACTTCTGGTGCTAACACCACGCATTCTAAAAATTTCACTCATGAAAATGTTTGCAAAGTTTATGGCTTTGTGAGTTAATTTCACTGGGATAAAATGTGCAAATTTAGTGATTTTTTCTACTACTACCACTATAGAGTCATTTTTCTTCTTAGTTGTAGGTAGTCCTATAAAGAAATCCATACTAATCACTTCCAATTTCCACTTAGGAATGGCTATTTTTTGGAATAATCCATCTAGAAGACGGTTCTCATCTCAAGCTTGATGGAACTCAAGACACCTGGCAAGGTATTCAACTACTTCTATTTTCATCGCAAGACAAAAATATTCTTTCTTCAAAGTTGTTATAGTCTTTTGATAACCTAGGTGACTTGAGTACAGTTTCTTATGTACTTCAACTAGTATTCAAATTTTCAATTATGTGTTTTTTGGAACATATATGCTACCTTTTTATTGTACTAGACCTTCTTGATTATATATGTATTTTGGATCTTCCTCATATGACTTATTATTCAAAAACATTTCCTGTAAATTCCTATAAATTTCTTCACTTTCATCTATTGATTTAAGTCTTTGTTTCAAATTAGTTTGTATATTACTACTGTAAATTACATTTAGTTTTATGTTAAGTGCATTTGTTATCATGTTTTCCTTTCCTTTAATATGTTTTGTTTCAAAATCATACTCATTTAGGAATTCTAAACATATTTCTTGTATTTCATTTAAGTTCGTCTGATAAAAAATATACTTAAGGATGATATTATCAATTTTTAACATAAATATCCTACCCAACAACTAGTGTCATCACACTTTTAATGCATGTACAATAATAGTTAATTCTAGGTCATGTGTTGCATAATTTGTTTCATGAGGTTTCAACTTTCATGATTCATAAGCAACCACATAGTCATATTCTAACAATATACCTCCTAATCCCTCTAATGAAGCATAAGTACAGGCCACCAAGTCCTTATGTGTGTTTTCTATATTCAAAATAAGTGTTGTTTTCAACAATTTTTCTAGCTTTTCAAAGCTCTCTTGACATTTTCCGGTACATTTAAATATGATTCCCTTTTTCTACAAACAAATTATTGGATAGGAAAGTTTTGAAAACCCCTCTATGAACCTATGATAATACCCCATGATGCCCATAAAGGATCGAAAATCTAACACATCATTTGGTACCGGAAAATCTAGGATTTCCTTGACCTTTTCTGGATCGAATGAAATCCCTTCTCCTGAAATTACATGCCCCAAATACTACACTTTATCTTGATAAAATTCACATTTACTGAATTTTTCATAAAGTTGGTCTTCTCTAAGTGTTTGTAGAACCAATATTAGGTGTTCTTCATGTTCCTCTTTGGTCTTTGAATAAGTCAATATGTCATCGATGAACACAATTACAAACTTGTCTAGATATTTTCTCAACACATTGTTCAATAAGAACATAAATGTAGCAGGTGTGTTTGTTAAACCAAAAAGTACCACTACAAACTCATAGTGCCCATATCTAGTTCAAAGGACAGTTTTTTTAATGTCTTCTTCTTCAATCCTAACCTGATGGTATCCTAACCATAAGCCTATCTTTGAAAATATTTTAGCTCCCTTGACTTGATCAAAAAAATCATCAATCTGAGGTAAAGGATAATTCTTATTAATTGTCATCTTGTTAAGTTTTCTATAATCAATGCACAATATGAAAATTCCATCTTTCTTTTTAACAAACAAGATTGGTGCTCCCCATGGAGACACACTAGGTCTGATATATTGCTTATCCATTACCTCCTAGAAGTGGAACTTAAGTTCAATCAACTAAGGAGTACTCATCTGGTAAGGGGCCTTAGACACAAGTGCAGATCCAAGTACTAAGTCTATAGTGAAATCTATGTCCCTTCTAGGAGGTAATCCTAGAATCTCTTCTGGAAACACATCCTAAAATTGTTTCTGTATAGGATCCTTCGTTAACAAATTTTCAACTATTTCATCCTTAATTTTGGTTATGTTCACAACATATATATCACATCCTTTCCTTTCATTTATTTTTAATTGTAAGGAAAATAATTTTCTTACTGACACTCCATGTGATATTCTTTTTACTATTCTACCTTTTCTAGAATCATCTAAATAGTTGAAAGTTTTGTCTCGACAATTTATGAAAGATGAATGTTTTTCCAGTCAGTCCATGCCAATAAGTAAATCATAAGATCCTAAGGGTAAAATGCTTAGACATACCTTAATTTCAATTCCATCCATAATTTTTTTATAATCATTTACCAAATCAACCACTTTTTGTTTCATTCTTGTAGCTAATTGAGCTAACCAAGACTTCTTATGTTTGATTTTATCTAGTTTATAACTTTCTAATAGTGTAGGTGAAATAGAAATTAGACTTGCAACCTGGTGTATTAAAATGGATACATGTTTATGATTAATCGTATATTTTATCTCTGCCATGGAGGATTGATGATCATCTCTTCGATTTTCTAGGGAAACATCGATCTTATGAATACTTCTAGCAAAGTCATTTACTATTGTTTCTTCCTGTATATTATGGAATGCCTAATTTATGTTTTTGTTTAAAGAAAAATCTCGATATAAGTGAGGTTACTTGCAACCCCAACACTGTATAGGTGGATGAGTTGTCTTGTTTACCAAATATGTAGGCTTGTTACTGTTCTGAATTGATACACTTTGTTGTCCATTGATTCTACTTATCCTAATTGGTGCACTATGTGATGATTTTTGAGGATTCTTAAATTGTTTTTTCTTAGGATCAAACTGTTGGTTGTGGAGCCTGATCATCTTCATGATTCATAGGTCTTTATTTTCAGCAGTGATTATACCCCATGAAGAATTTACACCCCAGAAGAATGTACACTCATCCACGCAGGGGATTACAGGGGGGGCTTGCCCCTCCTGTGGGGTCTGTGGGGGATATCTTGCTGTTTTGGGGGTCCAGGGGAAAGCAATCCCTAGACGGGGGTTCGCGAGACAATGTAAATGTAAATGTATATTGTAATTTCATAGTAAATCTGGACCATTCATTATAAGGTAACATATCTGATGGTAGAAGTTATCTTAGGGTTTTTTCCCCTATAAGGAAACCCTCTTTTATGAGGGAAATGTATTGCGGCTATGTATCATTGAAAATATTGTATTCTGAGTGAGGAGATTGTGAGAGAAACAAGGGGAAGTTACAATGGGTGTGTTGTAGGTTGTATTCATTCATTTCTTGGATAATAATAAAGGAAGGATCTGACAATTTCTCTGGTGGACATACCCCACACTGGGTGAACCACATATATCTGCGTTTCTATTGTATTGTGTATATTTTGTGTTTTATTTCCACATTTGTTTTTATTTTATTTCTCCACGATCTTGATTTTCTAACACAAACTTATCTATGTTCCTATTCTTCGATGTTTTTGTATTTTCGAACCTCTATTTAAATTGAGTGAAACATAGTTTTGTGTTCCTTATAACTTCATCCATCATATTTGGAATAAGAAACTCAATTTCATCCTTGGACGTTTGAGGAAAATATCTCATGAACCTTTGAACATTTACCTTCTCCTCTCTGAGGTAAGGTACATATCTCATCATATTTACAAACTTAGTGACAAAGTCCTCAATAGTCATTTGTCCTAGCTTGAGATCACGAAACCCTTTAGATTTTTCATCATAATATTGTTCTATCATATAATTGTTTTTGAAGTATTTATTGAATAATTTCCATTTTAAATCACTACTCCTAATCTTATTAACTGTTTTTGTTTCCTACCACCAAATGGAAAGTTTACCATTTTGTTGGTACACAACTAACTTAGCCCTCAAAGTTTCTTGGTAGTTGTAGATTTAGAAATATTTACCCATGTTTCGAAGCCAAGCTTCTTCTCCTTCCTCATAATCACCATCAAAATTTGGTGGTCTGATATTCTTAAACTCGCCAAACAATTCATCCTCATGCCATTTACTTTTCTTGGTCTTAAGTACAATCCTATATAAGGTGTTGCATTCATATTTATCCTCACTACTTCCTTCAGTTAACAACTTTGTTTTATCACTAATCGTTGCATGGTATTTACGTTTGTGTGACTCTTCATTGGATATTTCCTTTTTAGATTTACTAGAAGTATGTCCTACATTTCAGAACTATTTCATATTAGTCATGTTTTTAAGTAGGATTTCATTCGGATCTTCTTGTTCTTATTGGCCTTGAGTAGTTTTTCATTATCTTTTTTGATACTTTGTAATTTTTATTTTATGCTATCCATGGTTTCCAACATTTGTATCAAGTTATCTTGTTTTTTTCACTGTTCAATTCCACATACATTTGTGGTTCACTTGATGTTGCTTTATTGAGTTCTTCAAACACGTTTCTCGATTATTTGATTAAGATATGTGAAAAACACAATTGACATCAATTCTTTTGTCCTTCAAATATTTATAGATTTATATGATTTTTGAAGAAATTTTTTTTGTTCCCCTTTAGCCTGTAAAGCCATAGTGTTTGAACCATGTTGTGATACCATTTGTAATGTCTCTTATTACTACCATTTTTTTTAAATTTTTCATTAATAATTGTATTCTTGTATAAATATACATCATATATGAAATTTTTAATATTCATAGTACAATATCATTGATTATACTTATCTAATGGTCATGGTGTTTCCATGTCAGTACATTGATTCCATGGCATCCTAAACCTTACTTCAGTTCTATGATTTCACTGATAGTTAAATACTCTCATGATTCTTCCCTTCGTAGATGGTATAATAATTATATTTACCTAGTATCCATGTTGGACAATTGGTTGACATCAATGGCAACCAACTATCCAATAATATCCCCCTTTGTCACTGATGGAAACACCAAAATTGATCACAACACTGATGGAAACACTCATACTCCAATACTCATGCTCTCCCTTATGACCATTGCTCCTCATGAATGTTTCTCACTCTCCCCCTTTGAAATCAATGGAAAAGGGTATCTCTCCTTGGAGCTACTCCCCCTGTCTTCATGCATCTAATATTTCTCTCTATTTCCATGCCTTTGTTATTTATGTTTACATGTTTTTCTCCTCATGTTACTCTTCTCTTGTGACTTCCTATAAAAGTATACCTTCTATGAACAATCCTTCTTTGACTTCATGTGCTTGAATATTAATCTTCTTATCTTTCTATTTCTCTCACTTTAACATCACGGG